>JBBIGC010000001.1:28228756-28240240 GCA_037576955.1 Lepidarchus adonis
GCGTGCAGCAGTAACGAGCCGCACCTGCAACCACTCTGACATGCGCAGATTGGCCACACAGAGCGTCACAGAGTGTCGAGTTCAACTTCGAGAGAACCGGGAAGTGCCTTCCTGGGTGGAGTGCACAAGCTCTCCTTGTGTTTGTGTGGGTTTCCTCCATTTTCTCCAGTTTCCTCCAAGTGTCCCTGTGCTTTAGGTTGACTGGCTACTCTACATTAATCATAGGTGTGAGTGTGTGTGAATGGTTGTCTGTCTCTGTGTTGCCCTGTGGCTTCCTGTACAGGGTGAACCCTGCCTTGGGCCTACAGTCAGTTGGGATTTGCTCCAGCTTCCATGTAACCTGAAATGGATAAGCGGTTTGTAAAATAGATGGATGGATGACAGTAATATGTCTAACTTTTAGCATTTGGTTTTTATTGACATTTTACAGTGTCCCAAGTTTTTTGGAATTGGGGTTGTAATACAGGAGTGATCCTACTCAGGTAAGGTTGTCTTTGGATTGTCCTGCTGTGCTTTGAGGTAAATAAGGCCAAATTATTTGTAATGTGGATTTAAAACAATATGCAGGCCTCTAACCTCATTTATGCACCAGTAAGTCTTTTCTAATTCTGTTTTGTCTGTCAGTTTTGGCAAAGTGCACTTACTTTGGAAATGATTAAGAGCTGTTACATTTCGTGCTGACCCCTCCTGACCCCTGCCTGGTCTCAGCTGGGCCTGTACACTCCTGGCTCCTCTCATTTCTCCACATTTCACTCTGAAAACCACCCTGCAAGCTCGATTCTACTCTCGCTGTCCTCACGTGCCTCTGTGCATCTGTGTGTCTGCTGATCCTGCTGATCCACCAAGAAACTCTCTCCAGACACCTGTTTCTGGACATGCAGACACAGCAGCCCATGTGCAGCACTGTACCACGATGGCTAAGGCGCTGAACACAGGATTCACACACAGACAACAGTGCGGCTAATCAATTAGCTCTGACCTGAAACCCTCAGGCATTCCTTCTGGTCACCTGATAGCTCAGTGAAACCAGTTGGGATTACAGCCGAGTTGGACAATGTTTCAGTTCCCATGGCCCATGTAATGCTAGAACCCAAAACGTGAATATGAAAGCTTTTTCTTTCAGTTAGTGCCTCCTGGACTCCTGTTTTACCCCAGTCAAGTCTATACTGTAACAGTGGAGGCCTATGGGTTAGGAACTTGCCCTTGTGATCGGAAGGTCGCAGGTTCAAGTTCCAACCCAGGCACCACTGTCCTGCTCTGCTGCCCAACAGGTGCTGTGGGCCGCTATCAACAGCACCCAGGGAGCAGTGTTCCGGGACGGTACCTTGCTCAGAGGTTAATTAGTGAAACCTGGGCTGGGACTTGCACCTCTGACTTTCCCATTACAAGTGCAAGGGCCAAACCTCTAGGTATTTAAGAGTGTAACAGCAATTTTGCCTCTCTCACTGTAGTGTCAGAAGGACAGGAGTAGAATCAGCTTTGGAGATCATGAAGATAATCTAAAGCCAGCTCTAGTTTCAACATCTGGGACTTGAACCTGTTAACAAAGGCAAACACCAAACCACTAGGTCACCACCGCCCTAGGCTAAAATTGTAGGCAGTGGAGCCCTAATGGTTTGGACCTTGTCCATGTGATCAAATAGTTGTAGGTTCATGTCCCAGCTCAGGTTTCACTGGGGAATCCTTGAGCATGGTGCTGTCCCACAACACTGCTTCCAGGGTGCTGTTGATAGCTGCCCACTGCTCCATATGTGAATGAGGTTATAGGTCACATTTCACTGCGGTGTGTTCACAATCACAAATCCTCACTTTCACTTCATGAGAATCAAAGAAAGGCTCTCTAAACAGGTGTGGGCACTCTCTGGTCCTGGAGGGTCCAGCACAGACTGGTGATCTCCCTACTCAGACTCACCTGCTTCAACTCCTCTGTTAATTGTCAGGTTTAGTGTGTTTGAGGAGAGGAACTACCAAACTGTGCAGGACACTGGCCTCCAGGACTGGATATGCCCATTCCTGCTCTAAGCTGAAGAAAGAAACCATGGCAGGAACGTCAGGAACCCAGGAACCCATTATCGAGAACTCAGGAACCCATCCCCCTCTGGGGGACAGCAATATACTTTGTAGGTTTGTTCATAATGTCAGAATATTTAAAAAAAAAAAGAAAAAAAAAAAAAGCACAAATCTGCTGCACCGGGAAACCACACGCCTAAATAATCACACAGTCTCTTCAAGCCACATTCCAGAAAGACACGCTCTGTGGTTTCTGACACGGTGACACATTGTTATCTATAAGACAGAACAAAAAAAACGTGATTAGTTCTAGACATCGTTATGTCATAACAGCTCGACTCACTCTGAGGCGAGTGTGGGATGATTTATTATCTTCTAGATGTTAATTAGTGGTGCTGCTTGTTCATATCTCCATAACAAACCTCAGTCAACAAACACATGGCTGATCTATATTTTTGGCACAATTACTTCTGTTGCTAAAAGCATCAGCCAAAAGAATACATGTTAATAAATTAATGTAAAGGTATTTTGTCTGGTTTTCATTACTGACCAAAATCAGCAACATCTCATGAGACGATTTGAGTCCGTCACTTCTGTAAAAATACACTTGCCAAAAACTGCTTGGCTCTGACACATTTATAACTCTGAATCACTGTAAATTGTATCTTTCAGCCTGCGAAAGCTAAAGCTTCGTTATCATAAAACAAGATGTTTTGTTCCCTGCGCCAAGGACAGACAAAACACTCAATCTCATTTACATGCGTACAAGCATACGTCATATCACCTAATCACACCATCACACCAATCGACACACCAATTACACTCCCATCTTCTGAGTCCGAGTCTCCTGACAGGACTCAGTCTGTGTGCTCAGACTTCAAACTCCCTTTGAACAATCTGACTTTTACGCTTTCTTTCTCTCTCTCTCTTTCTGGGATCCCATTTACAGGAGCTTTCCACAAACTTTTAACTTGTAACTGTAATTTTTCTGTCTAATAAAACCTTTAATAATTAGTTTGGTGACCAGACACAAATAAAAAAACAACAGCAAGGTACCATTCCCACCTCACTGCTCCACGTGTGCAGGTGTGATGGGTTAAATGCAGAGGTCACATTTTGTTGTAGTGCACTGTGTGATGGTGTGTTCAAAATGACAAATAGTCACTTTCACTTGTTGGTAACGTACAGCAATACTTCCCTGGTGGTTACTTCAGGGCTCTCCATTAGCATTATTATAAAAGGGCTAACCCAGGGGGTGGGCAACTGCAGTCCTGGAAGATCGGTGTCTGGCACAGTTTGATGACTTCTCAGCTCAAACACACCTGGTTAAACTCACCTGCTCATTGCCAGGTGTATAGAGAGAGTTTGAATGACTGTGCAGTGGTAGCCTAGTGGTTAAAACCCTTGTGAACAGAGGGACATAGATTCAAGTCCTAACCCAGGCACCACTAAGGCGGCCTTGAGGGAGGTAACATCTCACTATCAGGGCAGAGGAGGCCTGATGGGTAGGCCCTTGCCCATAAGATCTGAAGGTTGCAGGTTCAAGTCCCAGCCCAGGCACCACTCAGGAACCCCGGAGCAAGGTATTATCCCACTACCTTGCTCCTTGGGTTCCGCCGATATACACCCACTGCTCCATGCATGGAACAGGACTTTCCAGGAGGAAAATGCTTTATTGCTCAATAATCCTTAAATAATGCACTGTGCACCCCCCAACCCTCATTATCTCATATGACAGTTTAATCTCCAGTACACAAGCAGAATTCTGTTTCCGATCAGGATAATAATGGGAAAATTGCCTGTGTGAAGTCTTATTGTTCTCATATTTCCTGTTGCATGCATTCAGCATCCCAGCCTGCAGAGTTACTCCCAGCGCTCCCTGAGCAGTCACTCTCAAACAAACTGAAAATGAGAGAATGGATGGAAATTTCTATTAATCTAAACTTCAAAGCACAGGGAGCAGAGACACATCTGGCGTGCTAATAGATCTTGGTATTGGGACGTCTGGCAGGCAGGAACAAGAGAACCGATAGTCACCAGTGATTCGCAGAATAGCCACAAGTGAGCTGATGTCGGCGATTGCGGTCATTTAGTAAGGAATTGAGTCTGACAGATGTGCTTGTATGCCAATCAATACATACAGCATCAGAATCAGAAAAACTTTATTGCTTATGCAGGGACTGCACATGGAGACAAAACAGACATAAAATAAAGTAACAGAAAGGAAAGTGCTAGAATAGCTACAATCTTATGCAAAAGTTTGGGCACCCCTTGATAAAGAACAGATTTTGGTGATTTTGAAATTTAAAAAATTGAGAGATAACACAATATTTTAAGCAAACATAGATTCATAATTACTTTTTATGCCATAAATTGAACAAAAATAAAAACATAAAAACATTATTATGGCACTGTGCAAAAGTTTGGTCACCCTAAGAGTTCCAAAGTCTCAGATTTTTTTACAAGGTTTCAGACCTTAATCAACTCATTAGATCTGATGCATGGAAACAGTTGTCATTAGTAAATGTCATTAGTAAATATCAGCTGGTGTTAATTTCAAAGCTTTACAAATACTCTGACCTTGTGCACATACTTGTGGACACTCAACAACCATGGGTTCCTCTAAGCAGCTGTGCAAGACTCTGACAATGAAAGTTATTGATGCTCACAATGCAGGAGAAGCTACAAGAAGATAGCAAATCATTGTGAGCTTACAGTTTACACAGTGAGAAATGTAATTAAGAGATGGCAGTTTAGAGGAACTGTGGAGGTCAAGATGAAATCTGGAAGATCAAGAAAACTCTCAGAGAGTGCGACTCATATGCTGGTCAGAAAGACAAATCAAAATCCCCCATTTGACAAAAAAAAAACTCGAAATCCACCAAGGACGACCTCAAGAGACACAAGCTGAAGGTTTTGCAATGACCATCACAGTTCCCTGATTTAAACATCATTGAAAAATTGTCTTAAAAGAGCTGTGCATGCAAGACGACCAAAGAATATTACAGAACTAGAACCTTTTGAAAAAAGAATTGGAGAAAATCCCAAGTACAAGAACTGAAAGACTTTTAGCTCTAAAAAGCATTTGAAGCTGTGAAATTTGCCAGAGGAGGTGTTACTAAGTACTGATTATGTTCTAAAGAAAATCTTCAAACTTTTGCACAGGACTGTAAGTAAGATAAAACAACAAAAATAAGATATAACTAAAATGAAATTAAATAGAATATAAACAAAATTTGTAATGAATAAAATAACTCCAATAAATAAATAGAATAAATAATAACTCTTGGCTGGGATATCTCTACTAGTGGGTATAATTTCACTTCTGCCAAGCTTTGGGGAAAAGCTGGCGTGAATTTGTTGCCTCACTCTGCGGAATAAATGTGACTTTTAAAGTGATAAAGTTTGACTAATAATGTAGTGCATGGAGGCAATGTCCAAAGGTATCAAAGAGGTTTATAAACACATTTACAAATAAAGCTTTTAAAATCTCACAAGCCCCTGTATTGCCTTGTATTTGCAGCTCATATAATGGTCAGGAGTGGAAATGCCCCATGATTCTGCACACATTGAGCAGTGAGAGGGTGAACTCAGTAGGGGGTGATATTTACTGACTACTTCGCCGTATCAGGAAGATGTTTAATATAATGACGTCAAGGTTCAGGTCTAATAAAGACACTGATCATCCATATTCATCTTCCAATGAAGGATGAACCTCAAACCCCACAGATTATACACACTCTGGACTGACTCATTACTGCCCCCACAAGTCAACACACAGCATTACAGTCTGGACTGACTCACTACTGCCCCCACAGGTCAACACACAACATTACAGCCTGGACTGACTCACTACTGCCCCCACAAATCAACACACAACCTAACAGTCTGGACTAACTCACTACTGCCCCTATAGGTTAACACACAACATTAGAGTCTGGACTGACTCACTACTGCCCCTATAGGTTAACAACATTACTGTCTGGAATGACTTACTACTGAACTGCAGGTTGGAGTTCAACAGAGACAAACAAAAGTATAAAACATTCACGAAGTCAAGTGTTATCACCAATCTTTATCTCTCTCTCATGAAACATCCGCCTTGATCATAGACAATCTGACTTTAAGTGTGGCTAACTCCCTGCAAAAGGTGAGAGCGACATCATACCGCTACACCTATCAGCAGAATTTGATACAGTCAACCACCAACTCCTCCTTTCCACCCTCACCAGTTTCAGCATTACTGGGAAGGTGCTTGACTAGTTCAGACCCTACCTCACAGGTAGGTCCTATGAGGTCTTCTGGAAAGGTGAAGTATTGGCTTCTCTCCTGATGACCACCAGTGTCCCTCAAGGATCAGTGCTTGGACCTCTTCTCTATAATCAAATCAGTGCTGCTAAGATCTTTGGGGTAATCATCAATGACCAACTGACCTTCAAGGACCAAGTAATAACAATTTCAAGATCCTGCAGATTCACTACATAAAACATCTGCAATATCAGGTCCAGAATACTGCTCTCGACTCCTTGTCCAGGCTCTGGTGCTCTCCCACCTGGACCACTGCACCTCACTGTTGACTTGTCTTCCTGCAGCCACAATCTAGCCTCTGAAGATCCACAATGCAGCAGCTCAGCTGATCTACAGCCTGTACTCATGTAACATCACTGCTCAGCTCCTTTCATTGTCTTCCCATCACAGCACCTTTTTCAAAGAACCTTTCTAGCGATGTGTGTTTACTCACATTGACAGTTTGCTTGCACAGTCATCCATCACTATTAAAGTGCAGGAAAGAGACGAACAGAGATGTGGCCTCAACACAGATCTTATACATATTGGAGATAACATTAGAGCCCATACTGTCTGAGCTGTACATTACAAATACAGGAATGTGCACCTGTCAGCATCCACTGCTTGTCACTCGGGTCATACCAACATGGGGGGTGTCTAAGTACCTTCATTTATGGAGCATGCTTGTAACTCGTTTTATGGTTCTATATATACCCTGTATTGAGATTAAGATTTCTATTTAAATACGTTAATTTATGAAAATATACAAATATGTGGGACAGTGATCTTTAAGGTTCACAGTTTACCAGTGGAAAGTGTGTTCCCACACATTCTCCAAGACTTACCTGGTTTACTTGGACACTCTGTGCATTTGTTCAGTCCCCACGAAGCCCCCACACTGCCGCAGCAGTCTTCCTGCTTGGTAAGGCCTGGCAGAGGCTTCCCACACTGCAACACAAGCACACAAACACACAATAGCACATCAGCGAATTCCACTGACTCCTGTTACAGTGCTGAACAAACACAAGGGCCCCTTTTCCAAGGGGCTAAGTGTTACAAAAGGCTCTGGAATCGACACTGGAGGCATATTATGAAACCCAGGCCTATTTCAGCCTCAGAGGAGTTGCGTGAAACAGAGGCAGCCAGAATAATCACAGGGGTTATCTCCTCTTTTTGAGTGAACCGCTTTACTTTCTCCCTGTGTCAGAAGTTTTCTTTCATCTCTACGTCTGAATAGGAAGGCGTGCGGTGCTTTAAACGACTTACAGACAGAGCGTGCCTCCTCAGCCTGAAAAAGTGCCGTCCGAGTGGAGAAGCAGCTGAGTCTGGTTAAGGAGGACACAAACAGCCTCTGCTTCCACTCTCTCCTCCCCTGGCACTCAGCTCAGGCCTCAGAGCTAATTGTGAGGGCAGATTAGGATCAGCCCCTGCTGAATTCCTGGTAAATCATGAATTATTGGACGGTCAGGCCAGGGCTGTGTCAAATACCTTACTAGGGCACTGGCACTGATCTCTATTCTCCAAAGGCTGAGTTATACAGACGTGTGGTCTGAAATGGAAACAATGCTGCATCATTACGAGTTGTGTTAACATTCTCTTGTCAGTGCTACCGTCTGACCAGGCGAAGACAATTAAGAGGCTTAATCAAGACAAGCACACTCTAGCGGTCTTAAGACATGATTTGCTTGGCTTCCATTCAATAGTTCTGTAGCACCAGGGATCTATCAGGGGTCAATCAGTGATTTGCAATAAAAAATAAATATTTAACATTGATTATATTTGATTATTATATTTTTTATAATATTTTTTGCTATATTTTTTGAACATATCTCAATCAATCTGATTTTAGGATGGGAATTTTGGTTTTATGAGCATAATGTTAGTAATACTGTTTTGAATGTTGAGTCATGTAAACAGTTCCAAATTAGATGGTGGAGCAAGTAAATAGTGGATGACACCAGGTTATGCAAGTCCATTCACAACCATGGCCTGGTACCTTCAACAGCTCTGAAGAATCTCGACTCAGTCGCTCAGATACGTCTGTATTTCACAATCTCCTGCTCTTCTTTCATGCTTTCTTTACAGATTGTCAAATTGTCAAAACGTTGTTCGCAATCTACCAGTCTATCGCAAAGGCATGTGAGTAGATTGCAGAGGCCTGCCTTTTTAAAATAAACTCTACCGCGCATGTGAGAGCGTACAATGTAAAAACGAGTGAACAACAAGCCAATGAATACACTACAGTACAGAAAGTGTGCGTAGATCACATGTCATTAAAAAAGGGTGTTAGCCAATCATCCATCCCCACTGTGGCGTTTGGCAATTGACTGAAATATAGTACAGCCAATCTGACATCTTGTCTTTTGTAACAATTGTCACCGCACAAGCTACTGCAAAACTCCAGCCAACAAGTCACGTAGTTAACAGCTTTCAGTTTATGTACTTCTAAAAAAGGCACGAGGGACCTGGACCAAGTAAGAACCCAGAATCGCTCTGTTCATTAACACTGGTACAACACTGACGACTCGCCAAAAAGCTAAGTGCTAAGAGAGAAAGGTAAGGGACTATGTTCAGACTATGCAACTCTGGCCTATTCTATTCAGTTTAACACACCATCCGAGTAGGTAATGGCCAAAAATATACATATAATTTTTTAAGCATTTTTATTGTTTATAGATTTTTTAATGGTCATTTAAAAAGTAGCTCTTAAGCCAAAAAAGGCCAAAGGCACCCCGGTCTAGTCTTTATTTCCCATGTGATCTATGTTGTGGTTTTCCCTTGCAATGCTCCCTTCCTTAGCCCTGCCCTTCAGGTTTGTCTCCTTCTTGTCTCCGCCCCCTTCCAGGTGTGCTGTGTTTCCCATTACTGTTTAGGTTCTTGTCTTCTGTGCAGTCCTTGCCTGGTCTATGTTGTACATGTTGCATTTTGTGCTTTGAGTTGGTGTTTCTTTAATCAGAAATAAAACTTCAAGACTCTTACTTACTTACCTGCCCATCAATTGTTTCTTGGAAGCATCTTCCCACATATCCGTTCAGCCTGTTATGAGGCCTGTGGTAGCTGTGCCCATTGCCAGTCGCACTGCCACTGACGTGCCCATTGCCAGGTTGGGAGCGCTGCTGGACTGAGTGTGCCCCGTCTACAGACTGACCTGGTTTGACTCGTGCCACCTGGTGGATCTGAACCTCAGCTTCTGGAGGGTGCTGGACATGCACGTTCACCAGTGAGGGGAGCATGGAGGCTGAGGGAAAAGCAGAGACAAGGTAAAAGCTGTGTTTTGTGACAAAATGATGCAATGATTACACTGCGTTTTTCCTGCAACTGCAAACAAAGAACATTTCACTCCATTACATTCTGATGTTCAAGCTGTGGAACAGACACCGGTTCTGCCAAAGTGTACAAGCTCATTCATAATGATGCCTTTCCTCTTTCAACAAAACTTTCAGGACATAAAATTCATACAATATGATTTCCTGGATTGTTTTTACATTGTCTCTCATAGTTGAATTGTAACTATGATGAACATTACAGACTCTCTCATCTTTTTAAGGGGGACAACTAGCAGACTCTGTGGCTGACACACACGTTTTTGCCCCACTGTATATATTTTGTAAAACAGCTGAACTGTTGATGTAATGGCAAATCTTACAGACATTCAGTGACAGCTGAAAAGAATAAAGTTCACAATCTCCTGATTCTCAAATACCTGGAATCAAAGCATCCATTCTTTTCAGGATCAACTCCCAGATCTTAGGGACATCTGTAAACGCTACACTAACTACTTACCTTCTCCACCACACCAAACAAAACCTTGACCCACGCTCAGCAAGCTGCTCAGCTGCTTTGACGTGGAGTCAGAAACAGCGATGCTCCTAATGAAACAAAGCCGATGCAGTGCAGACAGAGCCCCTGCCAAAAGAACCCAGTGAACCAGGAATGCTGCGGGAGGTGAGCATGGTGTTTCCCTCTGAATTCTTTAGGGGATTGACCCTAATTAGTCAGTTCCATGAGCCTAAACAAATAAAGTCATATTTCAGACTAAGCTAGTTTAGCTGCTAATCCCTGACAATCACAGGGTTTTAAATGTGTCTGGCTACCTGACACTCACATAAAAACAGTAAAGAGCATGGGGCCGAAACCGCTGCCCTGTAGACAAGCAGGACATTATCACATCGGCCTTTCAAAATACTACAACAACAACGTTACATTTATAACCTTTATACTGCCCACATGTCACTCAAAATGGGTAAGAGGGTTAAGTGGAGGGATATAAGTAATTATTAAACTGGAAATTATTATGATTTCAGATGTAAATTTACAGAAAGAGAAGCATCATGGAGAGACTGAGGGAGAGAAATCCACAGTTTAGGAGCAGCAGCACTGAAAGGCCAGCCTCGCACAGTGGAGATCCTGGTATGAGGAGCAGAGAATAAATTGCTGGTGGAAGATCTGACAGACTCAGGAGGAGGAGGAGGTATAGTGGAGCGAAACCATGAAGAGCTTCATAGGTGAAGAGTACAGAATGAAACAGGAGCCAGGACGGAGGTGATGGGAGTTTTGAATGTATGGCAACTTTTGAACAGATTTTAATGATAAATCAAAAAAGAGAGAGCGACAATAATCTAAACCGAACATGATGAAATACTGGACAAGAGTCTGAGTGACAGGTGATCCTGATCTCCGTAATTCAGGTCTCCTAGGACTGGATCCTGGACTGGATCCTGACAGTATGTCCCAATCCAATCTCAAAGATGCTGATCAGGACATTTTTAAGTGATTGGCATAGGAAGGATTTATTACCCAGCTGCAGTAAAAAATCTCAGTTTCAGCATGGGGTTAAAATATCATCAGTGTGTAAATATTATTAACTGGAAAATGAAATCAGTGCAATGTCCACGTTTACTGTTAGTATAGGAGTATTTCTGAAGCGGTAGTAACAGAGCTGCATTTAATTCTACCAATCTTATCTCACACCTAAACATGTAATACTACCAATCTGATCTCACACTTAAACATTTAATACTACTAATCTGATCTCAAACCTAAACATTTAATACCACCAATCTGATCTCACACTCCTATACATTTAATACTACCCATCTGATCTCACACCTAAACATTTAATACTACCAATCTGATCTCACACTTAAACATTTAATACTACCAATCTGATCTCACACCTAAACATTT
>JBBIGC010000001.1:28295545-28320251 GCA_037576955.1 Lepidarchus adonis
GTCCGCATTACTGCCGATTCTGCTCCGAACCGTCCGGTACAACGTCCGCATTACTGCCGATTCTGCTCCGAACCGTCTTGATACAATGTCCGCATTACTGCCGATCCTGCTCCAAACCGTCCGATACAATGTCCGCATTATTGCTGATCCTGCTTCAAACTGTCCAGTACAACATCCGCATTACTGCCGATACTGCTCCGAACCGTCCGGTACAATGTCCGCATTACTGCCGATACTGCTCCGAACCGTCCGGTACAACGTCCGCATTACTGCCGATTCTGCTCCGAACCGTCCGGTACAATGTCCGCATTACTGCCGATCCTGCTCCGAACCGTCCGGGACAACGTCCGCATTACTGCCGATTCTGCTCCGAACCGTCCGGGACAACGTCCGCATTACTGCCGATCCTGCTCCGAACCGTCCGGTACAATGTCCGCATTACTGCCGATCCTGCTCCGAACCGTCCGGTACAACGTCCGCATTACTGCCGATTCTGCTCCGAACAGTCTTGATACAATGTCCGCATTACTGCCGATCCTGCTCCAAACCGTCCGATACAATGTCCGCATTATTGCTGATCCTGCTTCAAACTGTCCAGTACAACATCCGCATTACTGCCGATACTGCTCCGAACCGTCCGGTACAATGTCCGCATTACTGCCGATACTGCTCCGAACCGTCCGGTACAACGTCCGCATTACTGCCGATTCTGCTCCGAACCGTCCGGTACAATGTCCGCATTACTGCCGATCCTGCTCCGAACTGTCCGGTACAATGTTCGCATTACTGCCGATCCTGCTCCGAACCATCCGGTACAATGTCCGCATTACTGCCGATCCTGCTCCGAACCATCCGGTACAATGTCCGCATTACTGCCAATCCTGCTCCGAACCATCCGGTACAATGTCCGCATTACTGCCGATCTTGAAATGTGAAGTTCAGTGTTTTAGTACTGATGAAATCATGACAGACTCAGAAAATCATATTAGGGCCATAATTTATTACCCAGTTATTTCTGCATACCAAATGATCCAGTACTTCCGAAATGTCCTCTCACACATACAGATAATAAAAAATGGCAAAGAAATGAATAAATAAAAACACCTGAGTGAAGATATTTATGTATTTATTATGTATTTATTATTTAAACTCGTTTTTCCTCATTGCTTGTGTTATTCTAGGTGCCAGCAAAGGACAACGTAATTTGGATGAGTGCGTAATCACCTTTTCCAGCTGTCCTGACTTGCTGTACTTCTCTTCAGCGAAAACCAGGTCCATTTCACTCACGTCATTGTTTAGGATAAAGCAGACCTTTGTTTTGTAGAACTCCGGATCATCCGTCTCAAAGTACTGCCATAGCAATAGAGAATTAAAACCAGTCAGATGCATCAAATAAAATAAACAGGTTTTACTTCTGGCAGAAACAATGCACATGGTTCTAAATTTGCTTGGGTGTTTAATATGAGCCACATAAACACCACAACACTGTAACTGAGTTCAAACAAAAGAGACGGAGGAGCTAACATCCCTGAGAAAATGACTAAAGGCCCTTACAAAAGTTAACAAGCAGAAAGATGATGACAACATACAGACACTAAAGACAAATTACAAATAAATGTTTTTTTGCTCCCAAAAGAGTTATTTAACGTGAATAACCTCAGACACATGGATGTACGCATGTTTTTCCACCTGAGCGTACATTCTACAACAGATACAGCTCCTTTAATCTGTCGCTTTTAGTATTTTTTAAATAAACTGCAATGTAATAGCAGAAGAAGGAAAGATGTGACTGAACCCTCAGCTTCTATTTTAGTGATTTCACAATAATTAGGTCCATCAGTAAGTATGGAAAGTTTATTTATATCACAAACAAAAATTCAAACAAAGTGCTGTACAACAATAAAATGCATAAAATAAGTCAAAGCAATGACGCTAAAATAAGAAGACATAAGTCAGACAGAGCTCTGTTCAGTAGCCTACTTAAATAAAAACGTTAAGTTGCTTTATAAAGAGCTGACTTATTCAGCTCAGCCACTCTCAATGCCAGCGGGAGACTGTTCCACAGCCTTGGTGCAACAGACAGGACATTTACATTACATTAACATTTATTCTTTTTTCTGACGCTTTTGTCCAAAGTGATTTCCAGGTGCTACAACAGTGCAGATGATAAGAGCTACAACATTTCTATCTGCAAGAGAAACACATTCTACCCCAAAATAAAGTGCTTATGATTGAGTCTAAGCAGACGGTAAATGCTACAGCATAAACAACATGGTCTATTCATATCTAGTAGTGTTAAAAAGAGTCCAGGACATTCTTCTTTGTCATAACTGCTTCAGCTGACGTTAAGTTCTTTAAGTGCTTATTTACCATTGATAAGGAAAGAAGCAAGTACCTGTTGCCTTCACCTACGAGGGCGATAGGTTATATATTACTGCAAGAGGCTGGTTATCTACTCAGAGAGGTTTGTTTATCAGAGAACCAACATAAAATATCAATAATATATACTCTCATTCGTTCACACCTGTACACAGCACTACAGCAGTCAAGACACGAAGAAATAAAAGCATCCATCTCCAGTTGTGATATTAAAACTACAGTCATTGGTTTAGAAATATTTTGTAAATGAAAGAAGCGTGTAAAAGAATCTGGAAATGCTGTTCGACTCCAACCTCAAGCAAATGAATTCTGTGATCAGAAAAGTTGTCAATCACCTTCATCTAGTCTCAGAAATAAAACTTGGAAAACCATGGAGAACTCTCTCCAAGTTGTTTAATGTCACCTCATATTGATTCCGGTTACGCTCTTTATTGACCTTACATCACTTAAAACCAGAACAAAATGCTGGATTGTTGAACACATTACTCTAGTTCTGGCATCTCATCACTGACTCCAGTAGATTTTAGGATTCAGGGTAAAGTCCAAATAATATGGACTTGGTATAATGTCTTGCACACTTCATTTGTACAATGCACTTGTCACTTTAAAGTTCTTATTTCTTATGCCCTTTGTTCCCCCCTTGTTGATTGTACAGACTTTTACAGATTTTTAAGATATATTTATAGGTATTGTGTATTTAGTTTAACTTACTTTTAGATTTATATTTGTGTATTTTCTCTTTTATATATTTCGCCTTTGTTTTTCTTTATAAATTGACCATGGGTGGAGACTGTGTGAAACAGCATTACGGCAATTGCCGTAAGTAATGGTGTACGATTATGGAAATGTCTCTCTTCTAAATCAAGAATAAATCAAACATTATTCTTTCAGAGCTTTTTAGACGTTTTTACATGTGATATTCACGATTCCCATTTCTTCTTGGTTTTATACATTTTTAAATCTTCTATTTTAATTTTTTCTGTTTTATTATTATTTTGTTTAACCCTAACCCTAAACAAGACAATTTGTAATGCTTTTTCAGGTGTCTAGTAAATGTATCTTGATTTAAGATTTAAGATAGTTGGACTGAACTACTAAGTTAGAAAAGCATTTTTGCAGTGTATATTATGTGCTTTGCTCCACATATATTTGTATGTGTTGTACTTTTTAATTTATTTTTAAAGTTAATCTTAAGCTGTGTTTAAATGTGGAGTATAATTGAACTATATTATTATAAAAGCTCAAGGAGCAACATGTTTATGCACTTTCTAAAGATTATAGTTCTGTTTTTGAATAAAGAATTCAGTTAGAAATGCTTTTCTTGTTTTTTATATGAATCACAGATTAATAAAAAAAATTTAGACAGATTAATCGATTATTAAAATAATTGTTAATTGCAGCCCTAAATTTTGCTTACTAAAAGTGCAGTGTCAATGTTTCTAACGAACAGCCTCTACTCTTCAGAGACAGCTTTACACTATGTTATACTGCTTTGAGGATTTATCTGCATTTAGCCACAAAAGCTCTACTGAGGTAGATTCCTGATGTTAGATGCTCATTTCTGAATTTAAATGCCACTAACTAATCCCAAAGTTAATGGATGATGGTGCTTTATTACTCCAGCAGCATCACTTCTTTACACTCCTCTAGCCAACACTTGGCACAATGACGTTGGGATCATATGCAGCTGGGCCACTGTTCTCCATTCTACTGGGAAAGGATTTGGATATTGCATTGCTTTTGTTTTTGATTAATTGGGGTATTTCTAATTAATTGGGGTGTCTGGAAACATTTGGACTAACGTGCATGAGAACTGCATGTGAAATCGACAGCTATGCATCACCTTGTAATTCATTCGCAAACCGATGATCTGGGCCAGGAAAGAGCGAGTGAACCTGGCTCGCACCAGCTGTTTGTAGGCTCCTCCCAAAGCCGACTCGTACAGGCACTTCCCCACCACACGTCCAGCAAACTCATACATCTTCACCCTCAGGTGAGCAGGCCGCTCCGCATTAGGGTGAACCTGCCAGATAGAGATACATTTAGTGCCGTCCACAACCGACCATCTAAGTACTGAACATCATTAAAATCCTTGTTCAGCTCCAAACTGTTTGGTTAAATCACATAAAACAACATCAGTAATGGTAACATTTTACGATCTAGCAAATGAAAAACAGATTTCCAAAACGCAAGGGTTTTTTCTCTTTTGAGATGTTACGCCATTTTAGCTTTAAGCTGAGTGAATGGCTGATGAAATCTAGCAGTAAAAGCATCAGTGATATCCTGCAGTGTCTTTGCTCTGACATACGTCTTTTCTCACAAGTCAGAGAAAGCAACTTTCGTTTACAAGATTTTGGGTCTAATTCACAAACTTGTACACAAACTCAGAATCGAAGTTGGTCATACTAGCGGAGGTAGAGCTTGGACCAACCAGCCCAAATCTGACGAGCTACAGAGGAAGAAATGCATACACCTGAAACCTGCGTGTTGTGGCGAGGGAGAGAGGTGAGGTTGGTGGCTTAACGAGGAAAATCTGTTCTGCAGCCTTTCATAGCGAGAGGCAGGTTTGGCGAGATAACAGCGATGTGCAGGGTTTGACTGTACTCAGCTGACATTACATCATTTTAGTAGAATAGAAGTTTACACTAAGAAAAAATATATCTGCTGTTAAAATTACGGAGTAAAAGAAAGTTCTGGAAGTCTAATACATACCAGACCCTGGTTGTTGTCACTGAAGCGGGTGAAGAGCTGGTTATTGGTGTCGAACAGAGCTTTACACACAAGCTCAAACCACTCCCGCCTTGGACCACCCCAGTCCAGAGCTGTCACAAACGCACACACACACACACACACACACACACACACACTCACCTTTACTTCTTGTGCCACCTCAAGAAGGGTGACCCGTGTCCCAGGATACTGGTGGACTTCTACAGATGACCTACTGCATCTCAGCCTGGCATGGCAACTGCTCTACCTCTGACTGAAGGTACCCAGCCTCAACATTTACACCAGTTGGTGCTTGAGCAGTGTGGAAGGCATCATCAGGGATGCATCCCACATGAACCAAAGACTTTTTCACTGCTACTATCTGGCAAGCGGTTCAGGACTAATGTGCATTTGGCTCTACTCTACATATAATATTGATTTACACTGTACATATGACCGTCTTTAACCTCACACACTTCAATCCTGTTTATAATATATTTAATACACTGTAAACACCTGCAATCTGTATATACTGTCCTCCATACTCAATAATACAGTACACATTAATATAACATCACTAAACTGCACTTTAATTTAATTTGCAATTCTGGTTAGATACTAACTGAACATCCTTGGATTTGTACTCGCACTCTGCACAATGATGAAGTTAAATCTAATCTAATCTTCTCTAATTCACAATACAAACCTTCTTCATCCTGAAACACCACTTCAAAGTTCTTACTCCAGTCTGACACAGAGAAGTTCCTGGTGACTTTAAGAGACTGCACAAGAAAAAAGAAGTACATGGTTGTTCGTCAGGTTTTTTTTACCACAAGCCTTCACAGTAAAAAGGGCAGTGCAAAAGCTAAAAATCTTACTGAGTCAAGGATGGAGTGGCGGCTGATCTTCAGGCAGGTCTTGGTTCGAGGCCTTTTAGAATGAATGTGCCTGAGCTCCCGCTGGAAAAAGTTGACTTTGTCCTGAAACGTCTCAGAGCCTCCTATCGTAGAATGATCAGTGCACTCATCAACACACACAAGCTCATTTAACTACTACTACTCTACACTTTAATGGTATTCTTACTTTTTGAAGAAGAATTCTTAACGTAATTAACATTGCTTTATTTAACAAATCACTATTATTTGACAAACTATGATTAAATGGGAAATGCCAAATAAAATTCCACAAAAAATACATCAATGTTTTAAATAAACACGACTGATAAAACACAAATATCAAATGAGTTCCGGTGCAATTATTAAAGTTTTTACAATATCACACAAAATAAAAAGCTGCACATTTGCCTGGCAGGCAGGCTTAACTTTTGATATATATTTTAGTGTCTACTTACCAATTTTTTTTAAGTGTCAATTTGTCATTGTGAACACACCATCACACACAGTGCACCTCAATGAAATGTGACCTGCTTTTAACTCATCACAAGTGCACTCTGGGCTCGATTAGTACCAGCTTTTCGTAAACTTACCAACAAGGACGGAATAATAGAGCGGAAATGTTTAAACAGTCCTGCACCACAAACCAACACGTCTTTGGCACTGCAGTGCTGATAATAATCAACCATGCAAAGCGTGTCTCCTCAGTGGTGATTCTGTACGTTTGATCATTGATAAGAAAAAGATGAACTACAGCTGCAGGACCACCAAGTGCACCTCCCCGATCATGTAGATATGAGGCAAACGGCAGGGGGCAGCCCAAATTCCCAGTTTCATTTCAGTCTAGATCCTTTTTAAATCAGTTCTGCTGAAAACTGGTCTTCCTGAACCTTTCTATGGGTTCTTCTGGGTTCTAGGAAAGCTGTAGCAGCTGAAAAGGGTTTGTTGTCTGAGGAGCTATCGGCAGTGAGGGTCTAGAGCAGTGGTGGCCAAAGTCAGTTCTGAAAGGTCGCTGTCCTGCACAGTTTGGTAGTTCCCTTCCTCAAACACACTCCCTGAACCTGGCAATTAACAGAAGAGTCTTACCAGGTGAGCTTAATCAGGTAAATCACCAAACTATGCAGGAAACTGGCCTCCAGGACCGTAGCTGGACATCCCAGGTTTACAGGTTCAGACCTTGCCATTGAGATCGGGAAGGTTCGAAGTCCCAGCCCAGGTTCCACTGAGGTTCCACTCCCAAGCTGCTGCTGATAGCTGCCAGCTGCTCCGTGTGTGGAGGGGTTAAAGTTCCAATCTCACTGTGTGATGAGGTGAATTCACAATGGAGTCAAATTCGTTTTTCACTAACAGCAACGAGACTCACCAATGTTTTTGTGAAGGAAGCGAATAAAGGTGGCTGCCATTATGTTTCTGTCCTTGCAGCTCAACTCTACAGGAGGCTGAATGCCGTCATCCACCACCAGGGTTAGGTACTTATGGATGGGGTCTGGCCCGTGGTACGTGAACTAACAGAGAAAAGAGGGATCAGTAAAAATTCTTCTTTTTTTAAGGTTTAAAAACTTGAGTTTGTATCAGGTCAGAGCTAACCTTGGTTCCAGGGCACACTCGAAAAGTGAAAAGGCGCCAGGGAATAATCTTCAGGTAAAACTCCTTCACTGAGAGTTGCTGAAATGCAGAAAATTTCAGATAAATATAAAATTATGAAGGAAAAACATAAGGGCAATGGTATTGCGACCTACAATACAGGTCATCTACCTTTGGTGATATGTAGCAGTAGACCTTTTTTGGTTTCTTGACCTTCTCTAGTTGACCCTCTACAGGAGAGTCATGCTCATCCTCATCGTCACCCATGGAGGGCCGTCTCTGCGGGGCCAGCAACGAGGATGCTGGGAACTGCCAGGGGGAGCTGCTGTAGTTGCCAGTGGTGTAGAGGTAGGCTTCAAAGTAGATACTAATGCCTGGAGTGGACACATTCTTCTCCACACAGCTCTTCTCGATCTCTGTGAAATAACTAGTTATTTTTTTTTTTTTTTTTTTTTTTTTTACCAGGTAAAGGATAAATGTTCATGGGTTTATAATTAGAACACAAAACTGTAGTAAAATAATAGTAAGAAGAAATAAGAGCCAGCCAATGAGCAAAGAGAATAAGTCCGTCAGTTAGAGCTAAAACATTTCAAGTTTACTTAAACATGTCAATAAACACATTTAAAAGGAAAGTAGGATACCTTTTTGTATATATTTTAAAAGTAAATTCCATTTATTAGTAGCAGCAGATTGGATCGACAACCAGCCAGATGCTGTGTTCAGGCCTCAACTCTGACTTAGAGAGATAAGTGAGTTTTATCTTTGGCCTCAGAATCTGCGTGTAATAACAGTAGATGTGGACGATATGGCAAAAAAAAAAATGTATCAATACTTTGAGAAATTTTCCCAATACACAATATGTAACGATATGCATCTTCCCAACATCTGTTAATACAAAAATGAGCTGCATATATAATATTATATACAAGTATGAGAACAAATTATTTTTATTTTGTGTCTCTCACACTACAGTACAATAAGTTTACTTAAGGGAGACCAATGATGCTCTCTGACAAAGCCTGAAGTTCAACAGTGCTTTTTCAGTACTGACGATATCACAATCTGCACAGAAAATCATACTGTGGCCACAATTTATCACAATGATAAATATCACTATATTGCCCAGCTCTAGTCTAAGGTGAGGGGGAAAGTATTCAGGTTTAAACCAGTGGATGTTCTCATGAGTGCACAGAAAATTTTTTTTACCAGGAAGAGGAGATAACAGGTGTGTGTGTCTACTGTTTCATTGTAGTGGACGGTCATTTGAACAATTGTGCAGCAGCTTAAGTAAAAAAAAGATATTTAAAAAATAAATTAAAAAACATGGTCCACATTGCATTGGCAACATCTTCAGAGCATCTCACTGCAGGAGATCTTCCACAAATGCTGCATCAGGAAGGCCTCCTGCATTGGGCTCCACCCCTCACATGGACTCAATTTCACTTCTCACATCCAGCAGACTCTCTTGCAGACAGAATTTTCCCCAACAGCCTAAACACACAGACTACCCTCCCACTATTTACAGTGTGTGATATCTTACATCCAACAGACATTTGTTTATGATATGTAGGCACATTTAGCGCTCATGTTTACATGTACAGAACATATAAGAAAATACACAGAAATTATACATATATTTCCACATATACAAATATGCGTAAAAAGCATCTGCACATTCCAATGTGGTAGATGCCAGAACAAACATCCATGTGCTTCTGGTACCTTCTGGTATCATCAAAAGTAGAGTTAAAGCTGAGCAATGAGACAATATTTATTATTGTGATAAATAAGATTTAAGCATATCATGATGTCACAAGGAATAAAAAACATCATGTTACATGAGAGCATCATTAGTCTTATTTTAGTGAACTTACTGTAACGCGATGTGAGATATACTGAATAAAAATAATCTGTATTCATTATATTTTGATTTTTTATTATGGATCTGCAACTTGTATTATTATTACATTTTTATTATTAACCTAAAACTATATATTGTGACAGATCACATATCCAGGAATTTTCTTAAAGCATGATATATTTTTCCCTATATCGCCCACCCCTAATCAGAGTGAAAGATGTTTTCAGTTCTAATTCAAGCCCTGGAAAAATACAAAAAAAGCTCACCACTTAGCACAATGATGTCAAACTCTCCATTGCTGAGAGGCTGGTCTCTGTAAGTGATTCTCGCCCGAAAGCAGCCCTTCTTCTTAAGAGTGAGCCTCAACAAAACCTGACACTGCTGCTTATTACAGGAGACAGCCACACTATAGTAGTCTTCAGAACTGTCCTCTTCCACAGTGCCCAGCTAAAAGAGAACAGAAAGAACAAGGGAGATTAAATATAGTGGTCGCAGGGCTGTGACTGATACAAATAACTTTCAAACAATAACATTTCAAAATAAATATGTGTAAAGTCTGTGCTTAATACTGATTTCTAAACATGTAAATATCTCTCTCTTTCATTTAGCTATACAGTGCCCTGCATAATTATTTGCACCCCTGGTTAAGATGTGTTAAAACCCTTAAAACAAATTCAGTTTTTATTGCAGAAGCATACTCTCACACTGAAAGTGGTAAAAAAATTTTTTTACCTTCAACTCAAGTGAATTTTAAGGGAGAAAAAAAATTTATTTTCATAAAATCACCTGATCTACAATTATTGGCATGCCTGATGTACAACCCCCTTTTCCCATCAAAACAGCCCCTAATCTTCTCATATAATGATTCACAAGATGGAAGAATACAGAAAGAGGGATCTTCCATCATTCCTCTTTACACAATCTCTCTAAATCATCCAGCGATGATTTAAGAGAAGACTAGGTTTTGTTGGGAAAAGGGGGTTGTATAAAATATTCCACCAGACAGTCTATAATGTGTGCAGGCGCTAAACCATTTAGAGCTTTATAAACCAGTAGGAGGATTTTAAAATCTATTATGAATGAGAATTACCCGTGTTAAACTGATAATAGTTACGGCTACTATTGGAGACGAGCGTTGTGCTTTATTGGCGTTTATTGAAACTGACGCCAATAAGACATGGGCTATTATTAGAAGATATACGGTAATTTGATCAAAGCGCCAATACTTCACTCTATGGTCTGTAATCTTTATGTTGGTAAAAGCTCTTACTGAGTGAATATGCACGCTGTAGTTCACCTCATCCACCAAGGACACAGAGTTACTAGTAGGGTTGCCGTACTCATCCCGAGGCTCAATCTGCAGCGTGTGCTGTTGACCATATGTCAGCACCAGAGTGGAAAAGTGGTATGCAATCTTTGTTTTGGATGGCACCACTGTCCCTGCAAAATACACACACACACACACACACACACACACAAACACACACACACACACACAAACACAAACACACACACGCACAGTAGTAGTAAGTAAAAAGCAGTACAGTACGAAACAAACCTGGTTCTAGAATTAGATTTTTTTTGAAGGGCTCAGACATGCACCATGCACAAATTAGCATAAAACACAAACCAAACATTTCAATCATAATTGCATAAACATGACGGGCAGAACAAAAATGTTTGCAAACAATATTGGTATGTACTAAATAAAGCTCAAGTCAAACCAGCTGTTAGGACACTAATGCACATGTACATAGGTAAACACAGCCGACTGACGAGATGAACCTCCTCATAAATCTCAAGGAGAAAAAACCAGGTGTTGTTCTTTCTGTTAACACATGCCTAGACAAAAACGAGAACTTCAGCAATTCCTAACAATATGGCCTTGTCCACATGTTTGTCTGAACTCAGCCTTTTACAGATGTGTATGAGCATGTATCGAACATCAACCATCTTCCATGTTTAAAAAATTCTGCAGAAATCCTGAAGAACACAAAGAAAATGATAATTTAATGTTTAAAATGTCCCATGTTTCTAAACACGCTGAAACTGAAACCAGAAGGGGGCGATGTTTTCTCTGCCTACGTCGCTGTATCAGGAGGTATTATGCTGTATCAATAATAAAGACACTGATCCATATTTCATCATCTAATGAAGGATGTACCTTAAACTCCACAGTTTATACTCACTCTGTACTGACTCACTACTGCCCCCACAGATCAACACACAACATTACAGTCTGGACTGACTCACTACTGCCCCCACAGGTCAACACACGACATTACAGTCTGAACTGGTCTGGGCCTGACCACATTCATTTATCCAAGATTTGAACACCCATGTGGACAAGGCCAAAAACAAACAAAAAAGAGGCCAAACAGTGTTGTGTGCTCATGTTGCAAGAGCTCATCTTACCTGGCTGGAATATTTTATAATAAGGGCTGTAGGCCACATTGAGGCCCCCGAGTTTAACAGCCACCTCATATCGGCCGGCCTTGCGCACAGTGAAGGTCACTTTCACTACATTGGACTCTGGTTCCTGAAGGACCTCCTGGGTCACAGGAATGTCCAGAGCAAGTTCTATGTGAGTTATATTAACTCTCAATCCCACGGGCCTGTGGGCTGGAAATGGCTGTCCATTCTTATAGAAGAGCTAAGAGGAAAGACACAGAGCAAAGAGGTCAAGATATTACACAATTCCTGAATCTGACAGACAGCCATTTTCAGAGCTGTTCTGAATTATTGTGTGACCAAACAATTCAAACACATTACACTGTAATGCACCAATCTATTAAAAACAGTTAATGGACTAATCTTAGAACTCAAGCCTACTACAAACAAAAACTTTGTCTAATTTACAAACAAGCCCTAAAAGTTTATTCAACAAATGAAACAAAATTATATTTGGCAATTTATTTATTGAAAAAAGTGATCCAATAACTTATCAGCGTGTGGCAAAAGTAAGCAAAGAAATTCTGGAACATTGTTACTCTAACTTATGGTTGTCTGGCATCTTGTGTGTCATCATATACTAAAACCTGAAGGTGATTTTTTTATTGCGCACTTCAAAAACAGATTGGTTGAGCTGTTAAAATGTAAAATCTTTCACCAGTTAAAAGCCATTTCCAGAATGACATAATTTCTGTAATTTCTTGATCTTGTACTTCACACTTGAGAGTATTACAACTCTCCAGACCATGGTGGCCCACAGTTTCAAACAGGCCATATACAAATCATCCCGCTCTGCAGCTATGGAATAGTCTGCCAGGAAAAACGAAAATAAGACTATTATACAGTATTAATATGTTTATGTTTGTTTCTTTTCTTTGTTTACTTTTTTAATTATGTACAGCAATTTGGCCAATGAAAGATGTGTAAAAAATTTGTACTTGTTGTTTATTATTTTTATCTACTATATTTTGTTAATTCACTTTTTTTTTTTATTTACTATCTTTTTATTATTCTTCCCTGATGTGTATATACAGCTATGCAAGAATGTGTTTAATAAATATTTTGTACTTATTTCTTCTATATATTTTTTCTTGATGTGCATGTACAGCACTTCAGACAATAAAAGCTGTGTGAAACTGTTCTTTATAAATATTTTTTTATTTGTTCTTCCTCTCATTTTTATATTTTAAAACTACTTTTTTATTATTGTTTCTTTATGCATATGTACAGAACTTTTGTCAGTAAAAGCTGTGCAAAACTGCGCTTTATAAATTTATTTTATTTTTAAGTAATATACTAAGTCCTTAACCCATAAACTTACAATAAATCACTAGCACATTGGACTTAACATTAATGCACAATTAAACAATACCTGCACCCGGAAGCTCATAGTCTGGCCCACTTCTTGTGGTTCTTTCCAATCCCAGGAGACTTTGCAGGATCGAGGGTCAAGATAGTTGCCCCGCACATAATCATAAATGCTGCGATCACCGCGTCGCCCAGGGTCCTCATTCTGCAAAAAGCTGACCACTCGTGCAGCGAGCTCACATAGGAACTTGATGGTAAATACAAATGCGATGATGGAAACAGTTATTCCACCTACGAGGGACAGAGATACAAGTGCAGTCAGACAAAAAAAATCAATTGCATGTGCTCAAACAGCCAGGAAACTAAAAAATTACAAATGTTTTCCAGGACTGAAATGTTGAAACCTGAGAAGAGCAGACAAAGAGAAATTATGCATTCATGGGACATTCTGGAAAAGTAGACTGAGTATGAGGATAAACAATGATCAAATATACTCACCAATCACGTAAAACATGAGGTCCCTTATCAGAAAACACAGTGCAACAGTACAGCCAAATATCACCGCTCCGGCTGAAGGACGAGAACATTTATATTTTAGTTTTCCAGCAAATTATGTGACAAACACAATATTCTGCAACAAAATTCCATTTCAGTTCAAGTAAATTTTATTTCTATAGCTCTTAATACATGACATTGTCACAGAGCAGCTTCACGGAATCCGGGTCTGAGACCCTAATTAGCGCCAGGGGTGAAGAAAAACTCCCCAAGTTGAATGAGAGAAATTATGTCTCAGGAACTAATAACAATTATATATTCTAATCAATACATCGACTAAATGTGTTAATGATTCAACGTATTAATCTCGCACAAATAAATTGTTAATTTTACTTCATTTTATTGTAGGTGATGTTTTTTTCACTGAGAAGCTGCTTTTACTCATGAGTACAGCCCTACACCTTTATTAATGCTTTGTGTTCAAATTGTGTGCGAGTTGATGAAAATGCGACTCATTTGGGTTAGTACGATATATGAAGATATTTTTTTTGTTTAAATAATCGATATAGAATTGAATGACGACAACACTTGTAATTCACACCCCTATTACATTTAAATTTTTTCATTTGGCTGACGCTTTTGTCCAAAGCGACTTCCAGGTACAGGAACAATCAAGTATAAATTCAGACATGACAAATAAATAAGGAACCCATCCTCCTCTGGTGGACACCAGAGACCAACAAACAAAAAAGGAAATAGTCTGTATCTGGAGAGGACAACTAGAGCCTATAGCCTGGAGTAAACAGATCCAGAGTGAAGAACAGGGAGAAGGTCTGTGGTGGTTGTAACAGTCTGGGAAAGGTGAGGAGTCCTGTCTCATTTACATTGATCAACTACCCTGGTTTCCTTACACTGATGTTCATCACCTCTGAACAGACATTGAGCCTTTGCCTTCGAATGGGAAGGCATCACAATGCTGTACATTTACATCAACTCCAGCTGCTCCCAGCATCGAGTGAGTGAGTGTCGACAACTACGAGTGAATAATAGAAAATGTGCACATGGGTGTGGTGATCTTACATAACGTCTCTCTAATGAAGCAAGATGCATAAAAGCAAGAAAAACGCATTACACACCCTCTTCACCCATCTGTGATCCCACACACCACTCACCAATGGACCACTTCTCATTGAGACGCCGCTCAGTAAGGCTGTGCACCAACTGAATCTCGTACTCCTGGTCTCTGCTGCTCCTGGAGGCTTGGAGCACCTTCACGCCTGTGGAGAGTTTGATGTAATCCTCGTAGTAATAGCCCCAGGCTGCCAGAGAGAGCTGAAGCTGGCTGTCAAACTGAGCCAAGTCATCCAGATTAGTGCATCCCAGAGCCTTCAGACTGCCAACAGACAAGGGAGGAACAACACTTACATTCACACTTCACAGACCACGTTTCTGCAAATATATGTCTACTCAACAGTCATATGACAACAACATTTACATGCAATTAAGACATTTGATACAAAACTGCCAAAGTAGCAGAAAGAATAATATAATACGTTTTTATTTAGCGCCATTCACAGTCCCAAGATCACTAAACATAATAACAAAATTATAATAATAAAAAAGAATGGAAGGTAGAAAATTTATCAATTTAATGGTAGAAAGGTGAAAGGTAAAGAGCAATCACAGACAGACTGAAGAACAGAATTCCAGAGTTTGGGGCTTGAGCACTGAGGGGTTTTCAAGATTAAGATTAATTTGTCGAGGTAAAGAAAGCTACTAGTTAAAAACTTAGAACTAAACTAAGAATAAGAAAAATTACCAGTAGAGGCAAGAGAAAAAAAATAGAGATAAATATAAGAAGAGAATAAATATATTCAGGAGCTGCCTCCAGTTGTAGAAAATCTTGTGTGTGGAACCTGAGAGAGAGCAGGGGAGTAAGACGGGAGAGCTCTGAAGATGAGGAGTAATATTTTATAGTGAAAACACTTTTTCACATCAGTGAGCATAACGAGGAAGAACCATATAAGGATAGATAAGCTTTATAAAGATAGATAAGTATAAAGACACAAATAAGCTCAGATCAACTGATAAAACATCTTGATTTAATTAATCTAGCCAAAAAAAATTCACAAAACAAGTTCTTAATGTCCATTTTGATGTTAAAATATCAAGAACACCAGCATATTCATGTGTAAAAAAAACTAATGTTTGTGCCACTGCACAAACTGCAGCATTGCAGAGGTTCAGAACGTACGGCTTCTGATTTTAAGACCATAAAGAGCACTGCTGCAAAGACCCCCTCTTCACTGCGGCTACCGCAGCTCAAATGAGCATAGCCCCACTGCCCCCTAGTGGACCAAAGGGCAAACTACAATAACATTCTGCCCATTCACAGTAACAGACAGATCTTCAAAGTTCCTGAAAGCTATGGAGCAGTCTAGCAAAAACATCATCTGGATCTGATACAATGTATATGAATAGAAGACGTGTGTGTTTTTGTGTGTGTGTTTACTTACGTGTTATAGTAGTGCTCCAGGCTCTGAGAGCACAGCCACTCCTGAAAGGCAAAATCTCTAAGCAGATGGATGTTAGCTTCAGTGATGTCCCTCCAGCGCCGATGCTCCTTCACCACCTCCTCCAAACGAGCCAACACACTCAGACTGAGCTCTTCCAGAGACTGCACATCTACACAAAGAGGAAGTTGCTGCTCTGCTTAATCAGATCTCCCCCAACTGATGCCAGTTTAAAACAGAAGCTCAAAAATTTTATGTATTTTAATTTCTTTTCTGACTGTACTATAGAATGCATATGGGTTTGGACATCCCATTGTTTCCTGCTCATCTGTAGAGGGGAGATCTTCCTCAACCCTTCAACCGAGATCAGGGTGAGAATATAACCTGGAAACTGCAGTGATGACCTTGTGTAAACAAATGGGACCTCTCACAAAAGACAGGCTCGAGGAAAAAGGAAGAGGGGAATAAAATGAGCTTAAAACGCAAACCTGAGATCAAACCTGATTGGATGAATGTGTTGACACACTTCTGAAACTTTATTTCATCTCTAATTCCATAAGATATTTTTCTTTATGCTTTATCTCTACTTCCTCCTCTTTCTAAGGATTTTTACATTTTTATTTCTTGTAACATTACTCACTTTTTTATCTCTGGACAGCACACTGAAGGACTGATGTGCAGGAAAAATGTACTATAGAAATAAAAAATATTGTTTTATGGTGGGTTCTGTGAATTTCCACCTAGATTTAAAAATTCTGCCACAGTACTGACTACACTGTTCTGAAAAATGGGAAATATTTGGGCCAACGTGGTTTCCTTTAATCTGAACCATGATCCCAAGAACAAAGATAAAAAAAATGAATTAGCAGCTAAATGTACCAGCAATGAACTAAACACCACTGTAATTGTTGTACTAACCTTCAAACAAATACTTGTATTCGGAGAGGCTATGCCCCTGCAGCCATTCTTCAATCTGACTCTCCTTGCTTTTCTTCCAGCGCACTTCCCAAAAGAAAATCCACGAGACTGAACAGAAGATGAAGGTCAGCAAGAAGCGGCGGTCCATCAGACCATCTTCAGCCTAAACTCAGACCTCTGGCTGTATAGCTGTGGGCGTCATGGGGGCGGAGCTTCTCTCACCCTCCGGGAATCTTCAGGTGTGCTGCTTACGGGCCTATCCTCCTCTGAGTATTCGTCCCATGTCATCTCAAGTACTTCAGTACCTCTGTGGGAGAGGTGCAATAAACAACAATTCATTTCCTGTTGCACAGCAGAAGTAAACAACTCTGCAGTGCTGCTAACTAAGGGGGTTGATATTTGGTACCAAGTCTCTGAAAGAAATTTAATATTTTAAAAGTGACACAGAAGGGTGGTAGGTGCACGTAACCCAGGTGCATTCAAAATGCATGAACCAACCTGATGAAAAGTATCATTACTTATAATGACCTGGCATCACGAGTCCGCATAATTAATAATGTACACGTCTAAGACACAAGAGCAGAATGGAATTGCGTTCTGCATTATGCAGCGTCTGTCTTTGGTTTGAGGAAATATTCATAAACTCATGTGTCCTTGAGTGTACAGATACAGGAGCAGCCTCGTTCTCCACCAACCAAACTGAGCTGGAAGACAGGAAATACTCAACTGCCCTGTGTTGACCATGCAGCTACCGTTTCCACAAGACCTTTCCACAAGGGAGCTGAACATCAATTCCATCATCATAAAGACTCAGCTGAGGATGTTCTACCTCCGTTCTGCTGCAGGAGCTGTGTTGTCACACTGCTCTGAGTGCATCCATCACAGTTGGGTACAAAACAGGAGTAAGGGAATCCTTGGTGCTCCCCTGCCCATCCACCAAGAACTGTTCTATACAAGAACCAGGGAACAGGCAGAGAGGAATCGTCACAAATACCTCACATCCTGGTCACCAGCTCCTTCAACTCTGGCAGCGTTTCAGGACCCTGAACATGGTGACTGACCCACTGCTTCACCCAGGCCACAAACAGGTGAACCGTTCTCTACATCTCATTCTGCTGCACATCGCTGGTACATTGGTTATGTTATTCGAAATATTGTACATCCACTACATGTTGAGGAGCATAGTGAGCAGAGGTCACCCACTTTCTGCAGTAAATCGCTACAGACCTCCAAACCTCATGTGGCCTTCAGATCAGATCAAGAACAGTGAGTAGAACTTCATGGAACGGGTTTCCATCTCGAACAGCTGCATCCAAACAAAACATCACCAAGTGCAATGTAAAGCATAGGATGAGGTGGTGTAAAGCGCCGCCACTGCACTCTAGAGCACTGGAGACACATTCTCTGTAGTGACCAATCACGTTTCTTTATCTGGCAACCTGATAGATGAGTCTGGGTTTGGTGGTTGCCAGGGGAATGGTACTTGTCTGACTGCATTGTGCCAAGTGTCAAGTTTGGTGGAGGGGGGGATAATGGTGTGGGGCAGAAAGGAACTCTGAACAAGAGACTTTGGACAATTTCATGCTCCCTACTTTGTTGAAGGACTTTGGGGACAACCCCTTCCTGTACAAACATGACTGCATATCAGTGCACAAAGCAAGTTCCTTAAAGACATGGATGAGTGAGTTTGCGGAGTAAGAACTTGACTGGCCAGCACAGAGTCCTGACCTCCAATACAACACCTTTGGGATGAATTAGAGCAGAGGATGAGAGCCAGGCCTTCTCGTCCAACACAAAAGTGCTCCTGAAAGAATTGTCAGAAATTCCCATACATTTACATTTATTCATTTGGCTGACACTTTTGTCCAAAGCAACTTCCAGGTACAGGAAAAATGGATAAACACTCCAAAACCTTGTGGAAAGCTCACCCAGACGAGTTGAAGCTCTTATAGCTGAAATAGGTGGGCTCAGGTCATATTAAACCCTATGGATTAAAAATGGGAGGTCACTTAAGTTTGTGTCTAAAGGCAATATGTGAATACTTTTGGCAGTACGGTGTAGGTTACTGTATATTGTATACTGAATAGTCTAGTAGAGGGATACCTAGAGTCAGTCCTGGAGGGTCTCTAACAGACTAGCACAATCATATGCCAAATCAACTTCTCACCACAAAATGCTGCCCAATAAAATGAACACACAGAATTTTATGCATCACGTCGAGCCATAAGATGTTACGGTTGATACAACATTACATTTACATTTATTAATTTGACTGACCAATTCATTCTTACAGATCAATGCATTGTTACACCATCTACTTTAAAGTAGCACTTACTTCGTATTGTCTTGCGCAGGTAAAACCTGGGATTGTTTCTATTCCTCAGTAGTCGCTTTGGACAAAAGTCAGCCAAATGAATGAATGAATGTACAATGTCAATCAAACATTCTGGAACACTACATTTACCCAGTTTTTAATGGTCATTTAAGCAGTTTAATTATAGTCAATTTCCTTAATTGTAAAGTTAAAAAGGCACCAAAATAAATACATACATATAAATATTTTTTTTAATCCTTTAAATTTGAAGGAGATTTTTCCCCATATTTTTCAGGAATGAAGGATCTGTTTAACTAATAGCTTTTCTTGGAGCAATGGAAGTCAATGAAGCCAAATGCAGACAATTCCCACAGTAGCTGTTCCAAACTTTTGCTGATGATCTACAAACCCCTCTGTGTAAAGAAAGGTGGAGCTGGAAAATTTTTCCTTCATCCTCTGATGCAGTATTAGTACAGTACTGTAGAGCAGGAAGTAGTACTGTATATGGAGATCACAATGTGGAGGAAAAGACCGGAAACAAAGACACAAAATGAGAGAATGAGCAGAACATTAAAAGAAAAGAACTTGACAGTAGATTCAGTAGCAGCTCTGTCGCCAGACTTCAGCTCCATACAGCTGGTTTGGGATAAACTGGGCAGAAGGGGGTGAAAGTAAAGCTGAAAAACTAAAGGCACATATAGCAAGTATTTGCATCGACCTCTATGGCGTTGCTTTAGCATTACCATAATTTATTTTTAATTCTGCAGGAGCGTTAAGCAGATCCTTCATTCTTTAAATGTTTGAAAATGCAAAAAATACATTAAAATATTGTTTACTTTATTAATTTGGACTTTTTAACTTTACCAATTAAAGTTATTCACTGTAGCAAACCTGCTCAAATTACCAGTAAACAGTGGAAAACAGAGTGCTACAACACTTTTGACCAGTAGTGTAAATGTAAATCCAAACTCTATTATTTTAGTCAAAATTAGCAATATGGGGAAAACTCAGCATTACCACCTGAACCAAATTCCTTGTATGTGTGTGGACAAAATCGCTTATTGTGATTATTATCCATACTGCTGCCCAAATGCTGTATGTACCATCTGTGCACAACAAAGACACGCTGTCCTTGGTGTTGGAGTTTTCTTCCTGCACAACACGGTTTAAGGACATTATGTCGTGTAAGCAGTAAACACGATTTGCTACAATTTCAGAACAAAACCGCGTTAAGCTCTAACTCGTACTGGAGACAATGGAGACACCAGGCTAGGCTAGCTGTAATACACACACGAGCACGATTCCCGACATATCCACAACCTAAAACACCACCCACAATGCTGCTGTAAGAGGACAACTCTGCAGTGTGACAGGAGCACAGTGGAGTGGAGGAGAGGAAGTGAGGCTGTTCTCGCTTTAGCTCCGTTGAGGCGACACTAAACTAGCAAAGCAAGCTAGCTAGGCGCACACTGTGTAAAGACACGGCGGAACCTTAAAACACCATAATAAACTCACTATTACCACACAGACGTGTGTGTTTATGGAGGCCTACTTTGCCAAAACAATCCGCTCACCCGCTCTGTCTGCTTTGAGCCCGGCTCTCTCTCTCTCTCTTACACACATTCACACATACACAGGAGGCTGCTTCTGTCATTACCCGATTTGAACCGGAAACCCAATCTGGACGCCGCATGCGCAGTATCCTATGTCATTTCCGCCACTGCTTTACGTCGCTCAGAGGGTTTGGCAGCTTCTCTACTTTATGTTAGATAAATAAATGATTAAAAAAAAAACTTCTCTCCTTTAAGATATACAACTAATGTATTTTTTACATTATCATTTTTTATATAAAAAAGTATATACTTGCTTTGCATAAAATATAAAGCTGCATAACTGTTATTGTCAAATTTCATTTTATACATAATTTATTAGATGTATCAAGATTTTTTTTTAAAAAAGAGCTTTATTGAACAAAGACAAAGTATACAACAAACAAACAAATGAAGTATACAAATGGATAAATAGTGGATTATTGCACCTGAAGGATTATTGCACAGGATCAGGTTGCACATACAGGTTTACATTGTAAGAGGGAGTAGTTGTGTGGATGAGTGACAGGATGTGAAGATATTTACTGAACTGTATTTAATTGTTTGTACAAAAGCCTTTGTTGGTGATGAAGCTTCAATATGCCTCCTGTATGGAGAAACTAGTCGATGTGTGATTTTGACTCATTCTCAAACATTATTCACATCCTGAAGGTTCTGTGGGTACTTCTATAAACTCTGGGCTTAAGTTCTTTCCATAGATTATCTATAGGATTCAGGTCATGTGATTGGCTGGGCCATTCTAGCAGCTTTATTTCTTTTCTCTGAAACCAGTGGAGAGTTTTGATTGGATCATTGTCTTGCTGAAACATCCACCATCTTCATCATCCTAGTAGATGCAACAAATTTTTATCAAGAATGTCTCAGTACATTTTTCATTGGTCCTTTCTTCAATTATATGACGCATGCCAATGCTGTATACTGATAAACACACCATAATGTTCCACCTTCAGACTTTACTCTTGGGGAATGTTTGGGGTGATGTGCATAGCCTTTAGGCCTTAAAATATTGTGTGTATTACTGCAGAGTTTGGATGACCAGAGTCATCTGAGCAGATTATATTCTCCCAGTATTTTACAGGTTTGCCCAAATGTTTAAACTTTAAACACACTTCAACATGTTTGACAATGGAGTATTTTACATTTACAGCATTTAGCAGACGCTCTTATCCAGAGGGTTGGGGGTTAGGTGTCTAGCTCAACTGCTGGCCAGTTCCAAGAATCAAAACCTGAGACACTTTGATCACAAACCCACTTCTCTAACCATTGGGCTATGGTTAGAGAGTCTTGAGTTAGAAAGTTAGAGAGTCTTGCAAAATGGACATATGCATGAGTGTGTATACAGGCCATGACTGTTGAGTGCATTACTTATTGTTTTTTTATATACTATTGTAGCTGCTAATTCCGGGTCTCTGGATGAAATCTTGAGGGGAGAACCTAGTCGTGACTGGTTAAAATTATGTTCTTTCCACTTCCAGATTATGGCCTCAACAGTGCTCACTGGAACCTTCAGTAGTTTAGAAAAGTTGTGTGTATTCTTTGCTAACCTTATTTTATTTATTTATTTATTTAGTTAGTTAGTTAGTTAGTTAGTTATATTTAAATTTAAAATTTAAATTTAAATTTAAATTTAAATTTTAAAATATATTTAAAAAACACACACACACGCACACACACACACATATATATACCAGGACATTTACAGTCATTAAAGCAATTTTATCTTAAAGCAATAATATACCCGAACCCCTGATTTGAAAAAAAAAGATTGATAGGATAAATGTTTGTAAGATAATAAGCATTACATTAATATGGCAATAAATAAAATAATTAATCATAGTTATCCACTAAAGAGTTTAATTGCGCAATGTTTGAAATAAAAAAATGCAGATCCCGAGTTGTACAATAACAGCAATTCTAATATTTGAAAACCATTCATATATTCTATCTTCAAATAATAATTATATAATTTATGTAATTATATGTAATACATTTGTGGTTAATTCCACAATATTGTTAAAAATACATGTACTTATTATCATGGTCAATTGCATCCTATATTTGAAACCTAAAAAAATACTAGTTTCCAACAGCGCACATGCGTGAGCCGTCGTCGTCGACTGTGGATGACGTCAGACGTCACCCGGGCACAACTTTCGTGGACGCACGAGGGATTTCTTAGCAGTCGCCTTGTCTGACCACAACCTAGCAATGGTAAGTGCTAATCCAAGGAAATAACGTACACCTTAAACCATGAAAATGCATGTTGGTGAGTTTGAATGGCGTTCGGCGACTTCGATAGTTAATTATTCTCTCAGAAAAAGTCATTAATCTCGCTGAGTTGGCAAGTTAGCTTTGCTTAAGTTAGCCTAGCTTACTTTTCTCTGTTTTGATTAGAGTCTGTATTGTCATTTCAAAACGTACAGCGAAATTTCAACTATCAGTTATAAGGTGTATTTATAAATAACATACTCCCTGCGTACTCTCAGTACTCCCTGCGTACTCTCAGTACTCCCTGCGTACTTTCAGTACTCCCTGCGTACTCCCAGTACTCCCTGCTCCCTATACTCACAGTACAGAATAAACTCAATATTCAAGAATTTATGATTATATAATTTACTAAGTACTCAGTACTAACTGCTGAGTAATAAGACAAGATTAACCTTTATTACTTCCACAAATTTGCTTTGTTACAGCAGTACAAGAGTAAAAAAAAGCAGAAATGGGAAAAATAATACATAAAAAAGAAGTTACAAATAAGATAAAAAGAGAATATTTACAATTAGTGCACAAAATTGTCATTTGTATGTGTAAAATATAACTACTATATAACCTTTTATGTGTAGAACATTTTATACAGTGAAGAAAAACATAGAACATTTTGCACAGAGAATATTGCATGTAAGATTTCACTTGTCACTGCATGATCTTTGTGTGTGTGTGTGTGTGTGTGTGTTCAGCTGTAAGAGGTTGGTTGTACAGTCTAACAGCAGCTGGACGGAACCTCCTGAGTCTCTCCTTTAGCTTAGCCTCCATTCTCCTGTCAGTCACAATAATGAAGCCATGTGCAAATGACGGATTCACAGAATAAGTGGCAGGTAGCAGTTGTGGCATTGAAGTGCAGTGTGCATTATTGCAGTTTAATTAGAGAGATGGAGAAAGACATGAGGTGTATTTATTGTGAGCTGCAGGTAGACGACAGTAACATATATTTAACATCTGACAGTGTAATAGGGTCCATATTCTCTATGATCGTTCTAAAGTCCAGTGTGCATCACTGTCAGCACATATTACAGACAGTATGACAGTGAGATGGTGTGTGAAGGTTTACACTTTTGTGTGATGTGGTGTGATTACCATGTCAGCTGTGAACATCTGTATATTCTTAGCCATGGTGTGACTCATTGTTTTGCAGTAATTGCAAAATGCAGTAATCATGCTGCAATTCATTACTGTGAATTTGCTACTGCTGCTTCTCATAACCACTGTTACTCTTTACACATTCCTCTGATTTTACTGCCTTTGTTGTATGATGACAGCGATACGAATGTTATTTAATGTTACACACGTTTATGTTTTAAACTCTAAGATATGTCACCCCATGTTATTAGCTGCAGTGTTACTGAATTTACTGATCTGAAGTAGAAGAATCTAATTTGACCCCTGGAGCTTTT
>JBBIGC010000001.1:28329903-28344507 GCA_037576955.1 Lepidarchus adonis
TGCCTTGTGGACATTAATCCTGCTCAGCACCGCACCTACATCAGTGGGGGAGAGAGTCAGTGATTGGTGGTCCTGGAAGGGAGTAAGAGTGGTAAAGGTGGAGGAGTTCAACAATCCAGAATAACGGGGAGTGTAGAAGAGAGTGCAGGCAGGGCGGAGTGGGTGGAGAAGAGTAACAGGAGTGACCTGTGACAGAGCGAGAGTGAAAGGGAAGGTTTATAAGACGGTGAGACCTGTTACATTATACGGGTTGGAGACGGCGACACTGACGGAAAGGCAGGCAGCAGAGATGGAGGTGGAGTTAAAGATGTTTGTGTTGGGAGTGATGAGGATGGACAGAATTAGAGAGGAGTAGAGGAATAGTTCAGGGAAGTCAGAGAAGTGAGATTGCATTGGTTTGGATGTCCTGGACACACACCCCCTGCCCTGCGTATTTGCCACACCCACTTCAACCAAAAAAGGGACTGTCTGTAGCAGGTGTGTGTTCAGGGCAGGGATCACCTCCTCTTAGCAGGCTAATCGCTAAACTACGCTGGCCACAGGCTCTCAAGGACACCAAAGTGAAAGCTCCTTAATCCTTCTCCTGCACCAGTTACCTCACCAACAGCATGCCGTCAGTGGAGCGCTTCCCCATCAGCTTTAAAACTCACTTCTCAGGGAACCACTTCTGCCACATCGTGTTGGGGATCCACAGCGGTGGCCGTTTCGGTGCTTTGGGCATCAGTCGGCGTGAGGACCTGATGTTCAAGCCTCTGGAGTACCGCACACTCGCTGACCTGCTGCAAGAGTTCCAGGCGGCCTATCAGGGCTACTGGCACACACTGCGCAAGGTTAAGATTGGCCAGTATGTGTCACATGACCCTCACAGTGTGGAGCAGATTGAATGGAAGCACTCCATGCTGGACGTGGACAAGCTGTCCAAAGAGGAGCTGAGGAAGGAGCTGGAGAGACACACTCGGGACATGAGGCTGAAGGTGAGAGTTCAGCATGCAGTCCTAAAACCAAAGGTCCTTGATGATTCTTGAATGGGACGTACCGTTGTGTTTGCTCTGTGGCCCTGGTCCAAATAATCTGGCACTTTAACGGTAAAGACTGTAGGTGCACACTTTTAAAGGGTCCATGTAAAATAACTGATGTTTTTGATGAAAGTATACGTTTCAATGATACAGTCCATATATTTAAGCTGAGCTGCAAACACAGCCTTTTTTGAATGCATTGTTTGTGATGTCACAAAAATCAACGTTTACATTCGAGATTTATTCGTGGTCACAAAGCAGCTTTTCGGAATCTAGTCCAAGCCCCTAATGAGTGAACTGAGGGCAACAGAGGAGAGTAAAAACTCCCTATGCTGAAGGAGGAACCATGATGTCATGATTTGTGGTTAATGATGGAAGCAAATGCGAGGAATAATACAGAACAGTATTTAACAAAGAAAGTAACACTAAGCACACACAACAGAGAAACATCCAACATGAATCGACACAGACCAAACCAATCACTAGCATAAAGATATGTGACTAACAGCTACAGCTGGGACAGGGCGGAGACTTAATTAGGGACATCTGACAGGAAATGGGACAAAAACATGAGAACAAACAAAAGGTTACCACCTAGTGGCCAAACCTTACACATGAGGAACCCATCCTCCTCTGGTGGACAGTAGTAATACAGAAGAAGAATCTCAGTTTCTGAGGCAGAGGCAGATCAAAGCCTAGAGCTTAGAGAAACAGATCCAGCACTTGGAGAACATGAAGATTCTCTGTGGGAGTTGGTACAGAAATAAGCTGGAGTTTTGAATTAATTTTTTTTGAGATGTCATGATAACCAATCCAGTTTAGCCCCACCACTGCCCCACTGTATGAGGGCAGCCAATCAGAATGGTTTATTTATTGTGCCATTCATGTGTCCCTACTGATGGCCCAATAGAAATGGTCCAGAATCTTTTCACATTATCTTATGTTGAGTAGAATTTTACCTTCTCCTGTACTGAGTATCTTTTGGAGATTGTCGGACATGGCAGTTTTAAAGGCACGGTGATGAAAAAGCAGTTTAACTCTAAGGTATAAACAGAGGTTGGAAAATGTCTATATATAAACCAAGTGTTGCAGGTACATAAACTCATAAATGGCCTATGTGGACCTCAGTTGAGGAGCACTTTCACTGTTTTACTTCTCCACCATTGTGTTGCCTCTAAACAGACAGTAGATATTAAGAAAGCATCAATGGTTGTTGATGGACCAGTGAAAGGCATTGCACTGAGTGGACGAAATTTCATTAGTGAAATAGTGAAATTATTATATCAGTCTGCTCCTCTCAGGTTACCTTTTTCAGCACATTCACCATGCTTCTCTCTTGTTTATGTCATCTTGTATATTGATGAAGTCCCCCATCACTTCAAGTGGTTCAGAAGTGTATCTAGGAGTGTGAGGGAAGCAGCCAGGTTATGTAGATACCCTTACTGAATATCTGGATCAGGGGTTAAGGCTTGTTCACAATTGCATGATTTTAGCGAAGATTACACAATCACTAGTGTTCATACTGAACGTCCTGTGTTCCTGTGGAGTCTCGCGCACAACCATACGACTGATCTGCGACTGCGCCCTGGGTGTTCACACTATCTCTCACTAATAAAGAGCCCCTGATCGCATTGTGACGTCACCTAAACTAATACGTCTTTTCACATGTGAACGAAGACAGAATATTTCATAATTCTTTCACAGCAAACTTGCAATGTACATGCACATCCAACAGCAGTGAGCTGAGCAGCAAGGTCTGAATCACCTATTTGATGTGAAAATGTATCCCACGTCTGATTGGCTTTTGCTCTTTGCCAATCATAGAAGATTTTTCCAGATATCTGGCATCCTAGATAGCTAGTCCGAGTCAAGGCCACGATCATCATTTATTGCAACTCAGTGTAGTTCACACATAAAGACTCTCTGTTACAGATTAACTGCAGAGTCACAGCTGATCTGAGGCTTTTGTCTGTGATTTCCAAGGTGACTCTGTGACCTGGAAATTGTGGCTTAAGTCTTGTATTGTGAATAAACTATTAGTTGCTGCCAGAGGAGACTGCCCCATCTCAGGGTCTCAGAGTGTGAGATGAACAGTCAGTTCGGTGCAGCATCAATAGTGCAGCCATTGTACTAGACTGATGTGGTAAAGGGGGCTTAAGGTGAAATTTAAAGGTCTCGATTTACCAGTGGATCTAAATTCCAACCCTCACCGACAAGATCTGGGCAATGACTGAAAGAATGCATTTTTCTAGGCATGTCCACTGGGAGGAGATCTCAGGGTAGGATGTGTGTAAACACCTCGCGATCCCCCAGGAGAGCAAAGCTGGCAACAGGGACGTCTGGAATTCCCTTAGCTTGATTCCTCCATGACTCGAACCTGGCAAATAGAATGAAAAGGGATGAAGAAATTAATAAACAAAGCAGAAACATTGACCATGTTAACCAGCAGAACCCCATGGGTCAGAATCTGAGCTCACACTTCAGTTCCTCGCTCTCGTAATAAGTCAGTAAAGGGTTAAAATCATCAGCCTGTTTGGATGGCCTGACCTCTGTTTGCCTCTCCTAATGCAAATCATAAGAGCTGGTTTTCTGAATAAGAGCCTTTCAGAAGGCGGCCTCGAGATCTTTCTTGCCAGAATGCCAACTTCATACTTGTGCTAATAAGGAACCTTGTGATTTAGAAACTGAGCACTAAGACTGTGCCTATCTATATTTATCTATATAACTAATCCTATATTTGAAGTTGCAGATATATCGCTCTGACATGAAAATCGATGTTTGTTCATTCGTTTATTTTACTTCATTTTACTGTGGGCAGAGGTGCTTTTGCTTATGACTATAGCTCTGTATTTTTAATAATAAAACTGAATGGAAAATTGATGGAAATATAGCAAAAGAAATTTCTTCATATTTCATACTGACTATAGACCCAAATCAAACCAAATCGTATTGCTGCAAATGTTAAGGTATTGAAAATCATTGGAACTCTGGCTAAAATAATTGATGAAGAATCACAGTAAGAAGACACATGGTGATTTACACCATTTAGAGTGTGTATATAAATATATTAAATATATTAAAAAGTGAAGACCCTGCACTTTCACCACAAATGACTTGACTCGCTCTGCTGTGCCTGCGACACAGCCAACCATCTGAAAATCCTAGAAGTTGGCAACTTAATGAGGTAAATAACATAGAAGGAAATCTGTCCTGTCTTTCATGGTGAGTTTAGTGAAGTAACAGGGTTTGACTGTACATATATACATAGTTTTATTATTATAAAAAAGCATTCTAAATGAACATGTACTGATGATAATAACAAACTATGATTTGGGTTTTTGAAGATAAAAACAGAGCCTGATGAACAGTTACTACAATGAATTAATATAGAAATGTATAGATCGCTCAGTGACTGACTGACTAATGTCCAATCATGAAAGGTGCATCTACAAGTATCTAAGACAAAACGTGGGAGGTGCTATCCACCCTGCCCTGCTAACCTTTCCAAAATAAGGCTAACAAATAATGAAGCACTAGGATTTGATTGATCAAATATCATCTATGGGCCAAGGTCAGACAGTGGCTGTTTCATTTGAGCTTGAGCTGTCTGTCTTCAGTTGGAATATTTTTTAAAAATCACTTAATTTCACATTTGTTTCCCAATGTAATTATCACAAAATCACAAACTAAAGACAGTCTACTATTTTGTACAAATGGAGGAAATTCAAGACCATTGTTACCTTCTCCAGGAGTGCTTGACTAACAAAGGAGTGCAAAGGACAAGGCGTTTAGGTCAAGGCCTGTCAACCGTTGGAGAAACACAACAATAACATGGGAGGGTTGCAGGGAGAAAGCCACTGCTCTTCGAAAAGATTTTCGAACATTTCCCCAATCTATATCTACTATAAAACTGTGGCTATTCATTGTGTATCCATTGACAGTCATGGTTCCTGTTATAAACATTACTGATGTGTTGTAACTACAGTACTACAGTATATCATATATCACTGCTGTCAGAAAAACCTTGTATCTCAAAATGACTTGAAAACTACACTAAACTTGTAATGGAGAAAAATGTTAAATGTACTGTAGGGTCATTTGTGCTTGGCCATGAAATTATGACACAATGTAAATGTCAGCTGGTGTTTTCAAATTCTGTAAAAATGTAAAACATGAAAAAAAAAACGATATGAGGTTTTGTTCTGACAGCAACTAAATGATTTTTGCACAGGTAATCAGCAGAAACATTTAGCTGCAATTATTGCTGCACAAGATGCCCAGGTGCACTTACTTTTGCACACTCAAAGATCAGTAATACTGGATATTTTTTTAATATAAATAAATGTGTATTATTTTGTCACTTAATTGGGTTCTCAGGGGCAGCATGGTGTTGCAGCAGTTATCACTCACCTCACAGTGAGAAGGTCCTTGGTTCAAACCCAAGGTCACAGGTGTCTCTGTGTGGAGTGTACAAGCTCTCACCATGTATGTGGGTTTTCTCCTGGTTCCCCGGTTTCCTTCCACTGTCCAAAGACGTGTGTGTGTGTGTGTGTGTGTGTGTGTGTGTGTGTGTGTGCGTGTGCGTGTGCGTGTGCGTGTGCGTGTGCGTGTGCGTGTGTGTAAGAACTGTTGTCTGTGTGTGTGAACTGTTGTCTGTCTATTTGTTGCCCTGTGATTGGTTAGCCTCCTGTCCAGGGTGAATCCTGCATTGCACCAATAGTCTGTTGGGATTGGCTTCAGCTTCCCCATGACCTGAATTGGAAGAAGTGGATAATTGGATTCTATTTATCAAATTCTGAAGCATTTTCATCAAAACTAACTTAGACCACTGCTGCATTGCAGATCGGCAAACCTGCACCTCCTTCCCCGACAAAGGACAGAAGGAAAGAGGTGGGATCTCCTCTGCGTAACCCAGGCAGCCCCATGCGGAGGAACAGCCGCAGCGAGAGGAGGTACTTCACTCTGTATTCACCTCAAACACATGGTTTATATCCACTGGTTTCTGCATTAACCGCTACTGAATAGTAAAGATCACAAGATGGCCAGAGGAGGCGCTATAGTCAACAAACCTGAACCCCTCCTCCACATGTAAAGTAAAAAATACACAATACACAAATAATACATTAACACAGATCACATTTTTATTTCATATACAGGCTAATATTTTAAATTCACACCTTTTTAAACATGGTATGATCACTTCACATTGTTTTTTTTTGTTCTTATTTGGTGACACATTTATAATAAATATATAGCACTTCTGCCATACCAGGACATACAAAAAACAGTATTATTTATTAAAAAATATAATAAAATTGAATAAAAACTGAATAATATATACTACATACAAATAATAAATAATAATAAAATTAATTGAATAATATGTTTAAAACATTAAAAAAAAGTAAATATAATGTTATAATTATACATATTTTTATATTAATTATACAATAATTTAAAATAATAATTTGATATGGAGACATTAAATGTGTGCTATGTCAAACATTTTTGCATGTTGTTAGTTAGAACACACTGTTACACTGGGGGAGGTTGCTGAAGAAGGGAGCAGGCGTAATGTTGAGGAAATCCAGTGTTGCAAACACACCAGGAGCAGTTGGCTGCACACCTGTTCCCATGGAGCAGCGAGGGGGTCAGGTGTCTTGCCCCAGGGCATGTCAGGTGTAAATGTGAAAAGGGGGTGGGGCACTGTTTACTCATTCTCCCCTCCCACATTCTCCCTGTTGGTGCTGGATTTTGAACTGGCAAAACCAAACTCACTGACATCATCTCTCTTTACAGGCTGTCGGTTGACAAGAAGGTTCTGGAACCCAAACCCCCTGCTGATATGAATGGATACCAGATCAGAGTGTGAGCTGGATCTTCATCTTCCAAACCACTCAGTCGTGCTGCCAGACCGTTGTGGGTGGAGGAGATGACACTGGGCGGAAAAGTCTGCAGGAAACGTTTTGAAGGACGCAAATGGGTATTTACAGTTCGGGACGATGTGCAGTCGCAGAGGTGGATGTTCTGAGAGGTGTGAGCGGTGGTGCAGAAGAATGCACATACAACACCTCGTCACTTTGTCAAACCAACTAACCAATCAACCGAGCAGCCTCATTTCAAGCGACCACTTTTGTAGATGCCCGGCCCTCGACGGAGCTACAGTCTTCAACCTGTAAATATTGCAGTGTATAGTCCACATCCACTTTACTGCTCCCCTGGTTTGTAATCCAGGTGCCTTTTCTGAAACTCACCATGAAGCCACCCACCTGATGGCACAGCTTGCAGAGTTTTTGTTGCTTGGCACTGCCCAACATCAGCTCCTCCAAGGCAGGCGTCCAGTATCTGCTTTACAGCAACGTACACCTATGACTTGAAATGTTCTTGTGGTGTTTCTTAACCAAATATGCTGGAGAGCGTGTAGAAAAGGCAATAGCAGGTTGTAGTTTTTAATTAGGCCTTATCTGTCCATAACATTTATGCCGAAACACTTGAATTAGTTTTATTATTTTATTTTTTTATACTTTGTAAAAGACAGGGTTTTATTCTTTTTAAGTAAGCTTTAGTACAAATGAGTATTTTTCCCCAAAACCTGTAAAATGCCATTGACATTTAACCCATGGCAAATGATACATATAGAGTAGTTGTGCATAGACTATGGTTAGAAAGACTAGTGCCCTAATATGTAAAGTTCTACTTTTTTACGTGTAAATAAGCAGTGGGACTGAAATCAAGTTTGTGCAAAAGGTTTCGTGTTTTGATAATCGTCTCTTGGCAATTAGACAGCGCAATTCCAATGACACGTGTTGAGGTTAAATTCTCATTTTTTACTTTATTACTTTTATACAAATCACTGTTTTTTTGCACTTTTTTATTTTAAATGTAATAGCTTCACCTGTAACTCATAGTAACTTGCGACACAATGTAATTCTGGGCTTGTTTGGACTAGGTCACACTATCTATGGGAAAACCTGAAAATCATTTCCACCACCATGCTTCACAGTTGATATGAGGTTCTTCTCCTGAGAAGCTGTCTTTTGTCTACAACATACGTATACTGTAACTGCGGCCAAATAACTCTGTCTTGACTTGTTTGGACACCATCCAAGGAAAACGTTCAATGGAAGGCATGAAGTTTAATGTGCAAAGTGAGGGTCTTGCTGGCTTTACCTTTAAGTCATCATAAAAATAGATGCAACAGAATTGCTCTTTTGTCTATAACTGAATGGAGCTGTACACCCCAGATATTAGATATTAAGCTGTTTTCATTTCTTGAGAACACAGAAAATGTTGATACACATTAATGCCACAGCACTGCACTGTTAGTTTTCCTGTAAGGAAAATAGAACTGTGACAACTATGAAATCATGTGCTTCACTGTTGACACTTGAAATACGATCAAAATAAACAATGAACTGATAAAATGTGAAGGGTTTATTATCTTGAACCTCTGTGGTGATGATATGGATGGATATATATGTAAGACATTGATTTATCTGCTTCAGTGGAAGTGAGATCTAGTTAATGATATTTATGATTATATGCCTCAATATGCTTTCCACTGATATCAGTAATATATCCGCAATGCTGACCAACAGCACATTTCTTTACGAGGAGAACATCATTACACCACGTTCCAAATTATTATGCAAATTATATTTTCTCTGATTTTCCTAAAGAGTTAATTATGGGACCAATAACATAATTTTCGAGTCATCAACCATTAGAGTAGAATTTGAATGTTACTGAACAAACCTCCCAATGATAACACTGTTTTTCAAAAAGAAAAATCTGCAATGCACTGTTCCAAATTATTACGCACAACAGTTTCAAAACATTTTATTGGTTGTAAAGAACTGAAAATGATCATTTGTTGAATTGCATTAGGTCATATTTTCTGAAATCAAAACCTGTTTCAATCAAAAGCATCTCAACAGGTCAAGTTACATATTAACATAGAATCCTTATTTGGCAGCAGCTTCACAATTCTTTGAAGTTGTAAGTGTTTGGAGAGTTTCTGTGCAGGATGTCAGAATAAAGCTACTGCTTGGATGTGAACTGCCTCCCACTCTCAAAGATCTCCTGCATGAGGATGCTTTGATTTCCCTGATCACTCACACCTGGTAAGACTCACCTGTTCATTGCCAGGTTCAGGGAGTGTGTTTGAGGAAGGAAACTACCAAACTGTGCAGGACACTGGCCTCCAGGACCGACTTTGGGCCCCCATGCAAAAGGTTCTTAGCAGGATTAAGGTCAGGGGAGGATGGGGGCCACACCATGAGTTTGTCTCCTTTTATGCCAAAAGCAGCCATTGATGTAGAGGTTTTCCTTACAGTATAAGATGGTGCATTGTCATGCATGAAGATGATTTTGCACCATGGAAGAAAGTGGTCAGTCAGAAACTCCACCTAATTTTCCAAGGTCATTCTCACCTTCAGGGGCTGACCAGTTCTCTCCCCATGATTCCGGCCCGACTCCACCACCTCCTCGCTGACGTCACAGCCTTGTTGGAACATGGTGGACGTGTACCAACCATCCACCACTCCATCCATCTGGACCATCCAGTGTTGCACAGCACTCAACAGTGAACAAGACTGTTTGATAATGAGTCTTCATGTAGTTCTGGACCCACTGCAGCGGATTCTGCTTGTGAGCACTGGTTAGGGGCTGAATAGAAGGTTTATGCAGAACTTCAAGCCTCTGGAGGATCCTACACTTTGATGTTAGCAGGACTCTAGAGGCTCCAGCAACTTCAAATACCTGTATGTTGCTTTGTAATGGCATTTAAGCGACTGCTCTCTTTGTCTTTCTCTCCAGTGTATTAGAAACCTCTTCATCGCACCTTTATCTGCACAAACCCATGTGTGTTCTGACTCGGCCACGAATCACTTAACAGTACAATAATCACGTAAGTTTTTGTGAAATATCTAAGGTTTTCATACCTTGTCCAAGGCATTTAACTATTTCATGCTTTTCGGCAGCAGAGAGATCCTTTTTCTTTCCCATATTGCTTGAAAATGATGATTTGCTTAATAATTGCACTCACCTGGCAAACTAATTATCACAGGTGTCTGAGATTGATTTCAGTGATCCAAAGAGCCCTGAGGCACAATAACATGCATAAGTTTAATTGAAAAACAAAATATTTAATCTTTTTGACATTTATAAATATTGTGGCATATTTATCACTGGTACTTAAATCAAGTCCGGTCCTCCCCCATACCTGAGGTCAGGTGTGTTGGGTTTGTGAGAGGCTGGTGTATCCTGAACATTTCTTAAAATACAGGGGGTCCTTGACATAAGTCGAAACCCCATTACATAAGTGCCTACTGTGTTTTGCTCTGGAGCCATTCCTCTGTCAGTCCACCAGAGGGAGACATTCACCCACCTGAGGCTCTGTATTGCATTTTATTAAAGGTACTTTCACTTTTCACACCATTCAGTTCAGCTTAATCTTCTGAACAGATGGTCTCATGTTATCTTCAAGTACTTTATGATATGATGCAGAATTTATAGCAGAATCAGTGACTGCAAGCTGCATAATCCCCAATTTAAGAAAGCAACACCAAACCATAACATTTCCACCACCATGCTTCACAGCTGGCATGAGCTTCTTCTCTTGAAAAGCTACTTTAAACAAACCTATAGTTGGGTAAAGCTGTTTTTTGTGTTTTCATGTTAAAAGGCAGACTATGTAGAGTCATGCAAAAGTCTTGACTACCCCTGTACTAACTGCAGTACTGTTGATCTTCAAAGTAAAAAATAAATAAATACATGTCCAGGGAACAAACTTAAGACATGGATTTTATCTGCAATGCATAATATCTGCACACTTTTACATGGAAGGGGGGTCTTTCATAACTTTTCCACAAACTAGATTATTATATTTTCTATTGTATATTTTCTAAATTTAACGTGAATGTGCATTTTTTGTAGAAAATAAACCATAATTAGAAGTTTAGTAAAACTTATGTGCAGTGTGTAGTTTGTCTTTTTTTGGGTCATGTCAGATGGTGCTGAACTTCATCCACAAGCTGAGTATCATTCCAGTACCCAAGCACTATCTGCTCGGCCCTGTGTGAGGAATGTTGGCCTATTTTCAGAACCTACTGACCCACTTCCTTCTGCACTCTCCTTTGGGAAATGTCTGCATTTACACACAAACCAACAGCGAGTGCAGGTGAGCAACACGACACTTTAAAACACACAGACTCTCTGCTGCTTTTTTGTTTAAATGTCTTTAAATGATTAAAAGATCTCCACTGTGTTCAGGTTCATTACAATGGCACAGAGGAACATGAATCATTTTGTTTTTCTAATAACATCATCTAAAAGTAATGGCAGTAATGCAGCATCTGCTGCTTTTGTAATCCATCATTTTAGAGGATTTACTCTGTAACTGAGCTTGGAACAGCTGTTCATAGTAGCAAGACCTGATGCTGTTCACCAACAGAAGCCTGAAACATCTCCTTTTGTGTGAAATGGTTTCCCTGTAAGTGCTCTGCCTCTCCAGCCTGCATGAATAATTCACTTTGTGCATCTTCTGAGTACACCTCAGTGGACACAGCCGGGAAGCTCTAGAACAAGATCTGGTGGAGATCTACCCTCATTAAGGCTCTGGATCCAACACACCTGGTTCTGTAATCCACAGGCTGGAATATCTCCAAGACTAGAGTCTAAGAATTTTAACCACTTAAGATACTAGCCTGGATTTCCAAATATCACGTGTCCATTAGAAATCATAAGGTCCATCTGTCTAGTAGCTACACTCATTCCCAAATCCCCCACCACACTTCAATGATGTTCAAACCTAGACTTTTTTAACCCATTCTTTGATTGATTTGTTATTGTGCTTAGGATCATTATCCTGTTGAAAGCTCACATTAGGTTCAGCTTCAAGTATTCTTTTACACTGCAGAATTCAGAGCTGCTTAGTCTCTGATGTATCAAATCATAACATTTCCATCACCATGCTTCACAGTTGGTATGATTCTTCTCCTGAAAAGCTTTCTTTGGTCACACATGGCTGCCAAACTCTATATTTGATTCTTCTGGCAAGTGTGTGTTGTTCTACTGTATAAGATCTGGGGTCTCATTTATAGCTGTTGTGTATGGACGAAACAGGACACGCTGTGATCTATAGAAACAAACTTGCATATATGTATGCAAACTCTGACCCATGCATGGGAACATTTTGGAACAAAAAAACGCAGGAGGCATCAGTACATCAATAATTATTCCTTGTGCTAGTAAATCACACACTGTAGATTTAATTTCCCTTATTCAGTCCTCACATATTTATAACAGCGATTCTATATTTTACTGATATATTTATTCAGACTCAAATCTGAACTTAATCTACACTATTAATCTCTGGAGCGATGTGCTGAACTGAGTCCAATGTTAGAGACCAACCTGATGGAACCGCTCAATCCCAGTACCAATACAGGTACTGACGAACCTGCAGTTCTTCAGAACTGGAATTAGCCGACAGATGTGTTATAATTAACAATAAAATAGTTAATTTGTTCTAAAACTTATGTAGGAAATACAAAAAGAATCTGATGTTTAATTGTAGATCATTGTAGACATTTGGGGAGAGTTTCACCTGAAATTAAGCTGTATTTTCTAGAGCAACCAGTCCTGGACAAACAGGCAGTTTGTTTGATCTCTACACCATTTGTAGATGATGAGATTTCTGATGTCAATTGAACAACCACTTAATCAATAAAATCGCCAGCACAACAAGATTATTTTTGGCAAGTTATTTATTTTTTCCAATTATTTTCCATATGAAAGAATATTAATCTGCTCAAAAACAAAGCACCGTCTCCAAAAATAAATTCCAAGCAATACGAGGTGCATTCAGTATTTGACAGATTGAGAGTACTGTTTGAAAACATAACTGCAGAACATCTTCTGCACTCTAATGGTCAATGTTAATGCCCCCAACACCATATGTAATGCCCTAAAGCCCAGATTCGGTTCAATCTTGGCACAACTCAAGATTTAAAACCAGCCTCTCAGACAGAGTATAAAAGGGCGCTGGACTAAAAAAAACTTTTTTGAAATGTCGACAATCAAAATAAGGAGAAAGTTTAAAACGATAGAAGCCTTTAGCTTTCAGCCGCAGGAAGTTAAGCATTTTAGAACAGTTTTACATTCAAAAACAACCTGCCTTTCACTTCAAATAGTATGAAACATCCTTAAGGCCTTGATCCATTTTAAGCCCAAGCACCAAGTGGCTGAGGTGGGACCATCGGTGCACCTCTTACTGCGTCACACTGGCTGACACCCTGAACCGTCAGCCGAGCTGAAACTTGGCCAACAGACTGAGATGATCAGAGGGAAATGTTTCGTTCGGAAGTCCGTTCAGGGACCAGAGATCAGCCTCGGACAGCAGAGCGAGACGGCCTAGCAATTTCAGACCACTCTCTCCATCTGTGAGGACATAAACGTCATTATTACATTCACAAACTCCACATCTCTCTGCTGTCCCAGAGTGGAATGGATTGTACCACTTACCTTTATGGTCCCCTGAACAGTCCTGTCCTGCGGAGTAAAAGATGTAGTCCACCATGGAGGCTCCCTCTGAGTGCAGTGTGGTGACTACACCTTGATCAATGCCCGGTACGTATGGGATGTACACCGAACTGAGCCTCAGTCCATGGCATACAGTGTTTCTGAACCTGCCGAAGCACAACAGAGGAGGTTCAACTTTTACACCACTGTGCACTGTCCACTGCAGCGCTACACAGCACTGCGGTACTGATCGGGGCAGTTCAGGGGAAAAATCTTATCCCAGATGCAGACGATCACTAAATGTTTTCGCCAAGTGACTACATCTGGGGTAAGCAGAGCATTGTGTACAGAGGTCCTCGACTTATGTCAGGGTTCTGTTCCTCAACGTGTGTCATAATTCAAATTTCTATGCAAGTCACAACCCCCTTACATAAGCGTCTACTGTTTTGTCATAGGGCCATTCCTCTGCCAGTCCACCAGAGAGAGACATTCATCCACCTGAGGCTCTGCATTGTCCTTTTCTGAGCATTTTGTTAAATGTACTTTCACACAATTACAAATAAAAGTGTTTGGGGCAGTATTGTAATCACGAATATTCATAAGTCGAGTACATCGTTAATACTTTAATACACCGAGGGAAAAAGTCCCATTTCAGGGAAAAGTGCAGTTCAAAAAGAGTTCACCTTGGAGCAAGCAGCTGATTTTCTTCAGGATCTGGAAGAAAAAATAATGTTATTTTCTGATACATGCCCCAAAAAACAACACTAAAACTGTTTCAAGATTTATAAGTTTCTAGTCTTAAATAGTCAATTGCAATTTTAACAAATGTCCAAACGTATTAATGTGGTTCTTGAATGTTTGTGAACATTGGAATCTTCTATATTCTGGTGTAAAATATCTGGGAAAGACCAGTAGAAAACCTGATTAAACAAATGGGACACAATTATCGTTAATATTTTGTTTCATTTTGAAAACTGCATTGTTTTCCTCAAAAAATAAATGACAATATGTATTTGTCAATTTCTTTTACTGTTAGGATGCCTGTGTAAATCTAATGTTTTAGGTA
>JBBIGC010000001.1:28364641-28404819 GCA_037576955.1 Lepidarchus adonis
CTCTGGGTAACATTTGCTACAGAGGAATCAAAGGGTAAACTGGTGCTGGGGAAAATAGACGAGGCAGCATTTGCACTGTCAGAGGTTTGGGAAACCAGCATTTTCAAAGAGTCTGTAACTAATGCCTTCATGGTATGTGGAGTTCTTTATGCTACAAGATCTGTAGACATCCACACAGAGGAGATCTTCTACACTTATGACACCCGTGCGAGACAGGAGAGCTATGTTAGCATTCGTTTTGAAAAGTTCCAGGATTTTTATGTCAACCTGGACTACAACCCCACTGATCAGAAACTGTACATGTACAATAATGGTTACTACGTCTCATATAACATGAAGTTCAAGACTGTGTAGATTCTCTCTGGCCCAGCTCTTTAAAGGGAGGGCATTAATTCTTTGATTTTATGTAGAAGTAATATTTAATCTTTCAGCAACTAAAATAAAACTTGAATCTAAGCAATGCAGGTTTTGGTGTCTTTATGTTAACATTCACACACACTTCATAATTACATTCACAGTTAAATGTCTAACATTTTAATTTCTATACTTTGTATAAATGCTGTATTTTATATGTAACTCACAGCAAATCCACTGTGTCAGTAACTCAGAACAGATCCTATGTCAGTAGCTCTGAACAGATCCACAGTGTCAATAACTCACAGCCGATCCATCGTGTCAGTAACTAACCGCTGATCCACCATGTCAGTAACTCACAGCAGATGCACTGTCTTGGTAACTCACAGCAGATGCACAGTGTCAGTTAACCAGAACTGCTCCACAGTGTCAGTAGCTCACAGCCGATCCACCATGTAAGTAAATCACAGCAGATGCACTGTCTTGGTAACTCACAGCAGACACACAGTGTCAGTAACTCAAAGCCAATCCACAGTGGCGGTAACTAGCATCAGATCCACAGTGTCATTAACTCAGAATAGATCCACAGTGTCAGTAACTAGCATCAGATCTTCAGTGTCGGTAACTCACTGCAGATCCATAGTGTCCGTAACTCACAGCAGATCCAAAGTGTCAGTATCTCAGAATAGATCCACTGTGTCATTACCTTTTTTTATAGAGGCATTTTTTCGTAATAAATGAAATCATCACTTAAAAACTGCTTTTTCCATTTATTTAGTTTATTTTTTTCAAATATTAAAATTTGTTTAATGATGAATATGCAAATAAAATAAAAAACAAACCAAAAAAGAGTTTAGGTAATTCTTTAATAAGCAGAAATGCATAAGAGACTTGTCAGTCGACGATATAAGACACTGACTAAATTCAATGAAAGGCTTTCATTCAGAACCTCCTCTAACTCCAGAAGTAACAGATTTGTTTGGTGATCTGGTGATGTTCACTTGGCCGCAGTCTCTCCAGCTGATGTGAGAGAGGGATATAGGGAGAGGTGAGACCGGGCTGCAGTCTGTGTTAGCTAATAGCCCACAGCCCCCTTCAACCTCAGCCAGCCCTCCTCTCTGTGGTTAGGCCTTCCTGGGCCCAGCTGCTCTCTGTTATTACCCACTCCCACAGGACCCTGCACCTCCCTGACATCCTACACCAATCTCTCACCAACCTCTCTCTTTCTTTTGGAAGTGTCTAAATCCATCCAGCTTTCAGAGTAATACAATATCATTTAAAGGTATGTTTTTATTTCTATAGCACTTTTCTCAAACTCTAGTTCACTTTACAGAGGCAAGTAGTCAACAACAACAACAGCAGAGAACACTATAAATAGCAAAAGGGAAAACTTACAATCTACATAAAAGTCAGGGGTAGAAGAGGTGTGGTATTGTAAGATGTTTATTTCAATTTATATATTTGTATTTTGCTATAATTATATACATAATATATATATAAAAAAATAACAACACAATGTTTTTCCTTTGTGCAGGAGCTGATTCTCTGCTTATTTCTGTTGTTCATGCGAGTAGGGGGCGCTGTATTCTGTATTAGTGACATCACCATCAGCCAATAGGAAGTGAATGTGGCTCCGCCCCTACAGAACCACGGAGAGTCTCGCGCTAGGTATGACGCGCGCGCGGCGCTGCACTGCATGGGCCGAATCGTGGTTGTTACTCGGTCGGGCAGCTCTGTTGGGGGTGTGGAGAGAATGCGAGCGCGATGCACAGCCTTTTAACCAGGTACTCAAAACTGCCGGCCAGTTTCAGCTCCTCTGCGCATCGCCGCTTCTGTTTACTCACTGCAGTGGGTGGGACGGGTATCAACGCCTGGCTCAGGATGATGATGATGATGATGATGGTGGGGGAGGAGAGTGGAGGGGAGTGGAGTGGGAGCGGCTGTGTACAAATGATGTCTGAGCTGAGATGGAGGCTGTACTGCGTTGCCTTCCTAACACACACACACACACACACACACACACACACGCACTCGAGCTTCGCCATATAAATATATAAGCTTTTCAGTCAGAGAATGATAGTTTTTTGTCTGGATTAGGTGGGATGAAGGTGGGAAGGGGAAGTCATTGCCTATCCTGTCCTCGTTCTGTTGGCCGGATTCAGGCCTGACCTCTGGCTTATATTTAAGATAGATTGAGGCATGAATTACGCTGGTTTCCTCAAAGGGCTTCTCAGGCTAAAAGGAAACAAGCTCTCAGTGCTTCCAGTGTCCAACTTCTCGAAACCTTCGTCCTGGCTGAGTGTGGGGATCTCAGACTCTGGGCATTTTGGGAAGAGCTGTATGTTGTGTGTGCTGAGTGATTAGTAGAGCTTCTTCTGGGAACAGCTGGTATTTTGTGGTCCAACTAGTCTAGCAGGACACACTTCCCTCATTCCAATGCTGAGTGTGTGTGGCAGTGTGTGGAGTGTTGGCACAGTGGGCAGAGAGAGGTGCTGTGAAGGCAAAAAGGTGAATGGGAGGTGGTGAGGGTGAGCAGACAGTGAGTGATGCACTTCAGCATGACTCCCTGTTGCAGTGGAGTTGGGGGCGGGGGCTCATCTTATGAGGAATAAATCATTTTGTTGTTAAAGATAAAAACTTTTCCTTTTACTCTCTCTCCTCATCCTGCAGACGCTCAGGAAACTACCCATGGAGCAGCAGTTCGTCAGTGGAGCGGTGGAGACAGACCCGGGAGTGATTCCTCTTCAGCCATGAGGTTCTTAAGAGGGATTTCTTTTGTCCGTCTTTGGTTCTTCCTGTTGTCTTAGAGCTTCTGCAGAGTTGCTCCAGGGCAGACATGGCAAAAAGAGATTACTTGGTGGATGCAGCCAAGCAGATCCGCATGGCCTTGGACAGAGAGGTCAACGAGGACTATGAGGCTGCGTTCAGCTACTACAAGAATGGTGTGGACCTGCTGCTGAATGGAGTTCAAGGTACTGTGCTTGTACCATTATACAGTGAAAATAACATGTGTGGAAGCTGCTCACCACAACTTCCAATAGGACACAGAAAGTTTTTTTCTTCGGATCAAGTTATGACATTCTGATCAGTGCATTATCATTCTTTTTGCAAAATCTGAAGATGGAGATATCAGAGTACTATGGCTGTCTGATACAAACAGGACTTTCTTAATCTGTACAAACTAAATTCATTTTATACTTTCATACTGACTTCATGGACGACCTTGCTGAGCCATACTTTCCTCCTGACAGTATATACTTGTGCAAAGGCTGAAAAATGTATTGTTTTTATATTGAAATAGCAATTTAAAAAAAGAGTACAATTTTAATTGTATCCTTTATTATTCAAAATTATTGAGTTAAATTTAAATTTAAGTTCAATAATAAAGATATTTAATCATGCAGAACTTGTGAACTGGCAGTCTAGAACATCAACTCAAGTCCAAAAATTATTGCATTTAAATTGTATATTTAAAATAATATATTTTTCCCATATCATTCAGACAGAGTTAGTGGGGGAACATGAACTTGGTTATGCAACTCATTTAACTATGGAAACCCTAAAGAAAGAATTTACAGTCACATACAGAACACATCTTCACTCTTCTGTTCAGGACAGCATTGGAAACGGAAGACTTCAGCTCTTCTCATTGGGTTGCGTGTTATGACCTTTGGTAGACAAGCCCCCTCTGATTAGACCATGATATTAGACATGAAGCCTTCATCTCTGAGCTTGAACACATTTTTGTTCCACTAGTTCCTGTGTAGCACACTGTAAACATCACACCATGATATTGCTGTAAGCGGAATTTAATATACTGAGTAACGGAAAGATAGTTTGAGTCAGTGAGGAAAGTAGTGCCGTTAATGTTGGGCTCCATCAATGTTGAAAGGTATAGATAAAGGTTTTTAGAGCAACACATGCATCCCATACACTGTACATAGTGCAAAAGACTAATAGACCAATCCTGTGAAATCATGCTTTATGTTTAATAACTTACTGCAGCATAAAGAGTAAAATTATTATACCTGCCATTATAAGTATTATTATAAGTTTCAGTGTCCAAACTTACCCAAACACTATAAGCCTAAAGACCAGGATGTACAGCAGTGATAAAGTGCTGAAATTTCAAGCTTATAAATAGCCGGGAAAATTCCACATTTTACTGTGTTTCTCTGTCAAAGAGAAAATTTACAAGAAATATACTGTAAAAAGTGAAGACATCCAAAGAAATGAAAACCAGAGTCATCAGTCTTATCCAGAAAGGGCTGTAGAGTTGTTCTAATCCAGCAGAAGCTCACATGAACCCACATACTTCATCAGATGGTCTCACGCCTCAGTTTAGGAGTTATGTAAGTTTTGTGAGTTTTATGTTTGGAGTTTTTTGAGCTGCTGCTTGGTTGTAATAAAAACCTGAAGCCATGATGGCCCTTCCTGGTTAACATCAGTGACCCTTTTTATAATCTGGTGAGGTCGCCATTAACGACAATCATACTAATCCATAAGCTGTTGAAAGATTTGCAGTATTACAGGACCTTCTGGCACACGCATGACTGTGATCTTTGCTGCAGTCCAACCACTGAGGTGCATTTTAATGTAAAAATAAATGATTCTAAGTTTCTCCAGTTCAGAATCAGCCTAGAAAGTTATTAGGCCAGAGATTGTCATGCTGCAAATGAAAGGAGATCCAGAGAGGTACAGAGAGTGAACCTTTCTCTTTCTTTTAGTGGATCCAAACAAGGAGAGACGAGAGGCTGTGAAGCGGAAGACCACTCAGTACCTGAAGAGAGCAGAGGAGATCTTCATCTCTCATCTACAGAATAATCTCAGCAAAGGCTCCACACAGTTAGGGGTATGAGATATTCATACATCATATATCCCCCTCAGACCATTTTAACATGAGAAGACATTACACGCCCTGTCATTCTGCTGACTTCGTACAGTCTGTACACTCATCCACTTCCCGTTCCTAAGCTTCTTCTGCACTGCTCATTAACTGAAGGCACACAGGGTAGAATCGTCATCCATGATCTGCATCCTCCATTTATCTTAACTCCTGTCTCTTCCAATAAAGCCAGTGTGAGCTGCGTGTCTCTTCCTCTTCTGGTTTAAAGTGCAAAGCAATAGAGCATTCTCCCTTCTTCAGTTTACCCTGGAGAAGAAAGAAATTTATCTTGAATGCACATAATCCCGAGCCCTTGCATGGAGAGTGTAATCCCCACATGTGTGCTTCATTTTGGGCCTGTGACATTCTGCAGTAAATCTCATGTTATTTCTGGTCAACAGGGCTACAGCAGCTTGAGATTCAGGTCTATAAGACATCTCAGCTCACCAGTGGAAGATCTGGAGATGTGTAAAGTTGTGGGGATTATTGATAAGGTAAGAAAGCAAATGTGTTGTATGACAGATGAGCACTGTCTGTAGGCCTGTTGAGACAGTGGTGTGAACTGAGGCAGAAAACAACAGTATTTTCTAAAAAGAAATATCTTAAAGAAAAAAAAGAAGTGAAACTGGTGTCACTTCTGAACCTTTTCTGTGATCATTTAGAAACAGATAGACTTCAAAATTTCCCTTTATGACCTTGTGATAACATTGTGAGGATTAATAATGTCTATCCATGCTTCCACACAATGTATTTTTCTCTTTCTGGAACATTCTTTGGGTTTGATCTTATTCACAGTTCAACAGTGGAATCTTCACCTTTGATGATAAATCTTCAGATTTCTAATGCTGTTTGTGTTTGTGCCTGTAGGTTCTGACCGTTCAAAACCTTATTAGCAAGGAGACGTTTGTGATTAAGGTAGGCATTTTTTCAGCAGCTGTGTCCTAATGTTAGAACTTCAAAAGCTCCACACACATGGTGTGTTGTCTTATTGTTGAGTCTGAAGGTCTGGAATACTCTGTTGCCCACAATTAACTACTTTAAAGCTCCCATGCCTCTCTAAGTCTAAATCATCTAAAGCAGACAAATATGGCCTGAAGTTTCCACTGGATTCAGTGGTAAATGGTCAGCAGTATGTCTGTAGGCCTTTATGTGCTTCTTTCAAGTTGAATATACACAATATGGCCAAAAATATATGTGGACACCCTCCTAATGATTGTTTATTAGTTATTAGTTATTGATTGATAAGTTTAGTAAGTGCAGCTCATTATTTTTCTGAATCAGTGCATCACTCAGCTGTTTAGCTTCAGCCTCTGTTAACAGCTCACAGCTGATAGTCTTGTTCTTCTGGAACTTAGTCCTGTCTCCAAACAGGATCTCTTTGAGCTCAGTCAGTGACCAGCTCTTAAAATAGTTCTGATTGTGCTAAATATCTTCCATTGTAGAATTATAATGAATAATCTCAGCAGTGCTCAAGAAAAATGAGGCATCTGAGCTAAATAACTGTTGTATTTGTGTAAATTGCTTTGTCACGTAGATTAATAAGGAAATTAGAAAATTTTAATGACTGTAGCATTTAAGGGGGTCAGAATACTTCCTGAACCCACTGTAGATGTAAATAGTTGCCAGGTCGCTGCCAGATTTGTGAGAGGAAAAACATGTCCAATTTCTCATGGGCATTGAAGGCATTGATCAACATGTCATTTTTGGTGAGACGATTAGTAAAGGGATGTTCTGGAAGACGGTGACTGTTATAAATATTAATTCCACAGGCATTCTTGGTATAACAGTGGGTAAGTAGCTTGTGTATCCAAATCAACAGGGTCAAGCACTCCATGCTCTCATAATGCAAAATATATGTAGCGAGGGCGACGGGACGTTCCAAGTGACTGGCACAAAGTTTATGTTCCAGAGTACAAGCAGGGGCAATAGTTCAGTTGCAAGTATAAAGTATATCTGAATTTTCATAGAATCGCGGTATCACAATATTATTGTTATCATGAGCCACATATCGCATATTGTATTGTGAGATACCCTGCGATTTCCACCCGTAATGAGTGCGGTCATCTTGGCTCATACAGTTGTTAGCAGTACAATTAGCTGTTTTCAGTAGCAGAGCTTTAGTAGTGCTGTTAGCAGCATAGTTAGCAGAGCTTTAGCAGTGCTGTTAGCAGCATAGTTAGCAGAGCTTTAGCAGTGCTGTTAGCAGTATAGTTGCAGTGTGGTTACCAGTGCAGTTAGCCCTGCTGTGACATTTAGCAACATTGTTCCATTAGTGTAAGTGACAATTATTGTTATCAACCTCATACAATATTATACATGAATGGGAGAATTGAAAGACTTTTAGCAGCTATAAAAAGCATTTGCAAGCTGTGATATCTGCCAGAGGAGGTGTTACTAATTACTGATTATGTAGGGTGCCTACATAATTTTTTATGTATAATTTATGTGTGCATCAGTGTTTGCCAAAAATATTGCATCTTTTTTCCCCATGTCCTAGAGAGACTGTGTTAACATCTATTCAATTACAAAATCATCAAAATCTGTTATTTATCAAGGGGTGCCCAAACGTTTGCATAAGACTGTACAAGTATAAGGAGGAATGAAATGGTGAAGCTTATGGTCCACATTGTATACGTACATATAGTACAAATAAGTTAGCAGTCAACACACTTTTGGCCATATTCTATAAAGATATATAGTGCATTTAATTCAGTATGACATTTAAATATCATTACCATATTGTTTTCAATAAAGTCCGTAACCTAGACATTTATGAAAAATGCTTACTGATGTCCAGAGCCTTCCGAAGTCCAGCTGGGAAAGTCGAGAGCATCCCACCATTATTCCTCAGGGGGTTCCTTTCATGGTGAAGTTACTGAGGTACTACATCAGTGAGGACTCAGTGTTCCTGCATTTAGAACATGTTCAAGGTGAGCCCACTGAGGTGATGTGCTGTGTAGGACTGCTTGATTATTTTTCATATAACTCAACTGAAAATACATTAAAAATAAATAAATGAATTTGAAATGTATTTGGGGAGCTTCTGAAATTATAAGTACAGTCAAACCCTGTTAGTTTGCCAACCTCATGTCTCTACATTAAAGGCTGCAGAACAGATTTCCTTCCATGCTATTTACCTTGTTAAGCTGCCAACCTCACCTCTCTCTCTCGCCTATCTATCTATCTATCTATCTATCTATCTATCTATCTATCTATCTATCTATCTATCTATCTATCTATCTATCTATCTAGATAACACAATAAGTTAGGGATATTGTTATTTACATGATTTCCCTTTTGCTCTGAATTTTAATGAAATAAGTAAAAGTTCCCTTTGATATTACTAATAATGTATAAGAAGAAACACCATTTTCATTAGTTTAATATTTATTACCCCAAATATTTAGACAATAACAGGGATAGCCCCAAATAACAAAAATTGACCATGTCAGTAGCGGGTGTTTCCACCATTTGCCGCAATGTCATCTTCACAGCGACGTCTCATGCTCTGCACTAGCCTCATGATGTTGTTCTGAGACAATGCGTTCCACTCTTCCACAAGTGCTACATGCATTGCGTGTGGAGCATTATCATCCATGAACAGAAAGTTGGGGGTGTGCTGGCGGAATTGGGGGATGATGATGGGTTTTATAATGTCTGAGTATATAGGTCCTTAGGTACTGGTCATCGTTGCGGTCTGTCACTCGTGGGCTCCACTCCTTGGTCTGTCATGAACTCTGCCAGTAGTTCTGTGTCTTGATGCAAGACCTCGAAGGCGCGCCATGGCCAGCTGACGCTGCTCGTCTATTAAGTGATGTCTTGTATTCATGGTTGTCTGAATGATGAACTTGGAATGACTTACTGACAATACCAGCTTTTTATACCTACAGAATGCTGAAATTCGAAATGCAATGCAAAGCAACAATAGATCAGTGAGAGCTCAGTATAAAACAAAACATGTAAAGCGCTATTGCTTATGTTACCTTTCCTGTGCTCGCCCTGCGATCGTGCTTGGAGGCCTGCTAGCTAGGCTTCATGGCTAAGTGGCAGCATCACTCAGGGTAACTCTCCAACTTTGAATACGAACACTTCTGAAACAGCCAGCGCAGAGACTCACTCGGAGGCAGACTTCCATTTTGGGACCCATGACTTTATTTCTTTAATTCCAAAGTATGCAGACTCTCTGTGGTTGTAGAGTTGATTCCATTTAAATGCAGCATATGATTAGCTTTAATTACTATAACCTCACAATCTGGTTGTCATATAAATATATAGCTCGCCACCCTGCCTTTGCCAAATATAGGCCCTAGAGTAGACCAATGGGGCGAGCTAACAGAGTTTGACTGTACTGTCTACTGTGGCCAGGATGCCTCCCTGGTGGATTAAGATTTAGACTAGGTTTACAGTGAGGGGAAACTGCTTCACAGACACTTGCTTTTCTTTTCTCCTTCAGGTGGTAGACTCTTCTCTAAATTGCACAAGATCAGGAGTGAGGTATCAAGAGAGCATCCAGACTGCTTCACTTCACACCAGCACAAGATCCAGTTAAAGAACAGCTATACCTCCCCTGCTGTCAGCCAGCTGTACCAGCTCAATGGAGGGGACAATCACGATGTGTCTGCTCTTTTTGAAATGGGGAGTGTGGAAAGCTCAGACACAGACTCACTGGCATCTTGGAATGAGACTCAACATCAGCTAGAGAGCTGTGGAACTCACTCCTATTGTGAGGAGACAGGATGTCTGCAGAGTTCAAGATCAGAAAACAGTGGATTTCAGAAAGAGAAATCCTCAAACTCAGGTGCAAAAACGACAGATTCCCTTCCCTGTGTTAGTCCAGCTCGACTAGTTTCTCAGGACAGTCCACAACTTCCTGTACACCCCTGTGTGATCGTGGACACCCGAGATCCACTTAGCGTCACTTCTGACCTTTTAGGAAATGATGTCCGTATTGAGTGGGTTGACTCCAGCTTGTATTTTGACAAAGCTTGGAATACTGCAGAACTTGCTCAGGACCACAAGGTTTTAACACCTACAGCGTCAAGTTCAGACATTTTAGGAATCAACAGTGTACCTCAGATCACTCTGAGCTCCATATTTGGAGGGGACACACAGCCAACCCTCTGTAGCACTGTCAATGTCCTTCCACAGAAAGTTCGTATAGTTCCCAATACGCTACATTTACCCAAGAAGAACCAGATACAAGAGGTCATTACTCATGAACAAACGGTATGTAACTCACAAACTGGCACGAACATTAAAAGCTCATTTGTGGCAAGCTTGAGCTCAGGAAATTCTCAGCCACATACAGTATCCCCAAAAGAATCCAAACTTCCAAGACCTGTGCATTTCTCTTTAGACTTCATGAAGATGGCTCCTCGGTTGAACAGTACAGGTGAAGGTGGAACGAAGGAGGTTGAGGAGAGTAGGGAACTCCTCAGTCCTCCTTGTAGAAAAGTTGCACGGGATATGCTCTCCAGTACACCTGCCACCTCCACAGAGAGACCATGTGTCGAGGAGCCAGGTCACCAGTTCCAGTTTAAAGCCAGGAATTTCAAAGCCAGGTCTCAGCAAGGTCGATGGGGCCTCCCCGAGGGGGAGGTGCGAATATGGGGTGCTCAGATCCTGCTGGCCCTTGAGAGCCTTCATGAACAAGGCATTGTGTGTCAGGATCTCAACCCCAGGAACATCCTCCTCAGCAGCAATGGTGAGTGTATCACTGTATAGTTCTACAGACAAGACAATAAAACCACAGTAGGAGAAATAATTGCTATTGTACATTCCTGACTGTAATCTGCAGCCTATACAGGAGTTTTACAAACCTGCGGATTGGGTGCGGCTTGCTTAACTGAGGCGGTCTGTCTAAAAACATGAAGTATTATTCAGTGCACAAAAAGATGACATCCCCAAATGATTAGTTGAATTGAACTGTTTACTGCAGGGATGAACAATTTGAAAAGCAAAGTAAAGACAGATCAGCGACGATGTTTTGTCACTTATTTGCCGCTGCCAGGTGTTGTGCCAATATTATACCCTTAGTGCTGCATACAACAAAATACATTCTCTCAGCACATGCAGATTTTCTGTATATTGCTCACATGTACATGTTGCTGCACAGGTATTTGCACATAATGTTTTTCTCTTTTATTATTGCTGGTAATGTACACACATGTATTGATTTAGCACTGAACGCAACATGTTTAAACAAAGCTGCTCAAATATTGTGGCAGAAATGAACAATTACTATTGTTACACTAATGTAACTTTGGTTAAATTCAGTTAAAACACTGAAGTACAAAATGAAAGCTCAGTGTCACCGGAGCGTGCCCATGAAAGGGGGTAGGAATTGGTAGGAGGGGTAGGAATTCTTCATCTTAATAGTTCAAAGACAAAGGTAATACAAATTGGTACCTCACACCAAATTCAAAAACATCAGATTCTCTGTGTTACCTGTTTTGGCCAAAATATCACCCTCTCTAAAACAGTCACCAACCTTGGTGTTATTTTTGACCCCCAACTCAACTTTGAATGCCATATCAAGCACATTTGCAGAACCACCTCCTTTCACCTCATTCTCATGCGCAGCACCACGATTATGGAATGCTCTACCCTTGCATTTAAGGGCCCCGTAGACTGGGGCTTGTTTTAAGAAAAGTCTAAAAACTTTTCTTTTTAGTCAATGTTATTAATCTTTGTTTTTACCTGATTTTACCCTGTGTGGTTTTATGTCTGTATGCACTTTGAGATTTTACATAAATGTAAAGTGCTTTACAAATAAAATGTATTATTATAGGGGGTAGTATTTCAGCACAACACCTGTATCACATAGTTCTTGCGTTGCAGCATGATATCGGTAAGTTCAAAATGTTATCAATTTAATTGTTCCTGCTCAAGTATGGTATAATGTTACTACCGTTATGGAGTTGCAAAGGCCTCTAGAGGCCAAATTAGATGCTTTTACTTTAGATTGGTAAATTCAGAACCCCACAGCTAATATCATGGGGCAGCTTATGTTAAGAGTTTTAAAACACAAATGACTTATAGAATGGGGCGGCCTATAATGTGGGCGGCTTATCATTGGGAAAATATGGTAATATTAGTATCAAAGGTATAGTTTAGGACTACACAATATGGACAAAACATTATGCTGCAATTACAGAATACTTCATTATATAAAAAATTAAAAAGAACAAATAATTGCCTTGATGTGACCACACGTGCCATGGTCTGCCCTGCTTTGTATGCATATTACAAATATCTGCAAAATGCTGATATTAAAGTGATGATTCGCTAATGATGTATTTTGGACAGTTTGTGGTCCATTGGTGACACTCTACAGGTTTATTATACATGACAAACACACACAAATTGAATTAATTACATATATCTAAACCTAACAATCTCTATTCAAAACAGGAATGGTATGTCTGACATACTTTGGACAGTGGACAGAGGTTCAGTCTGAAATTAACCCTAAAGCGATAGAAGAAATGTATTGTGCACCAGGTAAGCCTGCATACAAAACCTAACCAGCATTAAGGAATCTGTTATTCCCATGTAACTAATCAACATGTAATGAATCATTTGGGAACAGAAATTGGGGGAGTATCCAAAGCCTCAGAAGCCTGCGACTGGTGGAGTCTGGGAGCTTTACTGTTTGAACTTCTTACTGGAATGGTAAGGACAGTTCATTTACTTCAGTGAGTGAATGAAGCCTGAATAAGAAGTGGGTCATTAACAGAACAATCATTAGTAGTTAGAAGAGCTCATTCAAATTCACAAGTTGTTTATTCTCATCAGGCATTAACCTGAAATGTGCATTTATGCTGCCAACAAACCCTTTATGAACTTCTGGGGCGTTTCTTGGTTAAAATATTAAATAAGCTCAAAATATTCTAAAGGCTTTTCTTCTGTGGTTGTCAGCCCCTCTGGCAATGCCATCCTACAGGAGTGCACCAACACACACAACTGCTTATTCCAGACCACTTGAGCACTGCAGCTGCCTCCCTGATTACAGAGGTAGGTCTAGTGAGAAAAGAAAGAGTTAATTTAATTTAATTTGTATCACAAGCATGTCCATGCACTGATTGATCGTTTTTTTTGTTGTCACAGCTCCTTCAGTATGATGCTGGCTGTCGGCTGGGCTCTGGAGGTGGAGGTGTGAGTGATATTAAGTGTCATCCGTTCTTTAACTCTGTTCCCTGGAACACGCTGGATAGTTAACGGACTCATAGATTCATTTAAAGTATCTGTACTTTCGAAATACTGGAAACTCATGGATTTGTGGCATGAATGCATCTCTGCTGCCCCCTTGTGGCCTATGGCAGATGGAGCAACAGTATTCCCCCAATCGAACTGCAACCCTGAGAATAGATAGAGCAGAGCACACTTTCCTTCTACATACCGGAGTTGGTGGACCGTCCTCAGCACAGTAATACTTCTATTGCATAGTGTATTTTTGGTGGTGTGTTTCATCCATTTTCCCCATGCACATTTTATTGTAGGCATCAGTGACCAGTTTCTGACCACAATTGGCCACAATCAGTGACTCATTCTGTACACAGAATGAGAAACTATACTGTGCTTGTTTTGCTATTCAGATAAACAACTGGCTCATTTGAGCAACGTAATTACTGTAAAATAACATACTATATAATGGTGTTACAACATTAAATTTAAAAAGGGCAAAAAAGCATTCCTGCCAAGAAAAAAAACTAGCTGAGAACCATGTACTGTACAATATTATCCTTTGGCCTTTTTTTGCAGAAAGACATTAAGATGCCACAGATGATGCCACTGCCATTTTAGTATCTTTGCTGTACTAAGAATGGTCCACCTTCCAGATAATATCAGGGCAGCTGTAGGTGAAGGTTTGTTCTTCTGTTTGACAGGTCTGAGTGATATGCAATACTACCAATATTATTACTGATTATCACGGCATTGTTGTTTTCCAAGCATGAAAAAGTTAAGCAAGTACACTTTATACAATCTTTATCGTACTGATTGATACTTTGGACAAAATCTCATGTTCTTTCATGACAAAAAATAAAGTGTTTTCATTGGGTTGTCAGTGTCTAAAATCCTCTACCTCAAACAAGGTATATTATGTATTTAAGTAAGGATTTGCAAATTGTGAGTTTTTGGATCAATGTTGAGAAGCTTAAAGTTTGATGACAGTTGTCTGAATTAGTGATTTGAAAATATAAACGAATTTACACTGGGGGAGAAATGCAGTACAACAAAATGCAGATATTTTAAGCTGGCATAAGATTTGCTCTTCCAGGGTACAATATATCAAATATCAATGACATCTAAACACCCTTAACATTCGTCTGTGCTTGTTTATCAATTGTGTGCTGATAAAGATGACCATCATGCATGTCTGTGTGATCAGAATCTTAATGTAAATTCTGCGAATCATCCCCTTTATCTTCTGATGCAAAGGATGTAATTTTGACTGACAAATACTTGTTTGTCTTTAAAGTCCCTCATGTAGATCTGAGCATGAGAATGAAGGTGCCGATTTTACCACAAGACCCCCTCAACATGCGTTCAGACTAATAGCACAGCTACCGCATCCTGTCTTACCACAGATGTCACACTAGCTTCATGATGTTCGTTAAATTTAAAGCTCAGTATTTACCCGCACTGAGCATATATTTTTAACCACATGGCTAACACGTGCATAAACTAATACAAGTAGAAAAAAAAAAAACTCAAGTGGCTGATCAACTGCTGGCATTATCCACATATATCAACTTCAGGAAAATGTGTAAGCTCGGTGGGTGGGGGCAGAGAGGCTAAAAAGGAAATGCAGGCGTTAAGCATGACAAGACTAGAGAAATAATTTCTTTGATTTATTGTTTAAAAGCTTAATTCCTCCTTAAATACTTCTTTACATAGCATTGACAGAATCTGTTCCCAATGACTGATCTCAAAATTCTAAAAGGAACATACACAAGTTTTATGTATGTACCTTTATAGGGACAAAAAACTTCTTGACATCTTGGACATCACAGAACATAGTGTTTCTGAACTGCTGTTCATTTAGTTAAATTCTCTTACACAGAATATGAAAAACTATACAGTTTACTACTGTGCTTGCTTTGCCATTCAGATAAACAACTGGACAGATAATTACTTGTAAATAACTGTAATACTCATACAATTATGCATATAATTATATAAGTGTTACAACTCTTACACGTTTAATTAAATTAAAAAAAGGGCAAAAGCATTCCTGCTAAGAAAAAAAATCTAGCTGATAACCTTATACAATAATATCCTTTCATCATTCTAGCCCATGCAATTTTCAACTCTAGTTTCCTTCTCCTGAATTTCAGTCTATGAACCATTCAGACAGTGAAGTGTTCTTTCCCTAGTTAACCAACGTAGATAAAAATGCAGGTAGGAAATCTCAGAGGAGATGATAACCATTCTGTGAGAAGGGGACTCGTTTTGGATTCTGAGGAAGTCAGCCATTGGTGCAAGTTTCTTTAAAATTACACCTCACATGTCCAGGAGAATCACCCTGGGGTCCTCAACCACAGACTTAATTTTGCGGAGGAAGGTAACTGCCTCTCTGCCGTCAATCAAACGATGGTCATACGTCAGGGCCACATACATCATGGGCCTGATCTCCACCTGAGAATGGAGAGTCAAACAGTGACGCAAAGACACATGAAAAGTCAAAGAATAAACATAAAGCAGAAGTTGTGCTTATAACTAACCTTGCCCCCAACAGCTACTGGTCTGTCGAAGATACCATGCATGCCCAGAATGGCAGACTGGGGTGGGTTGATGATGGGTGTACCAAACATGGAGCCAAACACGCCACCATTACTGATGGTGAATGTACCACCATCCATGTCTTCCACTGCTAGCTCATTCTTACGAGCCTATAAAAAACAAAGCATTCATTCGATCAAAAAAAAAAAAAAAAAACATAAAACGCACATTACAGGTACATCTAAAAAAAATTCTATATCATGAAAAAGTTCAGTATTTCTTGACATTCCTTTCAGAAAGTGAAATCCATAGATTATATAGATTCATTATGCAGAGTGAAATATGTCAAGCTTTTATTTCTTGGATTTTGGATGATTATGGCTTACAGATAATAAAACCCAAAATTCACGGTCTCAGAAATTTTGAACATTAGTAAAAATTTAAATCCTGGAAAGTCATGTTGTCACGGCCTAATCAGCTAATGAACTCAAAACACCTGCATAAGTTTCCTGAGCCTTTAAATGGTGTTAGTATGGGTCAGGAGGCTACACTACACAATCATGGGGAAGACTGCTGACTTGACAGATGTCCAGAAGACAGTCATTGACACCCTCCACAAGGAGGGTAAGCCACAAAAGGTCATTGCTAAAGAAGCTGGTTGTTCACAGAGTGCGGTATCCAAGAATATTCATAGAAAGTTGAGTGGAAGGAAAAAGCAAAAATCCATTCAAGAATATGGGGTAGTTTCACAAGGAGTGGATTGAGGCTGGAGTCAGTGCATCAAGAGCCACTACGCACTGACGAATCCTAGACATGGGCTACAAATGTCGCATTCCTCGTATCAAGCTACTCCTGAACCAGAGACAATGTCAAAAGCGTCTTACCTTGGCCAAAGGGAAAATGCACTGGACTGTTGCTCAGTGTCCAAAGTCCTCTTTTCAGATGAATGTAAATTTTGCATATCATTTGGAAATCAAGGTCCCAGAGTCTGGAGGAAGAGTGAAGAGGCACAGAATCCACATTGCTTGAAGTCCAGTGTGAAGTTTCCACAGTCAGTGATGATTTAGGGGGCCATGTCATCTGCTGGTGTTGGTCACTGTGTTTTCTGAAGTCCACGGTCAATGCAGCATCTACTAGGAAATCTTAAAGCACTTCATGCTTCCTTCTGCTGACAAGCTTTATGGAGATGCTGATTTCCTTTTCCAGCAGGACTTGGCACCTGCACACACTGCCAAAGGTTCCAAAAGCTGGTTCAACGAACAGGGTGTTACTGTGCTTGACTGGCCAGGAGACTCAACTGACCAGAACCCCATAGAGAATGTAATGAGTTATTGTTAAGAGGAAGATGAGAGACACCCAACCCAGCAATGCAGGCGACCTGAAGGCTGAGATCAAAGCAACCTGGGCTTCCATTACACCTCAGCAGAGCCACAGGCTGATCACCTCCATGCCACATCACATTGATGCAGTAATTCATGCAAAAGGAAGCCCAACCAAGTATTGAGTGCATAGGAATGAGCACACTTTTCATAAGCCTGACATTTGTTTAAAATATGCTTTTAAAAAAATTCTCGTGATATTCTAATTTTCAGAGACTCTTGGGTTTTATCATCTGTAAACCATAATGAATGAAATTCCAGGAAATTAAGGCTTGGCATATTTTACTGTGTGTAATGAATCTATACATGAATTTCACTTTCTGAAAGGAATTTCAAAAAATTTCAATTCAAACTTTTTCACAATATACAAATTTTTTAGATACACCTGCATATATTTAATTTCTGTGTCTGGCTGAGCTACATTTAAAGACACAAGAAAACACTTTCGCTATTAAAACTATACTTGACCATCCCTACAAATTGCACTGAATAGGGTGAATACATTTTGAGTATAATTCTAAATATTTATAATTTATTGAATTTTTTTTTCCTAAAACAGTTTTTAAACATAAAAGGATGCCAATAACACACTTGAGGCTGTGTTACATGGCTGTAGGCACTTTAGATACCCCACCCCTTAACCATGGTAAATCACTAACACAAAGCTAGTCCACTGTTTTTAAAAACTAGTGACAAAGTAGAAGCAATAGAAGAAATGTTCTCATTTACACTTCAGTTGCTGAAGCTTCTTAGATATAAAACTCATGGCTGAAAGTAAGAAGAATCTGATGTTCTAAAGCACTAAAGGGCACTGAGGAATAACCGCTTGTTTTTCCAGAAGTTAAGTGAAGGGTGGGGGGAAACCTAACATCTGCTTAGCTTAAAATACAACCGCCATTAATTTAGGTCATATCACTAATTTTACCAAAAAAAGCAGGCTTCTGGTTAGGTGCTCCATTTACAAGATATTGATGTATGTCAGAACTGTTTGGTCGCTCTTTAGTTGCATGTCCAGATCGTATATGGTCTTTAGTTAATGGTACAAAGTGCTTTAGAAGTATGAAAGATTGAAAACTGCAAATATAATTTGCCAGGACATTCAGACTGTGATGCACATAAAAGAAAAAGAAATTATTTCATTTCCAGACAGAGTGATTCCTACCTTTTCTCCAAGCTCATTAATGGCTTTTTCAATGTCAGTGAAATTCATTCCTTCCACTCCTCTAACTACTGGAACCACTAGTCCCTGTGTGAGAGACGAGAGGACGATGAATGAATGAGCTTTTAACGGTGTCAGATATGGGTTTTCAGGATTTAGTGTTGTGTATGGTCCACATGAGATTAATACTTCAAAACTGAACAGTCTTCAGCAGATCAGCAACCAGTGGTCTCCAATCATTTGCTCTAAAGTGATTATATTGCCTAACTGAACAAATACATCACAATAAGCTTGATTTACAGGAGCAAGACTTCCATGATCACAGAGCAGATTATAAACTGAATTTATTCACTCAACACAGATGGGCACAGGATTGCCAAGAGGTGCAGACAAGCTCTGAAAAGTACCTTTGGTGTTGCTACTGCCACACTGATGTCCACATAATCCCGGTAAACAATCTCTTTGGTTGTGTCATCAATAACTAAAAATACAAGTGGTTAAAAAATGTCAGGGGTTAAACAGTCCCTTACTCATACTTGCATAACTTCTTCAGCTTTGGAGATGTATGGAATTTAATGGATGGAATTTAGTTTAATAGCTGAGGGCAGAATTTATGGGTGTAAACTAATAATTAGCATAGAACTAGCATAAAACAAACTACTCTCACTAAGGAAATAGGTCGGAATCTAGTTTGTTGAACAATAGATCACTCGCAGACTACTAATTTTCCAAACATAATTGATATTTGTGTAATTCATTAAGTATATTATTTCAAAGAACAAAAGTTAATTTAATTTAACCCCCTGATAATATGTTAACTTCCTTACCTTAGCTATGTTAAGTATGTGTGTAACCAAACAAGTTAAAATGAGAACTCACTTCTGTTCAAGCATAAATGCAATTTCTGCTCAAGTTTGTCCATCATTGCATTCAAGAATATAAAAGGATCAGATACAACTTGTGAGTAGGAAACTGATGGCCCTTTTAGGTGCTGTACACGGTAAAACCTGGGTTAGTGTGGCTTGGCTGTGTAGGCCAGGCTACTGTGGTTCTGAAGGAGGCAGCAGGGGAAAGGTAGTCTGTAAATCGTGATCTTAAACTCAGAAGCACAACCACAATAACCACGCATACATGGTACTAGTCAACGTTGAAGTGGCAACATTAAAAACATGACTTGGGGCACATACCAGCATTGACTGCAGGCTGGTCTATCAAAGCGTAGGCAGCTGCTTTCACAAAGGCAGACATGAAGCCCAGTTTGATGCCATGCTTCTTCAGGAAAGCATCTTTGTAGACTTTCCTCATCTCCGTGATGTTGCTACAGTCAGGGACAAAGGTCAGTATTAACATGGAAGGCAAGCTACAGACATCCAGCAAAAAGAAACCTTCAATGTCTAAATTAGAACTTACATTTTATTAGCATTAAACTTGACCAAAGCTCCATGCAGAGTCTTTTGATAAATAGTTCCCATGGTTGCTACTGACAGCAATGCAGAATTTCCTGTTGAAGTAACAACCTTGAGTCCTACACCAGGGATGTTACTGACAGTAGTCTGAGTGTATGATAAAAATGGGGCACTTGCCAAGCTCTTTTTAATTGTCTGTTTTCCTGTCTCTAACTCCGCTTAGGCTCTAGGGTTTCTTTGCTAACAGAATTAGTACTGTCCCAAGACACACACGCTCCGAGAAAGGAGAGAAGACGAGATAAAAATCTTCACTTTCCAAACCTCTCAAATCTTATTGGCCTGTCATAAAAGCCCATAACATTGCAGGCTAGCTGCTCTCCGAGGGCCGCTCTCAGGGGAGCGCTGGGCAGATGCTCTTGGCCCCTGACCGACCATGCTCCTTCGTCTCCAGACAAACCCTGGTGTGCAGAGTCTTCTACCATCCCATCAATGCCAACTAGATTTGTGGGAGTACGAAACCCCTGAGCAGCCGAAAGCTGACACCACCATTTGCGCCGGGGAGAAATCCTCAAAGTGTCATCTTCTGGGGTAAGGGAGGGGCTCTGAGGACATTAACGTTTCCTTGTAAATTAATAAACCATGTTTTACCCAAATCTTATCTTTGTTTTTACCGACATTAGTACCAAATATTTACATTCCATGCTTTAAGTGGGCATTGGGTTTCAAAAAGCTCTTCCTGTAGGGCAGATTCCAATCTATAACCATTTGTGTTAGCATTGCTGAGGTTCTAATCAGGTTTGGCGAACAAGCGGGATTTTCACTGCACTGTTACAAGACTTCTTTCCACCTTATTGACCAGGACTCTGTCGATGCTTCTGAGATCTATTGTTGTGTGCTAACCAATAATTGTACTTTTAGTCAGAAAAAAGAAAAGAAATACTAATAAGGAATCTGACCTCATGTCAACCTCGTTGAAAGTTGTTAGCATAGCACATGTGTTCTGGGCTTCCTTTAGCCTTTGAGCAATCCTCAGCCTCATACGGTTCATTTTAACCTGCAGTTTAAAAGAAAGCATAAAATGTGTGAATTGAAGAGAAATGAAGTATATAAAGCATTTATTCTATTGCTCGAAATAAAGGTCTAGACTACATATTAGGCAAATACCCACAGAACATTCATATAGCAGAAAATACAGTAACACAAGTATTGCTTCCTGCATGAACAGAGAACGGCCCATTGTGGTGTAGTTCTCCACTGGACTACCTGGCCATTTTACACACATTAGGAGTTGTGGTGATACTCAACACATTTATCCAAACCCCATTTCCAGAGAATGTGTAATACTTCAAAATGCAATTAAAAAATGGTGTACTAATTCATGTGAAAAAAGTATAAAGAAAAGATTTTCAGCAGCTTTACCTATCAGCTTAATTGTATTTAGTAAATAATAATAATAATAATAATATCTATATTATTAATATATATATGCACACAATCAGATGCTGCTACACCACTTTCAGTAAAAGTTGGCACAGAGCTTTGTTTATCACTGTGTTTATCACCTAGCCTTTAATTACACGATTTCATTGTTTGGGACTGAGAAGTCTGACTGTTGCAGTTTTGCAGGTGTATTTTTTGCCCATTCTTGACTTTGGCTGCTCCTTTGTGAAGCTCCATACATTTAAATAAGAGACACATGTGGACTGGCAACTGGACAGTCAAACATACACACTGTTTATGACATTATGCTGTTGTAGCCTGTGCAGAATCTGGCCTTGTCTTGATGAAATAAGCAGGGATGTCGCCAGAAAAGAGGCCACCTTGATGGTAACATATCTCTCCTAAATTCTAATATACACCTTGGAGTAAACTGGACCTTCATATAAGCCTGGGCAATATGCCAAAAATAGATCACAGTACTTTAAGAAACTTTACCGATATGCAGAATGTAATTTTTTCTTTTAACATGCAACTCCTGATGCTCCTCCATACAATCACAGAGGTTACCTTTTGCAACTTTCAATATTTTTCTGAAAACAAGCTGTAAAATGGTCTATTTTGACAACAGCACAACGTTCTTTCATTCTTTTAAATAAATTTAGAGTTTGGGTCTAGAAAACTCACTGATATTTCTGCAGAGTTGATGTATGACTTCCTTCTTCTGTAATACCCTGAATTCACCAATCTGTAGTAGAAGCATCTAACTTGACACAGCCCTGGAGGCCCTTGCAGCTCTACACCGGTGGTGACATTTATACCATAGTTGAGCAAAAACAATTAGATTGGAATTTGCAATGTACCGATATCATGCCACAACACACAAACTATGCTGCAGAATTTAAGCTCCATGCAACGTCTGCAATATCCGAGATGAATGTGTGTCTTCTCTCTTATTTATCTTGGAATTAATTTGTTGTATTTGCCAGAATATGACACAGATTGTGGGGTTATACTTAGTACAGCTAATCAGATGCTGCATTTAGACTAAATCAACTCTACAACTGCCATTATATTACAATACATAGAGTCTGCGTATTTTGGTGCATCGAGGACTACCATGACGGCTAGGCTAACTGCTAACCGATGTTAGTTCCAGCAAACAACTTGTTTGTTCCTGGTTTCCAGTAGAAAGGGGAGGTAAGCAAAGTTGCTTTCCATGTTCCACGTTTTATACTGACCCATTACTGATCTATCTTTGCTTTTTAAACTGTTCATTGCTGCAGAAAATGGTACATTTAAATTCAACTAATCATTTGGGGATGATGTCTTTTTGTGCACTAAATTATGCTTTTAGTAAACATGTTACCATGTTTTTAGATAGGCTGCCCCATTTAAGCAAGCTGCACCCAATACCAGGTTTGCAAAATCAATGTATAAGCTGCAGCTTATTAGTGGAGGAAATACGGTACAGTTTAAGCTGCATTTCTTGATGCAAAGATTGACTGTTAAGTGACTATGGTTTTGTGAAATCCTCTTGAGCCCAGGTGGTGATTATTGTCAACCACATTCATGAGTGGTTTCAGGCCCTTCCCTTTATGCACCAAGATGTCTAAGACTCTCTGAAATCAAAATACAGTTCAGTTGGTTAGTACTACCATTGAAAATCTTTTTTTTGTTTATTGGTTGCGAAAAAATGAAGGGTTCACATGAATTAAAGTTTTTATTCCATTTTGCCAATATCACAACTCTTCTGGATAGGTGGTTTGTACTTGGAGATGAGGAGGGGTCATTTAACTCAAGTCAAAGTCTTCAGAAAACTCAACTGTGCACATAAAATTCATCTAACATATACATAAATACAAGATATTCAAAACATTGCCCAGTTGTAGCTGTGCAGTCGTGCTATATAATCAGCATGTAGGTGTTTTAAGAAAAGATCCTTAAATGTCATATGTCCCTAAACGTTAAATGCTCTTACCCTGTGCTCTGACCTGGCCCCCTTGACTCCGGTGTCTGCAGGAGTAGAAACAGGAGCTGCAGTTGGTTTGATAGCTGAAACTTAAGGGATGAAATCAGTTATTTATTTATTTTGCAATCCTAAAACATGGCATTGTACCAAAATTATTTGTTCAATATTGCTAGCTGATGGCAAAATATAAAATACTCAATATGAAACACACGATTCATTATGAAACCAATATGATTTAAACTATTCTACATAAACAGAAAATTGCAAGATTTGACTATGACAGAAACTTCAATGTTATTCTAACTGTTGTGACCTCGCAAACCCAAATAAAGACCTTCACCAGGATGGAAGCTCATGTCTGCAATGGTACTGCCAACCCTGTGTCTGGCTTACCTGGTTTATAAGCAATGGGCTGTGCTGGCACTGGTGGCACTGTGGGCATGGTGGTTGGGATGGGCCCCACTGCAGCAGGAGTAGGGGTAGAAGGTGGAGGGGGTGGGGGAGGAGCTGCAGGTGCTTCTGCTGCAGGAGCTGGGGCAGAGGTCACCTTAGCAGCAACAGCTAAGAAGAGCATAAAACCGCAGAGAACATCAGTTTCAGTTTTCTAAATTCTAGGTTAGAATGGTAGATGAACAGGCAGCCAATGTCAAGTAAGCCATTTGTAAGATTTTACACTATAAAGTGCCTTTCAAAGTATTCATATTCTCCCAATTCTTTCACATTTTGTTACTATACAACCACAAACAAATAAAATGTATTTTATTGGTATTGTATGTGATAGACCATCACAAAGTAGTAGACAACTGTGAAGTGGAAGGAAAATTATACATGTTTGGCTGTCCTGCTGGAAGGTGAACCTCTGCCCATCCACCTTCCCATAAAAAAAACATCCCCCCAGCATGATGCTACCACCACAATGGGGATGGTGTGTTCAGGTTGATGTGCAGTATTAAGCTTCTGCCACAAAGTGTTTTGCATGTAGGCCAATAGGTTCAATTTTGATCTCATCTGACCAGAACACCTTCTTCCAGATGTTTGCTGTCCCCTATAACCTACCCTACTTTAAACTTCTCCATAACTTCATCTCTAACCTGTCTGGTGTGTTTCTTGGTCTTCATGATGCTGTTTGTTAACTAATGTTCTCTAACAAACCTCAGAGATCTTTACAGAACATATGTATTTATATTAAAGATTAAATTACACACAAGTGGCCAATTCACTAATTAGGTGACTTCTAAAGACCGTTGGTTGCACTAGATCTTATTTAGGGGTATCAAGAGTAAAGGGGCAGAATACATATGCACACTTTTCTGATTTTTATTAGCAAAAATGCCACATATTTTTCTGTCACTTCACAATTAAGCACTGCTTTGTGTTGGTCCATCACATAAAATCTCAATAAAATACATTTAAGTTTGTAGCTGTAAAGTTGAAAAATCTAGAAGAGTACAAGGGGCATTAATACTTTCAGGCATCATAATACTACACATAATTTACAATTTACACATTTAAATCACAACCATACTGTGATACATATGTAGAAATTTTCCTACGTTGTTCATAACCATTCCACTACTATTTATTACCACTGTGTCTCTGCCGTTGTTTTTATTTAAATTTCTAATTCTTCCTTTTTATTATTTAGATTTTTTTAGAAATTTGTTGTCTAAATTGTCTGTCTGTTCTGCTGCTAGAAATGTAATAACTCAGAGGAAGCTTTAAGAGGGATTACTAAAGTTGGTTCTTTCTATCCATCCATCTATCGTGCTGTGAACATAAATGGACAATTTTACTGAAATATGTAAAACAAAATATTTTATTCACTCAATTTTGTAAACTGCTACCCACCTCCTTTTCTGAGTTTGAACAAAGGAGTTCCTCCCTCCACTCTTCCTCCATCAGGAATCAGCAGCTCCTCAATCACTCCAGCAGCAGGAGAGGGCACCTGCACTGATGTCTGCATAAAAGAAGGGCAAAGCACTTGACTCACATATACATTCTACATGCATGTGCATAACCTCCTGAAATAAAGTCTTAAGAGTTACTGCTAAGGATTTTTAAAAATGTAAAACATTTCTCATTAGCAGATCACAGAAACTAGCAGAAACAGACCTGGCAATATTTAACTAAATGGAATGTGTGCTGGTCTGCTTTTCTGTAAGATAACGCTTTCTTTGCACTTTCACCTTATTTGTTGTTTGCATCAGAAAAGTGCAGACAAATTTACTGCTACAGAAGTTAAATGTAATTAAATATACCGGAATTAACTCAAACATCAGCTCTTACCTTATCAGTCTCAATTTCACAAACAACTTCATCCTCTGTGACTGTGTCTCCAACAGCTAAAAGACGATAACAGTTTAAATTAAAATCATCATGTAATGCTGTTAACAGAACAAAGGAAAATCTGCAGAGACAAAAGTAAACATGTACCTTTTTCCCACCTCACATCCCCTTCTGTGACAGACTCAGCAAAGGCAGGTGTGTTGATTGTAAGAACTTCATTCCCTGTAACAGGAAAAGTTTCTGAAATTCTGTGAAATGTGTGTGTGATCGCATTGACCTCTTTCATTTATGTATATTTACAAAATAATGTTCAAACATTGCTCAGGAATAATTTGTGGAACACAACAGAGTTTGAGGTGTTGACTTGGATGCCAAATTCCCCAGATCTCAATCTGGCTGAGCTTGGACTTGCTAGACTAGTCTGGTCTATGGAGGCCCCATCTTACAACTGACAGGACTATACTGCTTGGTGCCATATACCAGAGCACACCTTCAGAGGTTCTGTGGAGTCCATGTTTCAACAGGTCAGAGCCGTTTCTGCAACATGACGCGAACCTACACTATAGTAGACAGGTGGTTTTAAAGTTATGGGTGATTGGTATAGATAACAGAGGAACCACTTTAACCCTTTTGGTATTAAGTCATAAAGGAACACTGTTAAAATGTCATAGGTTCCTGAGGCAGTTTGCTCTGTATTTCTTTTCAGACTAGTCAGATCAATTTTCTCTCCATTCCCCTAAGAAAAGACAGAATCTCCTACTGTTTTACAACAGACTGAACAATGCTTTAATAAAGAAGACCGTGAGGTATCATCTTTATTATGTTTTTGTCAGCTGTTAAAACCTGATAAACCAGCAATAAAATTACACAGTACATACTGTGAGATGCAGTGGTCTTGAAGTATCTAATTTGGAAGATGCTAGGCCTGGTCTCACACTTCCTACAAAACAAAGTGCAAGTAAATAAAAGATCAGGTATAGACATAAAAAGCAAATTAACCATAAATAAGCAAACAATCACGCACAAAGTGCTCTTGAAGGTGACACACTTAGAAGACGATATGCCTGAAAAACAGAGATGCAGATATTTGTAAAGGATTACAGCGCAAGTACAGTAAATACAGATGGAAAAAGTACACGGTTCTGAACATCAGAACTGCAAGCCTTAACAGTAATGTAACTTTAAAAACACGGTTACATAGAAAACAAAACACTGGATAAAAAAAACTATTAAATGGCCTTAAAAGAAATAGACTATTTCACATATTTCATTGAAAATTAAGGGACAAACTTACCTGAAGCAGTCCGTCTTGCTAGCACACTGTTACCCTATAAATGAAAGGCCATTAATGCATCACAGTCTATGTGAAAATATCTTGTGCTTTTTATTGGTGAAGAACATACATATATGCAGATACATAAAACGTGTAAAACGTTTGGTTACATGTTTAAAAATTCCACTGTAATCTTCCATTGCTTCCAGTGGCCATTTATCCTGCTCTATGGTCAGAAAGCAAATGACAGAAGATTCAAAGCAATCAGCTGTTTGCCTGGAAGCCACATGCACTTTAAACTCAGGCAAACCCCTGAAGCCTCTGGGCTATAATTAACTCTCACAGCTGACACACTACTGCAGTTAAATTTCACTATGGAAAGGCATCTCAAGGAGATTTCGGCTCTTAAAGTAATTTTGACATGATGAACTGAAACGCCTCAGAACTGTTTGAACCATGTGCTAGCAGAAAGTACAGAGGTCATAAAGCCAAAGGAAACGAAAGACATTACTGTGACTTAAAGATTTAAATAATCTCATCTTTCCCTCGACACCCGACTCCCATTTAACAGATAAATGCTCCTTACCACAACTCTGAGCTTACAGCTGAGTGCCTAACTTTCACTCTTTATAACAAATAAATGTGCTTCTCATTGGGCGTTTGCCTTCAGCTATCTAACACCAACAACTGTCATATGACGTGTAACTTATCTGAAAACAACCAACAGCTGTTTAACTGGGAGTTTAAGAGTTTTTCCCAGACAGTTCTGTGCAACATTCTACTGTTATTCCCATGTTATTGCTGCTGGAAAACGGTATCTGCATTTCCGAACAGCCACACGCCTTTTCCACTGTTCTGTCTTATTGTACTTTTATCTGGTCTCATGGTGCTGTACAGAAATTTATATATATATATACTCAGCGCTGGGGACACAGGTCACCACATAAAACCACAGTTTTAGAATAAGGAGAGTGACCCCCTAAGTACATAAAAAGAGACATGTGGGGTTGGTGACACATGAATAAACACATCCAAGTGAACCTCAGTGCCGATTTAAAGGCAAAAACTTTGTAAAATTTACAATTTACACATAAAACCGGAAATACAAACTTATCTCCGAACAGCGTAGTGTTCAGCTAGCTTAGTAAGCTAACATCAGTTAACCATCGCTCTACAGAAAAAAAGAAGGAAAAATCAGACTGGAGATCATATTATTATTATTAAATAACACTTAAATTGTGGAGTCTGGGTGCAGACGGATCTGGTCACCGACACACTTCGCGTGACCTTCCGCGAGCGAAAGGAACCGGGAGGGGACACTGACAGAAGGCTAGCGGCTAAGCTAGGTTATGCTAATTTTAGTGTTTTTCTGGGAAAAGCGTAAACCAGATTAAAGGCTCTTTCTCATCTCCACGTCCCCAATAAAGGCGGTTCCGCGGTCTGTCTGACAACGACAAAGAGATGTAAATGAGGAGCAGAGCCACGAAAGAGGGAGAGACGCGCTTGTCCTTGGTGTAGCCGGTGAGGCCTACAGGCTCTGGCTCTCTCCCTGACTCTCTCCATGTGCCAGCCAAAACAGCTCGCGCTTCGGTTGTGATCTGACACTCGAGAGGAACCCGAGAACGGTACCTGCTGGAGGGCGGAGATGGAGCGGCCGAAAGTGCGGGTGAGACAGCGGGATCGGGAGAACATGTCCACAACTTCCCGGACACAGCGCTGAGGGCCGCGGGAGGAGCGAAAGGAGCGGCGCACACACGCGACCCACACAGGGGCGAACCAACACTAGCCGTCGGAGGGGGGAGCGGATCTGGGTGGACTGTACCAAAACATCCAGCGCGTGTCCAAAAGTTTAAGGACGTTTCTTCTTCAATCGCTTCCTCCTTTCGCCCTGCTCTCCTGTCGGAACAGCGCTGAGGGTTTCGGCTGCAGCAACTGTGGTGTTAAGGAGAAGCATATCGCAACTTAACGTTTAAGATTCAGGGTGATTGTAGGGCTGATCCAGGGTCAGGGTGATGTAGGGCTGATCCAGGGTCAGGATGATTGTAGGGCTGATCCAGGGTCAGGATGATTGTAGGGCTGATCCAGGGTCAGGGTGATTGTAGGGCTGATCCAGGGTCAGGGTGATTGTAGGGCTGATCCAGGGTCAGGGTGATTTAGGGCTGATCCAGGGTCAGGGTGATTGTAGGGCTGATCCAGGGTCAGGGTGATTTAGGGCTGATCCAGGGACAGGGTGATGTAGGGCTGATCCAGGGTCAGGGTGATGTAAGCTGTGAGTGGAGGGATGGCAGCCCAGGGCCCCAGGCTCCTCCTCTCCATCCTGCAGCCTCATGCGCTCTGACTGGCACTCACTCACACCGCGCACAGCAACAGGTAAGACAGACTCCTTCTCACCTCCCGGACTCCTTTAGCATGTTTTTGGCATATGTTACTGTAAAAACCAATCTGTATGTTAAACACTGTGTATATAATTGTTGATTATAGTTTTGTGATGTAAGAAAGTGTTTTGCTCAGAGCGAATGTTTGCATTGAAATTTAGACAGCCTGAAAGGCCAAAATTAATATTTACCGTTTTAGTGAAGTAATGTGAGATATAGAACAGCAGTAGAAATGTTTGGTATAATAAAAATATTATTATTATTATTATTATTATTATTATTATTATCATCGTTGTTGTAATATTTATTGTTATAGTTATTGTTATTATTGTTTTATTATTGTTTTATTATTATAGATCTAGTCTGAAGTACATTAATGATTTACACACAGTGAAGCAGTGTAGCCTTATGATGAAATTATCATGTTTATATTATAGGCTGTTTCCCTTTAACTGAATATTATTTTGAGTAACACAGATTTATTATTGTCTTTTTGTTTATTTATTATTAAGTGTACTGTACATAGATTAAAAGAGACTACATTTAAACCTATATTTATACTAATGTTGTATTTAAGAGGAATATTTAGATATATGTGTTAGATGTAAGTATTTATGTTCTGCTTTTGAGTAGTTTTCTATAATGGACCTTTTAAGGACACTGTCAGTCACAGGTCGTTCTCCGTCCTTGTGTTTTTGATGTTGCTTGTTCCATCATCAGTGATTCTGACAACAAACAGTTTCTGTACTGTATATAGAAAACAGAAGCAACAGATAAATATAATACAGTTTGATTTGCTGTCATAGATATCTGAGGATTTGATTATCAATGAAATGTCCTGTTTTTCCTGGATTCTCACACATTAACTGTGTAAATTATGCAAAATTCATTTTCACAGTGCTTTATTATATAATTCCATATCTTCTGTCTGTCTAAACCTGGAAAAAATCTGGTAAATTCAGCTTAAAAAGAAAAAAACAACAACAACCCATAAACATTTTGCAGAACTGAAGTATGTTCCCAAACGGAACTGTCTGCAGATATCAGGCATTGACAGTAATGAGGAACGGACTCAGCGCCCATGTGTGTTGCTGGCATTGTCCAAAAGAAACATGGAAACTAAGTTTTATTTTTGGCTTCAGCAGCAGTAGAGTTTGTACAGAATCACTCATTGATTATTTTTCTTTCTTTTATATTGTTTTCTACTTTTACACATTAAAAAAGCATCCAGGCTATGAAATATCATACATAAAAATGACCAAAAAGAAATGAGAACTTTGACTTAAAATGCTTCAGTGTAGGAGAATCTTTACAGCTTTATTCTTGGCGTTTTTTCAAGCAGCTTCATGAGGAGCCACCTGGAGTGCTTTTCCAGTAGTCTTAAAGAAATCCCCACATATGCTGAGCACTTGTTGGTGGACTTCATGCAGTTAAGCATAAACCTTTAGATCTCAAGGTCTGGAAGAATATGGGAAAATACACTGGCTGGTATTGCATGTGATTTTGTATTAGTGTGGACCTCTAGTGTTAATAATACTGACTTGTTTATTTAATTAAATTGCTTTTTCTTTTAGGTACAGCTAATTAATAGCCTGTTTGCACTGCACTGTACTGTCCAGGTGAAGTAGCGAGTCTCACATAAAGTAATTGAACTGATTGCTTTGCAAACATGAACCTAACACCACCAGACCAAAGCATTCATAAGCCTAATGAGGGCTGTCTGGAGGACAACAAAGCAGACTTAATGCTGCCCTGCTTCCGCAGAGGCGTGTATGAAGAGCCTCTCTCTTCTTACCACAACGGATCCCTGATCTCTCATCTTCTGCGAAAAACCATCCACAGTAAGCGGCCCGCTCTCAGCAACAGCCACCTCTACTTGACGCCCACCTCCGTATCTGGGGGCGACTTGGTGGATTTGAGATCCGCTGTGGCCGAGACTGCTCAGGAGGACCGGAGCAGCATGTCGTCCAAAGACAGCCTAGGAGAATCAGCGTCCCCTGGGGCCCATGCTTCCAGCGGGATGAGCGTCGAACCTGAACGTCCGATGAGCGAGCACCTTCAGGCCAAGCGGGCCAGGGTGGAAAACATCATACGAGGCATGGCAGGGTCCCCTAGCGACAGATGTCACATAGAAGGAGATGGCATGGACGGTGAGGCCAGCAGGTATTGCACAGAAGCGCAGAAGGAGAGCAAGCGCAAACGAAAATTTCCACAGCACCAGGATCACGGTCATTCTACAACTTTGACCACAGCCAGCGGCGCTAATGTAAGCAAAGATGAAGAGTGTCACAAGCTGAGGGAGCAACTCCAGAGCATGCAGCGCCTCTTGCACCAACTCCAAGAGAAATTCTTACAGATGTATGACCACGGTAATTCGGAAAACGAGGAAAGAGGAGAAGGAGAAGCCCAGGAAGAGATCAATCAGCCGCAGCTGGATTTCAGCATCAGTTCAGACAACAAAAGAATTGGCAACAAAGATAGAATGAAAGTGGACGGTGGCTATCTGAGCTCAGAGAGAGATCAAAAGAGCTTGCAGGAGATGCTGAAGTGTGAGCTGTCCAGGGCTGTAAGCGAGAGTGTTGATATGGTGTTTAGAAAGCTCTCCATGACGGTGCAGAGCCAGTCCCCGCAGCCTCGAGTGTGTCAAAGCCCAGAGTACACAGGTGTGGAGAAAAGGGCCCAACAAGCCTGTGCTCCAGACCTGTCAGATTCTGAAGATATTTCAAAGCCCAGGGCTCTGGAATACTACGAGAGCACCCCAGTCACCAGCCCAGAGCACCAGACTGAAGCTCTGTCTCTAGTGGTCCGAAAACCTACTCTGAACCAGTTGAGCTCGGTGAGCCAGCAGGTGAAGAGACCATACCCACTCCACCAGACTCCCTTCCAGTTCAGCTATGGTGCCCCCCTTCATGACAGTCAGATCCTGGAGCATCTCCTCAAGTATGGACCTCATGCTAATTTCGGTGGGATCCCTTGCCTTCCTCCATCCTTGGACAGGTCTTCTCCAGATACAATGGACCTTCCATGGGAAAGCATTGCCATGAGGTCCAAGGTGAGCTCTGGGCACCTTGGCCAGCACCATCGCCCCGGGGCACTTGGACAAGTCACAGTGGACAGCTTGTGCCTCCCACACGTCAAGATGGAGTGCGGTGACCTGCAGAGCATGGCAGAGAGGAGCACCTTCATGTCACTGAATATATCCTTTAAATAAGCTCACTTTGCTGTGTGGCAGGGAAGTAACTGTGACCAATTGGTCTGAAGTTTTACTGTATGTGTATTATCACAATAGCAGAGTATTAGCCAATGAGCTCCATGGTTTTTTTTCTAACAGCATTGTCAATGGTTCCCTCTGCACTGCAAGCTTTTAACTGAATATTCATGCAAATTTCATACACTTTGTTTAACCATTTTCTGAACCACCCTGTTCTTTAATTTACTGTTATTTGCTGTGTGGTGGTATATACAGGGTTTAACACAGAGAAACCGCTGAACAAACGACCAGCTCTGAACCCTGCCTTGGTGAACAATGACTCGTTGAATTGAGTGCTGCACTGAGCAGTTCCACTAACACAGACTTCAAGGAGAATTTTGACTTTGATCTTGGTAACCCCAAAGAAAATTGTAGCATCTTCTTTAATCTGGGCCCAGTAATGACTTTAAGTCCAGAAAAAGACAAATAAAAAGGAATACAAGGCTTTGATAAGAATTGTCAGGAACAAAAGCCAATTTTCAAAGGCAGAAAAAAGCAGCAGTTTCTGTTCAGGAAATTCTCTTGATTTTTTTTTCTCTCTTGACTTGAAAAGGTGCAGAATATGTTTCTGTACTCTCAATGTGATTGGAATGGATCAGAGAGGTCACTTTCGGTTGTTTGTGAGAAAGAAGCTCTCTTCTATCATTATGTTTCGACCTCGGCGCTCAATGTACAGCCCATATGTTATTAGGCACACATGTCGCGGAGCATCGGACATTTGGCCTCTATCGTCATTAAATTCTGTAACAGAGTTTTTGAAAGGATGATTACCCTGCTGGACAACAGGCAGGAGCGAGTGGTCAGAGCTGGACTCCATCCATGGATGGAGTGATTTAAGATGCATTATCAGGTCTCTTTCAGGATGTGCTTTATCTTTCGTCTGCTTTGGGCTTCTCTTTGAACAAAATCTCATCAATCTTTTATTTTACTATCCTTGTTTCAAAGGCACTGTTTCCTAATAAATGCATGCAGTGTTATGACCTTCCAGTGGATAAGAAGCTATTACCTGAGGTGTGGTTCCTTTCTATAGTGTAACAGGGGGGAAACCCAGACCCCCTTCCTTTATTAATGTGAGACACTTCAGGTTAATGGTCATTTTTCACACAAAAGGATGTCAGAGCAGACTTCTGCCAGATCATTCTTTTGGCATTCTTACAAATATGTCTTTGTTGAAAGTTCGGTACATTTTACAAACTACACTTACACAGGGACTAAAATATATTCTTTTGATACTGAAGAACTATGAAGCTCACATCAGAGGGAAATATCCAAATCTAAACTTTTTCAGGTCTGGGTGGGGTTCTAAAACTTTCACAGATTCAGCTGTGAGCAAGTTAGAATCAAATGCTTCTGTAAAAGCCTTCAGAACAGGGTTAGGAATGAACGAGTGCAGCGGAGAGTTGGGTGTTCTGAACGTGAGGAGAAGCTCATTTAGAGAAGGAGTCTCAGAGCTGCTGCACCCAGGAAGAGCTCAGGGAACGTTTGTGTGGATGCACTCACCAGTGCAGAGGAAATGGCCAGATTTACATGATCTAATGAGATTCTACAGGAAACAAGCTTTCACTGATACATCACACCACATAACTTAAGCTTTCTGTTGCTAAATACTGGAAAATATAGATGAAAGTATATAAAAGAGAAACATAATTCTGTTCATTTGATCGCAGTTTAGGACTTTATAGATTTATCTGGAATATCTCAAAAAGTTGGGGTAAAACCATGTATAGTGCTTAGGTGTAAGAGACCCACACAGTCTTCATCTTCTCACTGTTTTCACTGCAAATCGGTTTCTACCAGGCGACATGAAACTGAATGCGTTCGGTGGAAGTCTCTTACTGAGGTCCCTAATCTCATTTGTTTAGCTCTTTTTTCAATTAGTGCGAGCTGCAGCTGTGTTAATTGACTCTCCGGTTGGAGGAAAGTTGTCTAAATGTGTTTCATTTGTGCTGCACTGTAAAGTCACCAGTGTCAAATTAAATCCTACACAGTTAAACAGAATAAATCATGGTTTCCTAACTGGATTGAATACCGATCAGTGCGCTGTATCAGTCTCACACATTTCACACAATAACGTAAACCGTCATTAATGATTCCATCTTTAGTTGATATTCTAAATGTAAAGAAGATACACCAACACTTCTGCACAGTTTAATACACCTTAACTCTTTATTGGCTGAATTTAACATTAAATGCAAACAGCAAAATCATGTAGAAAATAATTTTTTTAAATCAAGAATTTTTTCCTTTTGATATAAATGTGTTGTTTGTCTGTAATGGACAGTTTGGTCCTTAACTGTGTTACATCCAAGAGGGTCTGACCCCGAATCATCTGAAGAAAGCCAAACTGATGTTCTTCTACACACGTTACCCGAGCTCGAATGTACTGAAAACCTTTTTCCCCGATGTCAAGGTAAACCACAAATCATCTGCACACAGACGTCTCCTGTCAGGTATATTTTTTATAAAGGTTTAGTTTATTTATTGTGGAATATTTGTCAAATCACACAAACTAAATAAGCAACTATGTGCTTTTCCACACGTTGGATTAGCAAGGAACCAGCTTAGATGTTCTTCCGTCTTAAAGACATTGTACGTATGCTGTTGAGACATAACCGTTTGAACACCACTTGACATAGCTTCAATGATGAAAAAATGACATGAAATAGAAAGGTGCTTTTGCACAGACTTTACTTTATTTTCTCACAAGTCAGCATTGGGTTGAACATAGCAAGAAAAACATTTTTTGTGTATTAAAATGTGTAGCCAACAACATCTTTTAGATGCTTATTTACACAATGCACCACTGGATCTGGGGTGCCAAAACTTTTAAAAGACAAACTTTTTTATAAGAAATTGTGAGAAAGTGTGAACTTAATTTCTGTGTAACCAGAAGACTTCAAATCAAAGTGCTCAAAATGACGGAAGCCATGCATTCAGTCTGGTGCGTCTGAATGAATATTTAAATTTTATTTAGTTTTATTTTTTTCCGACATGAAGATTTTCTTTCAAAGACTAAACGTGTGGTAGAATTGGCCAGTGGGCGTCTAGGCTAGGCTTGCCAAAAGACTTCAGGAGGGTAGGTGAATGGGGCAGGGGGTTGAATGGGGGGTTTGGTATATCTTTAACATAGTTAAAAACAAAAAAGTTCCTCAAGTCAGCAAAAGAAGACAAAGAGAGAAGAGTTGAGCTGCTGTCTCCTGTGTTCATGGTTAACCCCTCAGTGCTGTGCAGCCAGTTGTCAATAGGCAACAATAGGGGATGTGCTGAACAGCGGAGCTCAGGCTCAGGCGCAGCCACAGCGGCCTTTACTAACCGCACATCCTGTGAGTGCGCTGGACGTCCTGAGGCTCACAACTGGCATTGACTCGTCTAAACAGGCCTATTATCTCAGACGGTACGCTGTCATTAGTCAAACACACTTTGATGGCAAGGCTTTCAGGTCCCTCTCTTACAATCTCTTTAAATCTTAAGTTTCGTGCTTTTAAACAGAAACGTGGCCTCAGTTTTTCTGGACGTCCAGCTCAGGCGTCCAGTACAAACTATTTTATTGAAACTGGCAGCGTGTGACATCAGATGGTATGATTACTTACAGTTTTGTTCACTTTCACTTGGTTGTGATTTCAAGTTTCAAAGCCTTCCAATAGAAACAAATAAAGAATAGAAACAGTGTTTAAACTTTCTGTGGCCATTAAAGGGCTAATCCTACATGAATGAAGCACTTTAGAGGAGATTTCACAATATCCAGATAAATACGATTTTTAATATAACCTGAATGTCCATAACATGTCCATAACATTGACAGCGCAGACACTGTACATCCAGACACAGCTGCACCCTATTGTACTGTTTTTCATTTTATAATAAAAATGGTCATCAATACAATGAATAAAGGAAATATGAAGTGACTTAAACAAAACGATTCTATATTTTCTGTAAAATAACCACTCTTTGCCCTGATGACAGCTATGCACATTCTTGGCAGCTTCATGAGGAGGCACCTGGGAAGCTCTTCCAGCAGCCCAGCAGACATTCCCACATATGCTGAGCACTTGTCTGCTCCTGAAGTCTACTTTAATGGAATATATATATATATATTTTTTTCCCCTTTCTTTTCCACCAGATAGATAAATTAATGCAGAAGAGCAACAGAGTCACTATTTTTATACTTCAGCATTAGGTTTTATGCAGTTTGGTCAAACACACTGGTTAAAACTCCAGCCTCCAGGGCAACTCCAGGGCAATAGGCACTAAAGGGCAATTCCACCCGTTTCTCCATTTTTCAGGTACTGAGCATTAAAGTGGTTTTGATGTGAAACGTACCATTTACTTTACAGAGGTGATCATGGGAACCAAGGGAAGTAACAACTTTAATGTACTATACACGTTTCCCAAATTTTCACTAATGTTGCAAGAGAAATGCTGTAAAAGTGATGAGATTTATGAGACTGGAACATCACACGACATCAGGCAACGGCAGTCGAACTCTCTCCATTGGCGAAAGCTCTTACAGGCGTGGATGAGGAAATGTAGTGCAGGTTGGCAGACAGCATCCTGTCTGGCGTGGTTGATTCCACCCCTGCAGCACTTCCTGCTAGGGCAGATGGGACTGCTGGGTTCCCCTGACCTCCAGGGGTCGGCGAGGAGAGCCTGGACGAGTCTCCTCCTTGTGCAGGGCCGACCCTTGTGTGGGAAGTGACGGTGAACAAAGGCGAAGCTAATCCCAGTGTCTGATTCCATTCCTATCAGCCAAAGTCAGTGAGAGGGAAGCTTCCTTCTGGCCTCTTCCACAGTCACTTTCTCACCCGGTGCACAGCGAGAGAAGAAAATGTCTTTGATGGCGGTTCAGCCCTTGGGCGTTTTTTTTCCTCCCTCCTTTTTTCTTTCTTTCAGTTTTTGGATGAGCAGATATAATAACAGCTAATGTCAAGACTGAGTTTAGCCTAGTGTTTTCATAGCTGCTTGGTTAGGAGCGATAAGCTGGTGGGAACGAGAAACTGGGTAAAGACTGACGAGTGCTCATTAACAAACCAAAAGATCAGTGAGGATGGTGTGATGGACAAGAGCGCAATACTTCTGGGCACAAACAATAATCTGAGGAACCAAAATATTTTCTGGATGAAGGATTACATTATTACTGTTTCGCCTGAACTCTCTATCTCTCTTTCTCTGTGTTTCTCTTTCTCTCCTAGTTTAACCGCTGCATCACCTCCCAGCTTATCAAGTGGTTCAGTAACTTCAGAGAATTCTACTACATACAGATGGAGAAGTTTGCCCGCCAGGCCATCGTGGACGGTGTGAGTGATGTGAAGGACATGGCTGTGACCAGAGACTCTGAGCTCTTCCGCGCTCTCAACATGCACTACAACAAAGCCAACGACTTCCAGGTACTTTTCCTTCTGTTCAAGGTTTTAAAGACTTACATTCCTGATCCAACTGGTGTAGTCACTGTAGTCATTTAACCCAACGGCCATTAATCTCTGTTCTGCTCCCGTCAACCATTTTTCAGGTATTTTGATAAATAATTACACCTTCACTCCTCACCACCTGCACTAATCACTCACCTCACACCTTCACTCCTCACCACCTGCACTCATCACTCACCTCACATTTTCACTCCTCACCACCTGCAGTCATCACTCACCTCACACATTCACCCCTCCACACCTGCACTAATCACTCACCTCACACCTTCACTCGTCACCACCTTCACTCATCACTCACCTCACACCTTCACTCCTCACCACCTGAAGTAATCACTCACCTCACACCTTCACTCCTCACCACCTGAACTAATCACTCACCTCACACCTTCACTCCTCACCACCTAAACTAATCACTCACCTCACACCTTCACTCGTCACCACCTTCACTCCTCACCACCTGCACTAATCACTCACCTCACAGCTTCACTCCTCACCACCTGCACTAATCACTCACCTCACACCTTCACTCCTCCACACCTTCACTCCTCACCACCTTCACTAATCACTCACCTCACACCTTCACTCCTCACCACCTGCAGTCATCACTCACCTCACGTCTTCACTCCTCCACACCTTCACTCCTCACCACCTGCACTTATCACTCACCTCACGTCTTCACTCCTCCACACCTTCACTCCTCACCACCTGCACTCATCACTCACCTCACGTCTTCACTCTTCACAACCTGCACTAATCACTTGCCTCACACTTTTATTCCTGATCACCTGAACTCATTACTCACCTCACACGTTCACTTCTCACCACCTGCAGTCATTACTCACCTCACACCTTCATTCCTCACCACCTGCACTAATCACTCACTTCACATCTTCACTCCTCACCACCTGCACTCATCACTCACCTCACACCTTCACTCCTCACCACCTGCACTCATCACTCACCTCACATCTTCACTCCTCCACACCTGCACTCATTACTCACCTCACATCTTCACTCCACCACACCTGCACTCATCACTCACCTCACACCTTCATTCCTTGCCAACTGAACTCATTACTCACCTCACACCTTCATTCCTCGCCAACTGAACTCATTACTCACCTCACACCTTCACTCCTACACACCTGCACTCATCACTCACCTCACACCTTTGTTCCTCACCACCTGAACTCATTACTCACCTCACACCTTCACTCCTCCACACTTGCACTCACCTCACACCTTCATTCCTCACCACCTGCTCTCATCACTCACCTCACACCTTTACTTCTCACCAACTGCACTCATCACTCACCTCACACCTTCACTCCTCTACACCTGCACTCATCAATCACCTCACACCTTCACTCCTGACCACCTGCACTCATCACTCACCTCACACCTTCACTCTTCACCACCTGCACTCATCACTCACCTCACACCATCACTCCTCCACACCTGCATTCATCACTCACCTCACACCTTCACTCTTCACCACCTGCACTCATCACTCACTTCACACCTTCACTCCTACACACCTACATTCATCACTCACCTCACACCTTCGTTCCTCACCACCTGAACTCATTACTCACCTCACACCTTCACTCCTCCACACCTGCACTCACTCTCCTCACACCTTCATTCCTCACCACCTGAACTCATTACTCACCTCACACCTTCACTCCTCCACACCTGCACTCATCACTCACCTCACACCTTAATTTTTCACCACCTGCACTCATCACTCACCTCACATCTTTACTTCTCACCAACTGCACTCATCACTCACCTCACATCTTCACTCCTCACCACCTGCACTCATCACTCACCTCACATCTTCACTCCTCACCACCTGCACTCCTCCACACCTGCAACCATCCCTCACCTCACACCTTCACTCCTCCATACCTGCACTCATCACTCACCTCACACATTTACTCATCACTCACCTCACACCTTCACTCCTCCACACTTGCACTCCTCACTCACCTCACATCTTTACTCCTCCACACCTGCACTCATCACTCACCTCACATCTTCACTCCTCCACACCTGCACTTATCACTCACCTCACACCTTCACTCCTCCACACCTGCACTTATCACTCACCTCACACCTTCACTCCTTACCACCTGCACTCATTACTCATCTCACACCTTCATTCCATCACACCTGCACTCACTCATCTCACACCTTCACTCCTCCACACCCATCACTCACTCACCTCTCACCTTCATTCCTCACCACCTTC
>JBBIGC010000001.1:28432803-28448405 GCA_037576955.1 Lepidarchus adonis
TATTTTTATTATATTTTGCTAAAATGAACGAGATGACTCGAAAAAAGATTTGTTCATTTTGCTGAACGAGACTCAAAGGTCCGAGTCGATAAAATGATCCGAACTTCCCATCACTAGTTGTGAACGCCACTCGTCTTTCTTGGTTGTTGCGCCCCATGGCTATAATGGGATGTCTGCCCCCACTGGTCTGGCGCGAAACTGCAGGGAATAGGCGACCCTCGCCAGCCGGCTGACCTGTCCACCTTAGAAAACATGCCAGAATAGAATCAGAATGCCTATTTAATGTGTATCTAGCACTTGTTCCAGCTCATACACCCCCAGGTTGCATTACATTGCACTATTCCATGAAGTGAAAGCGAAAGTGGCAGGAAGTGAAATAGAAAACAAAATTGATGAGTGACCAGAGTTTGAAATGAAGCACACTTTCCCAAAAAGAAAAAAAATGAGTGGACAGAGAAATCTATACAGCTACACCACCTACAGTATCTCACAAAAGTGAGTGCATGCCTCAATTTTTGTAAATATTTTGTAAGGGGCAGTGGGGCTTAGATCTGAGACTTTGCCCCTGAGATCTGAAAGTCACAGGTTCAAGTCCCAGCCCGGGCACCACTGAGGTTCCCCTGAGCAAGGTACTGTCCCCCTTCACTGCTCCCCGGGCGCTGTTCATAGCTGCCTGCTGCTCCACGTGTGATGGGTTAAATGCAGAGGACACATTTCGTTGTGGTGCACTGTCTGCTTTGGTGTGTTCAAAATGACCAATAATCACTATGCAGTTGCACCATTAAGCAGTTATACAGGAAAGGTTCCACTCGACCAAAGAAGTTGAGTGCACATGTTCAGCATCATATTCAGAGGTTGTCTTTTGAAAATAGATGTATGAGTGCTGCCAGCATTGCTGCAGAGGTTGAAGGGGTGGGGGGTCAGTCTGTCAGTGCTCAGATCATATGCCACACACTGCATCAAACTGGTATGAATGGCAGTCAAGAAAGCCTGCAAACAGTTTGTTTTAAACATGCAGACAAAGGACGTTGATTACTGGAACCATGTCATGTGGTCTGATGAGACCAAGATAAATTTATTTGGTTCAGATGGTTTCAAGCGTGTGTGGCGGCAACCAGGTAAGGAGTACAAAGATATGTATGTCTACAGTCAAGCATGGTGGTGGAAGTGTCAAGCTTTTGGGCTGCGTGAGTGCTGCCAGCACTAAAGAGCTACAGTTCATTGAGAGAACCAAGAATGCCAACATGTACTGTGACATAGTGAAGCAGAACATGATTCCCTCCCTTCGGAAACTGGACTGCAGGGCAGTATTCCAACATGGTAATGATCCCAAACACACCTCCAAGGCAACCACTGCCATGCTAAACAAACTGAGGGTAAGGTAAACCCCAATAAGCATATGTGGCGCATCCTCAAATGGAAAGTGGAGGATGGTGTACTCACTTTTGTTGCCAGCAGTTTTTATTTGAGGGGACAGCTAATTTCTACTTTTATACAAACTTTACACTGACTACATTGTATCAAAGTGTCATATCTTCAGTGTTGTCCCAAGAAAATATTTAAGAAAATATTTGCAAAGATGTAAGGGGTGTACTCACTTTTGTGAGATACTGTATATACCTACACTAAGGTCATAGAATAAGATCCTGTTTTACCTCCTCTAGTGGAAACATTGATTAATTGACTTGGTGATTTCCACACTTTGTATTAAAACATAGAGGCACGTTGTAGATTGATGACCCTTGTGTGTGTGTGTGTGTGTGTGTGTGCGCGTGTCCGTGAATGTGGAGGAAATAGATAATTTAATATTAAATTCATTAACGCAAATATCGTCTCAATCGTCTCATTGTGTGACACAGCCGACAGTATCATGATTTTGAGATTTTTGGTTCTGCTTTAGTTTTTTGTTGAAAAACAGCTGTGATACCCCACACGTCCCACTGTTTCTGCTTCATTCGAGGTTGCAGGGGTTGTGGTTGCTGGGTTATGTTGGTATTGACTATGTCAGGCCTGCACGCTCAGATGAAGTAAGCAGAACAGGTCCCCAGGATCAGCTCCCGGCTTTATAAAGGAACGGCTGCATTTCACACTTTGTTGGGCGAGCTCCCTGAGTGGCTCCAGGAACCGTATTGCTCGGGTTATTATGGGTGGCTTCTCCTCACCTGTCCTCCCGCCTGGCTGTGGGCTGCTTTTCTCCTCCATTTCCTCTGGCTCTGCTCTGTGGATCTGATCAGTGCTCCCCTGCTCCATCTGTTCTACAGGAGGAAGCTGAACGTCTCCTGATGAAGTTCTGGCAGATGGAGGAAGTGAACAGAGAGTGCCTCCTGTATTGGATGTCTGCAATGGCTCATTGAGGTTCCTATGAGGAGATATTAGCACATGTGTTCAACACGTCTGTGCTCATGCCTCCTACTCAGAAATGGTGCAGAGACGTCTGACAAACCGGCACCAACAATGTAAAATACCTTTACATTGTAATTCAGATCAGTTTAAAGGCAATTACATTATTTTTTTAAAAATCTGCCTAATTAAATGGTTAAGATGTAATCCTTTGTGAATCTATATCTGTATGTGCATGCATTGCTGTAGGTATGGTGTACTGTTTATATAATAAATATGTTGTAAATTAGTTGTAAAGAGAATAAAAACTGAACGTTTTCCCATTTCAGACTGTGAGGTGTTCTTCAGTTTGGGATGGGCTTACATAAAGTCATTTACAGTGGAATTAATGTGAAATGCTCTGCGCTATGGAAATGTATGAGTCAGAAATGTTTACAGTGGTGGTGAATGGAACCAGACATCATAAAAATTAAAGCTGGTAAAATTCTCTACAGCGCACCATTTCCCATCCAACCACTCTGAGATGGTTTCAATGTGTTGAGAAATCTGTGTAATTGCCTTTAACCTAGTGTGACATGACTATAAACTGACAATTGAGTGAAAAATCCACATTCTCTTTGCTCCAAACAAGAATAATAGAGATAAATAAAGTGTTTTGTGTTTAGTGTCCCAGGTTCCCAGCAGAGCAGCTAGTCTAATGTAGCTAGCAGGTAATGAACATAGTGTAGGTCTCACATATCAGTCTCAAATTCTGTAGAATTGTCAAATAATCTGATTTTGTGGTTTCTGATGCTGAATGATAATTTTATTATTAAAAACAGGAAAAACCGAAAACTGCAGTAAAAGCAGAAAAAAATCTCAATTTTGCTTTCAGGTCCCAGACTTTTATGTGCACTTTTCTGTATATTGAGCTACTATGTTGACATACCAGTGATCCTGTCCCACTGTGCTGATATGGACCAATTTTAAACCACTGGAACTCACTCACTCCTACAGAGAAGAGCCCACACAGACAGAACCATGTTCCACCTAACTGATCATAACCCAGATACTGTAAAGCTGCTTTGTGACAATTTCAGTTGTAAAAAAAAGCTACACAAATAAAATTGACTGAATTTTTTTGTTGACAGTGTATGAAACCACACGAACAAGTGTATGTGCCACAGTTGTCGTGCCTGAAAGCTGAAAGTTCAAGAACAACTGCTTCATCTGGTCTGTGTTTGAGCCGACGGAGGAGTAAACAGTTCACCAGTGTTATTGCATCATCCCTGCAATCTGAAAAGCTAAAATTATAATCTCCATTACTTTTGGCAGGGCTACAGTAGAGTCTTCAGCATGCTGCTTCTGGTTGCTTGGTGGGGCCACTGGGCTCCTCAGAGCTGAGGCTTGGTGACAGGCTGCTGTGGCTGACAGGCCGCTATCTCCTCTCGACTCCTGTGGGAGAGACTGAACATGTGTAGCTGTCTCCCTGCCTGTCATTAAAGAGGCAGCTAATGGTAAAGACTCTGCAGCTCCCTATTCACCATTAGCTCTGCAGGAGGCTGGGCATGACAGGCACAGGGCAGAGAAGAGCAGCCAGGCCAAGCAGGGCGGCAGCCCCAACACTGTCCAGCTCCAGACCCTAGCAGATGCCTAGGAAATGAAGACTGAACCATGAGCTGACCTGTCACGGAGTTAGAATGAACTGAAGTAAAAATCAGGATTCTGAATGTAAAATCAGGATAATACAGCTCCTCAGTATTGAGTGTGTTTGTGTGTTTACAGTGGAATGTCTACAGTGTAGCAGTGAGTTGCTGTTACTGTATCTACAGTAGAATGTATACAGTGTAGTGTGAGATACTGTGAAAGATTTCAGGCATCAAGTTGGGCCATATTGTAAATGATATTTGGGCTTTAATATAGCTTGCAAAGACCTAACCAATAGCCTGACTAAAGTCTGGCTTCAGCCTCAGTGGACACTTTTAAAAAAGATCTTAAAACTCACTTTTTTAATATGGTTTTTTAATGTTGTGTGTGTTTTTATTATTATTATTGTTTTTAATTATTGCATTCCTTTTTAATATTCATGTACAGCACTTTGTGATCTATATCTTGAAAAGTGCTATATAAATAAATATTTACTTTAGGGCTACAACAACGAATCGATTAAATCGATTAAAATGTTGCCAACGAATTTCATAATCGATTTGTTGTGTCGCGCGAAACATAAACATGATTATTACAAAAATTAAAAACTTTAGTTGAGCGCGGAGCGGAGTATACACACTCTGTCTCTCTCGCGCACTGATGCTACTGTACATTTTAGTTAAATTTTAGAATTGAATTCAGAATTGATTCATTTTGTTATAGACATGTGTAAATCAGCATTATATAAGTACAAGTATGATAAGTATTTCATGTTTTTCTTAAAAATGAATTTTGAAATTTGTCATGAAATGAGGATTGATCAAAAAATCATCCATTTTCTTTTTAAAAAGCAATTTATTCTTCATGGAACCATTGCAAATCATCAAAATGCAGTCCATTGAATATGTTCCTGCCCAAATGAGGCCTGAAATGAACCTTGACTTTTTCACCAAAATTGCAAAAATACAAAAGGCTATACCCTTACATTTTTGTCCATTTTGGGACGTCCTCTGATTTGATTATTTTTGTTACAGACATGTGTAAATCAGTCTAAAAATGCCTCCAAATGAAGGTTTCTTGTAAAGTATTTCTTATTTTTCTTAAAAATGTATTTTGAAATTTGTCATGAAATGAGGATTGATCAAAAATTCATCCATTTTCTTTTTAAAAAAATATTTGTCCTTCATGGAACCATTGCAAAGCATCAAAATACAGTCCATGAAATATGGGTAAGGGTAAGGGAAAAACTATTAAATAAAAAAAATTCTTACCCCATTGGCAGATCATTTTGCTCGTTTTAAACCATGAAAATAAAACATAATTTTTAAAAAACCACTGTTATGGAATACACTCTATCAAACTGAGTAAAAGACAAAGTTTAGTTCCACACTGAAACACAGCTGGGTTAAGCTTATCTCAGTGGTAGAATTTGTCCATCTTTTTTGAAAAGGAAACAATCCCATTCTTGTTCTTAGCGTATTTTGCATAATGTATTCACATTTTGTATATCCATATAATGTAAGTTATAACTGTATATAAAATAATGTGTTATAATAAATATTACGTGTAAATATTTAAATGGCAAAATGGCAAGTGATGCACTTCTGAAGGGTGAGGTCTACAAAATATTAACCCCAAGTATTACTGTGTGACAGCGGACAGTGTGCAGGTGAATCAATGCAGTAAAAGAGTGAAGTAAAGTGCCCATAAGTTCTATCTATAAAAATAATCTTTTCACGTTTGTCGTATTTGGGCTGTGAGAGCGGTTCTTGTGGGACAGGTCTGTGAAAATGCCTTTTAAAGATTGGTGCAATATGTTGTATGATGTGCTGGTCCTGCTCACAAAGGCCACCCACTGAGCTGAAAAGGCCACAGAACAAATGAAAAACACTGAGAAGTCAAATCAGTCAGAGAAAGCCAAGGAGGAAAGGTCAAGACTAGGAACCAGGGAGGAAGACCCAGGGCTGGAGGACAAAAAATCAATCTGAACTTTTATGCTCCTGTCTCTATTCTGCTATGTGCAGTATAAGAGAGAGTTCAGCAGAGAATGCCGGAGCGTAACACAGAGAAAGAAACATTTAGCTCAGAACTTCATCACATTCAGACACTGAGAGATTTTTACACTGTGAATATTAGGATATGAATACTGTCTCTATACATGTCCCCAATAATACTCATCTATACTCTCCTTTCATAGTCATCATCTATACTCTCCATTCATACTCATCTATACTCTCCTTTCATACTCATCATCTATACTCCCCATTCATACTAATCTATACTCTCCTTTCATAGTCATCATCTATACTCCCCATTCATACTCATCATCTATACTCTCTATTCACACTAATCATCTATACTCTCGTTTCATACTCATCATCTATACTCCCCATTAATACTCATCTATACTCTCCTTTCATAGTCATCATCTATACTCCCCATTCATACTCATCTATACTCTCCTTTCATAGTCATCATCTATACTCCCCATTCATACTCATCATCTATACTCTCTATTCACACTAATCATCTATACTCTCGTTTCATACTCATCATCTATACTCCCCATTAATACTCATCTATACTCTCCTTTCATAGTCATCATCTATACTCCCCATTCATACTCATCTATACTCCTCATTCATTCCCATCAGCTATACTCTCCGTTCATACTAATCATCTATACTCTCCATTCATACTAATCATCTATACTCTATTCATACCATCAGCTATACTCTCCTTTCATATTTGTTGTCTATACACCCCATTCATTCCCATCATCTATACTCTCCATTTATACTTATCATCTATTCTCCCCCTTCATACTCATTGTCTGTTCTTCTCATTCATACTCATTGTATAGAATCATCTTTACTCCCTATTTATACTCATTATCAATACTCTGCATTCATACTAACCTATGCATCACATTCATACTCGTCTATTGTCTATAGTTCTCATTCTCAATATTTAGATCTCTACTCCCAATATACTCATCGTGTACACTCTAAATTCATACTTGGCTTTTGTACTCCCACTATTAATAGCTTTCCTTTACATAGTGCTTTTTTTTAAGTTGTGCTTTTCTTTACATTCTTCTTCACTCTTCTTTACATCATGCACTTCTTTTTATGGTGCACTTCTTTACATAGTGCTTTTCTTTAAGTTGTGCTCTTTTTTACATTCTTCTTCACTCTTCTTTACGTCATGCTCTTTTTTATGGTGCACTTCTTTATGTTGTGTTCTTTACATTGTGCTCTTTATTACATTTTTCTCTTTATTTTGAGCTGTTCTTTACATTGCACTCTTCTTTACCTCATGCTGTTCTTTTGTTGTGCTCTTTAATCTGTGTGATGATTTCATAAGGAAATTTCATGAACAGGCTAAGTTCTTAATGTTAGATGGTGTATTCAGTGGGGAATGAGGAATGAGAAGTGAGGAAAGTAATATGCTTTTTGCTCAAGTCCATTTTAGCTATTTTCTTAATATTTCTTTTTTTTTTTTTATTTAATTTCATTCTGTCCTGTTGGCTCAGCTCCCAGACTGCTTACCTGCTACTCTCAAGATGTGGAATTTTATTTTACACTGAAAGGACCAGAAAAGGAGAACAGTGCCTAACTTCAGTTTGTACAAATAGGAACTGAATGTAAAGATGCACCAGTGGTTGATGCTGCCAAAGTAGTGCTTGATGTGTTTAAAGCTTGCTAATAGCTTTCATACTTACAGCTGCTTAGATCACATGTTTACGCATAAATGTTCAGTTACACTTCACCTATACTGAGATACTAAGGTGTCATAATATGATATGAAGGTGAATCCAAATTGATGAATGAAGCTTCATTTCCTCTCTGCTTGGCCTGATGTTGTCTGACCTGCAGCTCAAGGCTTCAATAAACATATTGGTAGAGCTGATAAGCATTTGGATCCACTCGACTACTAGATCAGTCAGAAGGAAAATTCAGAGGAAAGGAAAATTGGGGTTGAGATCCACTGAGCTATTCAGATGTAGCCACGGAGCCTATCACCAACCCTGGTTATGGAAAAGATCTTGTTAGCTTATTCAAACCTTAACCTAAAGCATGACTTTAGATTAGGTTTCTATCACCACTTGTTGGTTTGGTGTGCTCTCAGCAGCACTTGACAGTGTGTGAAGGCTTGATGACCTTTTATAGTGCACTCAGTGAAGATGAATGTAAACATTGTTTGCAGGGTTTTCTATTTTCGACTGGAATGGACAGAGCTATAAGCTATAAGGCCACTACTTCCAGTCACCTATGAAAGGCTTAAAACAGCAGAGAGCGCAGTGCAGATCAAATGAATTGGGTGGCTGTCCTGACGTTGCCAGATCAGTACTTTTAGGGCGGTTGTGATGACCACTCAAAATATGATAGCTTCTTCTCTCATTGTTAATTGTCCTTTTTGTGGTCTTCCATGCACCGCTGCCTTACCTGAACAATGTGTTTGTAACTGACCACTGAAATAGCTGATTATTTGATATCCTTATTAGTTGGCAGTGCAAATATACAAAACTGTCATGTCAGACAAGGTCAAGCGTGGCTGGCCCTCTTTCCTCCCCGGCATGGCAATTAAAGTGAGACCCATGGGAGCACTGGGCTCAAGAGAAAGTGCCAGAATCAACTGTGACAGCTTTTTCACATTGTTAGCATAGACATAACATTATCCAACATCTCCATCAATGGATCTGCATCCCAACACCCCAATAAACTGCACATCACACACATTTTTTGGGTCACCAACAGACAAGGCTGATTTAATTCACGCTTCAATTAGTAGTAATTATATAAACACTCAACTAATAATGGCTGGGACCCACTGTAAGAGAGCAGCCCTTTTCTCATTATGGTACGTAGGGCAATGTTATTACAGAAATGATAATTAGGCATAATTAGCATACATGCAAACTGGGTTAATTGGAGCAACACAAACTGTTTAGACCAGGGGATCCCAACCTTCTCTGCTTATGGCCCACACTACAGACAACAAAAGGTTCCTCATCCCACCAGGAGATTTAAGGTTTCTGACTCACCTCATGACATTGCTCATGTTTGGTAGCTACAAAGTCGGGTCGCCAGCTGATGGTGCTTGACGTCAAGGTGAAATTTTGCATTTTGAAAATCTTTTATGCTCACATAGGTGTTTTTTTAGAAGATTAAACAAAACAAAAATTCCCTTGATTTCGATGATGAGTAAATTTAAAAACATCAAGCTAAAATGGGGGAATGTCTCAAGGGAGTGAAAATGCTTGCGATGTGCTGAGTTTGAAGTGGTGGTGGAAATGTGTTATTTGTTTGCTAGATCACATAATTTCACAATGACTTGCACTGAAAATATCAACATAACCAAAGAACTGCCTGTCAGCACGCTGGACATAAATATGAGGATTTATTTGTAACTATATCTGATAAAGCCGTGAATCCATTACTTGATGTTTTCAGTGGTGTTGAAGATAATGTTTTTTTTCCATGGAAAACTAATTCAGACGTCCAGCTGTTGTATGTGATCTGTTTTATTCTTCACAAGAAAACACTCCTGGGCCTGGTGGTTAGGCACCCACTGAGGTACCATTGAGCGAGCAATACTCTGCCCCCTGGCGCTGTTGATAGTTGCCAGGTGCTCCATGTGTGCATGTGCAATGGGTTAAATGCAGAGGTCACACTTCGTTGTGTTTGCACTTTGTGTGTGATTTAGTGTTTTCACACTGACAAATACTCTCTTTTACTTTCTTTACTGCAGTTATTGTTGCTATTTTTCTTTCACTACCTGCTTACACACATATAATCGTAATCGTGAACCTCTTCAGGTTAAGCCATTAATGCACTCTGAGGTAGAAAAGAACCTCTGGCTTAGAAAAATACAATTCTGTGTTTGAGTGTTGTCACAAACAGAGAGATACCAATTTTCCCACTTGCGCATTGTACTTGAATGGCAGTACTTGCAAGCTGGAAATGCAGGATTGCAGCTGATAAAGGTATAATATGATGTTTAACCTTTTCCACCAGTGAAAAATGTAAAACCTGTTTGTGAATGTGAACAAAAAGATGCTTGATATGATCTATGGGCTTTAAAATACAGCAATAAAAAGTGATTTTCTTTCAGGAAACCTGGCACAAAACAAAGCAGGTGAATGTACTAGGTAAACCACCTGGTGCCTTCCTAGAAGCAACTGAATGAAGCAGAAGTTCATGTTTACTATCACAGCAATTTCAGATGATGCTAATGCATACAGAAGCTTCATTTTTGTCCCAGTGTGAAGTAATGGTACACTGGCGTAACTGAAATATTGAGATGTGTAAATTGCTAATAGGTGCAAAATGATGAAATGTTCCATTTATTTTCTCCTAATATTTAGCCAATTAAAGAGTTTCTCATGTTAAAATGCAAGGAAGTACCAGAGAACAGTTTGCACAAGAACGACATTTACAAACGAGATGTGTTTTGGCTGAGGATCCATGTGCAGGCAGGTATTGTGTGTGAGTTGTGTGTATCATTATTTGTGGGTATTTCTCTTTTTATTCATGAGCAGTAGCCGGAGGAGACAGATGCATGGCCTGGTGCGGTGTAGCCAGGAGGCCAGTCTGCACCTCAACTTTGATACTCTTTAGAATAATTGCATATCAGCACGTGGTATCGCTGCTGCACTCTCCAAACACACTCTTATGCATGGCACAAACCCCACTGTTTGCATAAGCCCATTTATTATGAGTGATAGCGCTGCCTTTGCTGACATTTCGTAAACTGGAAGCACCTAATCTTGTTTGGGCCTGATGCTTATTAAAATACGGGTGTGGGGAGGAAGCCATGCCACTGGCTGCTCTTCCCCCATGTCCTGATAGGCCCAGCGCTGCTTCCTGTTCAAAATAAATACATTTGTCTTGTTTGCGCTGCGCGTCCCTGTCCGTGTCTGAGGTGAGGAGGGTGTCTGTGGCTGCTGGGTTCAATCACATGATTTATGAATGCGCCGCTGCTCTCTCCCACTGAACTGCTGTTGGTACTGCAAGGGTTAACAGACGGTCCTTTGGCCCCAGACTGGAGTGCAGCTTATACTGTAGTTGTACATGCTGAGGTCCTAACACTTTCTGTTACAGGTTTTTAACAGAAGTGTAAATAAATCTCATTATTCAGGTGGATGCCGTGCAGAGCTGTTTAATATAATGTTCAATTAGGCAGAAATTAGAAAGACCTGAAAATGTACCTTATGTGTTTCAGAGCATTCATCATACAGACAAGAATCTCTAAATCGTTTGATTTTCTTCATTATGTGGTTAACGAGGTTCACTGTAATATCTGCCAGTGTATTTTTGTGTACAATGACTTTCCCTTGCTATAGTAAAGGTCTTGAAATATAGGAAAATGTAGAAATGTTTGTGAGAAACCCTGGAACATCACTAATAACTGGCACCACTAGAAATTTTGAGCCTTATGAAAGGATATAGTATGACGGCAAGTGCAATTTCAATTCAAATCAACATTTTAAATTCAATTTAATTCCATAGTGCTTCATACAACTGACACTTTCACAAAGGTGTTTAAAGTGGTGTTGAAGATGACAGGTATTCGAAGTGATATTAAAGGAGACAGGTATTTAAAGAAGTGTTTAAATGGACAGGTGTTAAAAGTGGTGTCAAGAAGGACAGGTGTTTAAAGTGATATTGAAGGAAACAGGTGTTTAAAGAGGTTATAATGGACAGGGGGTTAAAGTGGTGTTGAAGGGGACAAGTGTGCAACGAGGCATTGAAGGAGACAGGTGTTTAAAGAAGTGTTGAAGGGAACAGGTATTTAAAGAGATTTTGTAGTAGACAGGTGTTTAAAGTAGCATGTTATGGAGACAGGTGTTTAATTTAGTGTTGAAGTGGATGGGGGTTTAAAGTGATGTTGAAGTGGACGGGTGTTTAAAGTGGTGCTGGAGAGGAAAGGTGTTTAAAGTGGTGTTGAAGTGGATAGGTGTTTAAAGTGTTGATGAAGGGGACATGTGTTAAATAAAGTGATGTGTATGGGCGTTCAGTAGGCTTTACTCCTGTAAATGCATTACCTGCAGCTCAAAATGACACTTTTCTATCATCTGACACTCAAATCCCAACTTCGTCTTATGATCCCTGCCACTCGCAAAAAAGACTCAAAGCTATCTTCATATACACAGTGTTTCTGATTGCAGACATGCTTGCCTTCAGAGTCAAGAATCTTTAATAGAACATCTAACTTATGATAAAAAATAACCATTATATTTAAACATTATAAAATGTAAAACTATTGAGATTTATAGTCCCAAAGTAACACTCTCGTTAGCCCCAGGCTAACACACTAGCATTCATGTAGATCTATTTTTTTAGACAGACAGTGTTTGGACGTGTGAGGGCTAATGGGGGGTGGTGGTGCTTCAATGTGACTTAAAATCTAACAGTGTTAACTCTACGAAAACCTAAAGCCACTGCGCTCTCTACTGCTGTATAAAATAAAAGTCTTTCTCTGTTAAATTACATTAAATGCAGGAACAGCTCTTAGAAGATTATTAAAGGTGAAGAGTAGATTAAACAAAAACAGCGATTTAAAACCATTTAAAAGAGAAAACAGGAAAATGTTTAGAGCCTTACTAGCTGGAGTACTGTCGGCAGCACAGGACACCTGTCAGCCTTGGAGGAGCATGAGGAGGACATAGGCAGACAGGTACAGGATAGAGGGAGGGGTAGCTGATGAGGACAGGTGGAGGGGGAGTGTTTCGGAAATAATTGAATTCTACAATGTCTGGCAGATATCTGAATGTGACTTTGCAGAGCTTCCGATCCTTTATCCCTCTCGCAGTCTGTGTATCGACAGGTAAAAACAACAACAGTCATTATCTGTTAATTACATTAACATTTTATCAGCACTGCTGGGGTGGGGGTAGGGGAGGTGGCAGATAGCTGTCAGTCAGCTGTAGAAGGTTTGAAAAGGCAGGAGGTGGGAGATCTGCAGGGCTGGGCCTGAGGGAAAAAGGCAGTGTGGATCTCTGCTCTCAGTGGAGTAACAAGGATCTCCTAAAGCAGCCTCAGAAATGAAAAATCCTTCATATGCCCAGCGAAACTGGAAAAGTACTGCATTTATTTATCTATCTACCGTATATCTTCCAATAGTAGCCCGTTTATTTAAAAAAAAAAAAAGACCTGGCCTTTAATAGGACTATTATTCTCCTCACAGACAGAATGGTGATGGTATTTACAGCACAAAATGTGGTTCAGCTTCTTCACTTGAATGTTCTTTCGCGTATGTAACCGCACGGAGTTTAAAATCAAATGACCGTTACCATCGCTCAAACTGATTCACCCGGTGGGTTGTTACGAGATGATGTGTGTTTCTCATGGAGACGAAAAATGGGTGGGCATTATTAGAACATCTACGGTATCTATCTGTCATCTCTATTAGGTTTGGACCAGAGGAAGATGGGTTCTTCCTCCAGCTTAGGAGGTTTTCCTCAGATACTCGTTTGTCCAGTAGTGTAAGATTATCCACCAGTATAATTAGGAAAAGGAATCAACGAATCACATTCTGATTTAAAGTGTGTGGGACACTCTAGGCCTGCTGGGGCTTTTATTCACATTGGTGACTGTGAATCTGAGCAGAAGCTTAAACAGGGGTCAGATAGTAAACAGCAGCAGCCCTGTACCAGAATCCCTCAAAAACAATACGTACAACCTTGCATATGAGTTAAAACATCTGTTCCACATTTCAGATGAAACATGGAACGTCTTTTACAAGCTTCGGAGGTCTGTTTTTAATCTAAAACATGGGTATAACATATTTGATCATTGCTTAATTATTGCAAAAATAATATCACACTCATAGTGTTGGCAGGGAGGAAAATTAAAGGAATAATAATAAAAAGGCAAAGATGTGTTAAAGGTTGGAGAACAATATGAGTGTGTCCCAAACATTTAATTGGATTTATTAATCCTCATCTGTCTGTTTTAATTTTTTAATAAGCTTCCCATAGGAACATTATAGGGCCTCAGCACCTGAATGCTACAAATCATTCCTTCTTCTTCTTTCTGGCTTTTCTCACTCGCTCACTCACTCAGCTGCCGTGGGCAAGAAATAACCCACCCCCCACCCCCCACCACACCCGGCCCGATGGGGCTAACAGGGGCCAGTCACCTCAGGTGAAACCCAGAGGCCTGCCTGGGCCATTGTTGCCCTGACCCCTGTCCCACAAGCACGGAAATGACTAATGACCTCTAGCTGTGTGCCTTCTTCTGCATCACACAGCCTGCACTGGACACTGGAGCTGAAAGACCTCTGAGCAAACTGAAATCAAATGTTTTAAAAGCAGAACGCTTTAGAACATTAAACCGTATATTCAGATCATACTACTGCTGTTTTATCCCTGTATCAAACTCCTCATTTGTGTTATTTATTTGACAGTCAAAAATAACTCTTGCCTCTAATAATGAGTAAACTGGACATAACTGATGGGATCAGGGCAGGATCGGGGTGGGGTCAGGGTAGAGTCAGGGCGGGTTCAGGGTGGGTTCAATTGTGCTCTTCCCTCTGTTGTATAAAAACCTGCAGCTGGGCACTGCACTGGCCCTTTGCACCCCTGGTTCTTCTTTCACAATGTTTCCATTCAAGAGATTCATGAGGTTTTGTTACAAGAGCGATTACATATGTAATTGAATTTATTTGTCAATGATGGAATGAAATAATACAGACTGAAATAGGACCTGACACAGGACGTGTGGAGGCATTCTGACTTCTAGCATGACAGAAACCCTTGACCGTCCATAGAGGACAGGTGCCATGTTTATTTTACCTGTTTATTTATTTCCGAGTCCATGTGCTGTGCTCTGCTCAATGTCAAATCCTGCGTCCTGCTGCTCGCAGATGAAGGCAGAGCTTCAGGTGACTGTTGGCTTGCCGTGTCAGCTGCATGGCCCAGTCCTGTCCTTCGCCTCGATGACCAAGTGCTCACTGCTGGCCCTGCTCATATTTCCTCATTACAGCGCTCATATGTTTTATTTATGCACTCTGTAGTGTGCCCACTTCTGCCAACACTACCCTGGGCATGGGCACTGGTGACAGTGCCAGAGTGGAGGACAAGAGCAGCAGATGCCAGCTCAGCCGATAAAGAAGTTGGCCATGAGGCAAAAGCTGCGAGCGTGTGATCAGGGCCAGGCTATGCCTACGGAGCTTTGTTCCAAATCCACGTGTCCTCCCAATCCTTCAATCACATTATGAGGGTCCGCAATCCAGGGATGTAACCTTTCGGCCCACTGCAGTCACAGGGGCTGTTTATTGATTGGGACCTGCCCCCATAACTTAATATTTCACCTGCTTATTTCCCTGACGGAGGCCATCTCCTGTCACTCCAGCCAGAGGAGGATCAATGCGAACGTTGTCCCTTCAGGAAAAGGACCAGGCTGGGGTCGGCTGCTGACTGACAGGGCTCCAGTCTCTGGCTGGCAGCTGGACAACCAGCCAGCGGTCAATGAGCAAAACCACAGAGCTTTGGACATGCCAGCATTTTTCAGGCAAGAAATCAGTGGCGCCTGAGAACAGGGGATGGGTTTTTATACACAGAAACACAAAATGACAACAGAGAGAGAGAGAGAGAGAGAGAGAGAGAGAGAGAGAGAAAGAATCTAAAT
>JBBIGC010000001.1:28448430-28459391 GCA_037576955.1 Lepidarchus adonis
CCGAGAAAAAATAATAAATACAGAGAGAGAGAGAGAGAAAGAGAAAGGGAGGGAGGGGGAGAGAGAGAGAGGGGGGGGGGGGTACTTGACCACATAGTCTTGATACACAAAAATGCAAAGGACCATTGCTGACAAAGAAAGAGTAAGAAAGAAAGAGATATCAAGTGTAGTAATCAAAATGAAAAATGGGGCCTCGGCTACTTTAAACAAGAGCTAATTTATCACCAGAAAGTACGGATAAGTAGCCGAGTTGTTGCCGTTCAGTAAGTACCCGTTCTGCACCAAATTATTCCACCCCTGCCTGCGTGCAACCATAAATCATACACTTCCACACATCTTTTCCCATTAGCGCCCATGCTAGGCATGGGTGCGTGCTCAGCTACCAAACACAGACTAATAGGCTACAACTTTTAATTTTAAGAATGCCCCAAATGCCCCACGGCCTCCACCCCCCAATACAAACCTTTCATTTGCCTCCCTCCCCCATGACCAGCGCACAATTCACACAGGAGCACAAAGCAATTTTGATCACCATCAGCCAGCGGTAATTCTTCGCCTGATTGTGGCGCAGCAGTATTTACTGCCTTTCTCTCTGCAAAATTCCTGGGTGGCTTTGTGTTTCGGGGACATTCAGCGCATGTTCGAGATAGAGCTGATCTCTTGCTGTTGAGGGCTGAGGGGTCATTGCCTTCTACAGTAGCAGAGCGCTCCCATGGCTGCGCTAGCCAATAGGGGCTGTTGATTAAAGCGGCTCTTCTGGGGAGAGGTAAGCTTGTATTTGTGAAGAACAATAGCATCAAATTAAGTTGACGCTTTCCGTTGAAAATCTGCCTCCATATAGAAGTAATGTGTGTGAAAGTCACTACTTAAGAGATTTTCCACATTAGTCTTTATTATGCACTAATATCGCTACTGTTGTGATGACAAAAACTCATCAGTTTCTTCATGCACACAATAATTAGTGTTGATCCTAAAAGGTCAATGTAAATAAAGTTGCAAAGTTCATATATTCTTAACCCCGTTGAGCTTAAGCATCCATACATCTAAATCAATGAATATAATAAACTTACAATAAACAATAGTAAGAATGTAATGTAAGAAAGCAAATTAATTACATTATTATGTAATATTTTAATTACATTTATGTTATATAAACCTAAACAAGCGATTAGACACTGGTTAGTCAAATGCAGAGTTCAAACACTCTCAGTCAAGTGACATGTTTTATTATTTGGATGTGAATTTATTTAGGAAAGAAGCCTGTGAAGTATGTTTGTCAAATGCAGCAGAAACACAGTAACTGCACAATAACGTATAGAACTTTTTGCATATCTCTATAATCTCAGCCAATGTCACATACACAGGGAATCAATAGTGACTCAGGCTGCTTCCAGCTCTTCATGAAAGTGGAGCAGAATTGTAGGTGTGGTTTAGGACACAGTATGACTTACTGTGAGCTATGAACATTCAGCTTTTCATGAAGGTGGAGCAGAATTGTAGGTGTTGTTTAGGACACAGTATTACTTATTGTTAGCTATTAACAACCAGCTCTTAATGAAGGTGGAGCAGAATTGTGGGTGGTTTAGGACACAGTATGTCTTACTGTGAGCTATAAACAACTAGTTCTCATGAAGGTGGAGCAGAGTTTTTGGTATATGCTATGCACTAAAAAGATGGTCTTTTTAAATGTTTTCCTACTTAAATGTAAAGCATTTAAGCATTTGGTTGTTACTGGAATGGGCTCTATAGGGAAAGTGTTTGGTACTGTGCTAATACTTAAAGGGGTTGCTAAAGTTCACCACCACATCTACCCCAGTAATTGTACTGACTCTTGGGGTGGTAATCACAAAATGACACAACATGATACGTGATACATGGCCCATGATAATATCACTATACAGCGATTATCAATATATTGCAAAACAACAATATAGCAATATATCACAGAAACATGTGTGTGTGTGTGTGAAAATTATAAGCGAGGACAGTTCATTAAACACTAGATATTGGTGGAGATCTACAATTTTATGCCCTTGATTTATTGGGTCTGTCCCCTTTTTCAAAGAAGCTCTCCAGCGAGAATTATTTTTTTCTCATGTTGACAAAATGTTATACAAAATGTTATAAAAGCCAAATTAATTCGATTTCAATGTGGCTGAGGCGTCTCTTGGCCTAGCTTTCTCTGCTATCTCCCTGTTGGTAACTTCCACTTCAACCATTACTCAAGTTTCCTGCTCATTTGAGCAGCCCCACCCAGAGGAGACATGACGTAGCGATGCCGATGAGTCAATTTAGTGGGGAATATTTATTAATTAAAAATTTGTTTTTGCCGTCGGTGTATCATATCAACGAACTATCGACACCTATAGTACACACCCTGCCGTTGCGCTCAGTCTCAGTCTGGACAGAATACACAGCCAAACAATGGCAGCAGAAATAAATTCATCAGAGTGAGCGCTATGGAGTGACTCTGGGAAGTCCCTCACAAGACAGGTAGCTAGCGTCGAACGCCGCTCTCAGTCAAATGCTAAAGGGAGCGGGCACATGATGGATGGAGTCTTTGACTTCCAATAGAAATGGCATGATGGCCTGGCATCTCTCACAAGTACTCCCACTCACATTGTGACCAAATCCTCTTCTGTCCCTGTTTCACTGCGGTGACAGCATGAGGAATGCTTGGTTTTGTTCCCCCTACTGTTGCTATCCATCATCCATGGAAAGCTGGGACGCCTTGCTGCAACCCCACCCCCCACCTCCCTGCACATACACACTCTCTCACCCGCACACAAACACACAGGTCCATAGTCTCATCTGCACATGCATATAGTTCCATGGTCACTCGCACACACACATGCACACACGCAGGCACGCAGGCACGCACGCACACACACACACACACATATTCAGCCCCATGGTCTCATATGCACATGCATGGTAAAATTGGTCTCCATCTTTGTGACGGAGCACGAACTCGTCTGCCTCAGTTTTTATGAGACACAGGAGAGCGAAGGTGGGAGCGTGTACTGCTCCTTCCTCAGAGTCTCTGCTTGTAAATCCACACATTTTCAGATCAGTTTCCTTCTAGGAAGAGACGTGCATGCTGGTATTGCCCCCAATGAAACCTAGAATCTCAGAACAGCATCTTCAGATTTCATTAAAGAGGAAAGAGGACAACAGTAAAGTTTAATGAATGGTCAGCACATGGTGCAGCATTCATCACCTTTCCTAATGATAATGAATCAACTACAGTAGCAGCTGATTTTAAAATTCAGTGTCATTTCAGATATTTTTACATTACGATATAGTATAGCATGCTCTCTTTTTTAGATGATGATTTTCCTAAAGCTATACTCACCTACATCCATAACACAGTAGAAACAAAACACCCTTTTTCTCGATTTGATTAGAATTTTAATAATAGGGCTGAATTCCTCAACTGAATATAGTAGAATATTGTTCCATCAGATTTTTTTTCCTCTATGGAGATGTAGCTCAGCAAGCTCTCTTACTGGTCAGGTCTTGAGCATTAAGATGTTGGTGGATTTCCTCACATTAACTGCTTACTTCAATTCTGAATGGATGCATGAACATTATCATTAGTTTACAGGTTTACAAAGGTCTTTAGTGGCTTAGGAATTTCCCTGGGTTCCTTGAAAATTGTGAAATTGTGGACAATTAATCCTCTTGCCCATGGAGTGATCCTTTTTGGTTGATCACTCCTGGAGAGGGTGACAATTTACTCATTTTGAACAGTCTGAATGTGGACTGCTGGAGTCAAAACTTTTTAAAGTTGATTTTGTAGGCTTTTCCAGCCTGATGAACATCAACAGCTCTTTTCTGTGCTCCCCAGTAATCTATTTTAATGGTCCATGAGACATTTCTACAAACGTGCATATATACAGTAAAGCATGGTATTTTTCAGGAATGAAGAAAAAAGGAAATCAAAGAAGCCATAAAAGTTTATGCAAATAATTTCTAGAGGTGCAATGACGTTTACCATCTCAAACCGGCTTGATGGAACTAAAGTCAGGAGACTGTGCAGCTCTTCCATGAACTGAATCTACTGCAGAGCTAATTCTAATGTACTGGCTCATTACCTTAAATTGAATTTTGAAATTTGTCATGAAATGAGGACTGGTCAAAAATTCACCCATTTTCATTCTGAAAAACTATTTATTCTTCATGGAATCATTGTAAAGCATCAAAATACAGTTCATGGAATATGTTCCTTCCCAAATGAGGCCTGAATTGGACCTTGAATTTTTAACCAAAATTGCAAAAATACGAAAGGCTATACCCTTACATTTTTGTGCATTTTGGGATGTCCTCAGATCTGATTATTTTTGTTACAGACACATGTAAATGAGTATAAAAATGCATCCAAATGAAAGTTTCTTGTAATATTTTTCATGTTTTTCTTTAATGTCTGTCTTTGTTCCCGTTTCCTCCCCATTGTAATAGTCATGTACTGTACTACTTCCTGTACTACTGTATTGTACTAGTAATGCATCAGAGTGTAGGAACAATGTGTTCCAGCTCTACATTTGTTCACACAGAGGGGTTTGTAGGTCATCAGCAATAGGCACCTGTGATAATTGTTTGCATTAATCATTAAGGCTAAATTGACTTCCATTGCTTCCATTGAAAGTTTACCAGTTTCTTACTGCTTGAGCAAAAGCCTACTGCCTATAAAATATACATAATATTTCATTGTTTTGTGACCTAACTTTTTTTAATAGTGAATGTACTTATTGGAAACACTCATTTTTGTATTATCTAAGATTAAATGCTTAAATTACAAATTAACACTGGGAACACTGGGTTCAAAAACCTTTGCCCAGTTATATACTGTTTCATTTTAGAATATTATATTTTTTGTCACATCATTCACACACAGAGATATTTTCTGCTTTAATGTCTGTGTCCAATTTTTTTTCCAGCATCAACATAAACATTCTATTTCATTATTTAGTTTAACTATTACAATAAATAAATTATCAATACAATGTCAATAGTACGTTTTTTTAATAAGCTGGTAGATCAGAGCTATGCACACTTCAAGTAAGAGTGAAAGTGTGTATGACGTGAGCTCAAGTGTCAAGATGTTATCTCATAAAGGAGCTTATAAATGTTCAACTCTCTCCAGCCACATAAAGAGCAGCCCTGATTTATGGCCATTGATCAGCTGCTGGAAGCTCTGACAGCTTTGTAGACAGCATCAGCACCCGTTACACTGTCAGCGTGTTGATGCGTCTTTAACAGATAGAAACACAGCGCTGAATGAAGACTCAAACAAACAGTGGAGTTCTAAATAACAGAGAGAAGAGGGTCAGTGTCACACTGGCCAAAAAAACATGTCCTGTGACTCTGAATACAAAAAAATCTCAAAATGTATGCAGATGTGCTTCATGTCCAATCACAGGATTGTTAATGAGCCATAAGAGGACCACTATCAGAAGATGAACGTTTCTGGGGGTGCTTTGATGAACTAACAATTCATTCATGACTAAAAAAATATTAATTTACAAACACCATTTCCAGGGAAGATTTTTTAAAAATAAAATGCAAAATACATTTTATATAACATTTTCATTTATTCATTTAGCTGTTACTTTTGCCCCAGTGAGGAACAAAGAATGTATGATTTAATTTTAAAGATTTAAAGATTTCCAATGTTTTCACTGAACAACCACATTGTATTTTGTAAATATAAATACATTTAGAATGTAGGATACAACACACTCAGTAAAAGTTGTTTACCAATGTGTTACATCACCTTTCATTTCATCTGGGAACTGAGGAGACTAGGTGTTACCTTTTGCAAGTAGTATTTTTCTCCATTCTTGCTTTATACAAGACTTCAGCTACTCAACAGTCCATGGTGGTCATTGTCTGATTCTCTCCTTAATGAAGCTCCATGCATTTTCAATAGGGGACAGATCTGTACTGGCAGCAGGCCACTCAAGCACATACATGCTATGTCAATGATGCCACATGTACAGAATGCATTCTGGCATTGTCCTGCTGAAATAAGCCAGGACGTCCCAGGAAGAGATGTCACCTTGACAGTAACATGTCCCTCTAAAATCCCAATAAACACCTCCACATCAAGGGGACCTTCACACCCATGTCATAGCCACTGATATCCATGTACCATGACATATATTGTGCCTTTGTTGCATAACATCCGGATGGTCAGTGAGATCTTTGGCACAGAGGACTCAAAGTCCTTTTTTTCAACATTAATCTGAAAGGTGGAATTATCTGACCACAGCACACATTTCCATCGTCTTTTGATCCAACTTGAGATGATCTGAGGTCCAGAGAAGTGAATGGTTTTCCTGTATAGAACTTAAGTGTCTGTTTCTTTGTGTAACAGAGTTTCAGCATTTCTTGATGCAGAAATTAACTGTGTTCAGTGACAACAGTCCTCCTGATCCCAGGGGGTGGTATTTTTCACATGACAGTTTCTCATGCAGGGCTTTCTGAGGGCTTGAAAGTTTCCAGACTTGTCCTATAGGATCTGAGATTTCTCCAGGTTCCCTGAATCTTGGGTGGAGGCTCTTTCTATACCCAGTCAGGATCCCTCACCTGTTACTACAGTAGCTCACCCTTGTATTGCAGAATGTTTCACAATGGTGTAACTTCAATATTCAATAAACTCTTCGGTCTAATCTTTTAAAATGTTCTTTGCACCTTATGAGTTAAAAGATCAAGAGGATCAAAAGATGACACATTATTGATTTTACAGTATATCATACAACTTTTCCAGAAAGTTTCTATGTCTTTAAGCTGCCATTCAGTTAATAATGTTACACAGTACAATATCACAATCAGGACATGTATAATAATGCGCAAATTAGAAAAAAAAGGGATTCACAAATTAAAGTCTAATGTAGTGTGTAGTGTGTAGTTGTCATGTGTACAAGTTGTTTTTGTGATGTCACAAACAGGAGCAAATTCCCTAAGGGTTTCTGTACCAAAAACATTCATAATTCATTTGTAAACAACCATCATTTAACCTCTCGTTAACATTCTCTTACTGTGCCTTTAAGGCTAATATATGTAAATGAGCTCTGTACTGATTGGTTGCCTTAAATTGTGCCTCACTCAAGAAGCAGTTCAGATGGAAACACTCCTTATAACTTTCATGAGCATGATCGGTCCCACTCTGAGGTTTTGTGACAGAAACAATGGATTCATAGTCGATTGTTTTAACAGCCTCTTACCACATATGGACTTGAGGGAATGAGCAGAAAGTTTTAAAGTTTACACACCACATCAAAGCATTTCTTATAAAAGAGTGATCAGAGTGGTTACATTAAAAAGATGAAATGTATCTACAGAAGAGTACATGTTACATTAGGCCGTGCTACGGCATGGCTCGTTATCAGCATGTGCATGGACTGTAATGATTTCGTCTGTCGTTGATGAACCTTTTTTACTCTACACATCATCCGACAGCTTCTAATCCCGGCGTTTCTGTCGGTTTGATCCGAACCGTTACGAAGAGAAATCTCTGCTTCTCCAACGGAGCCTAATTGTCTCCCGTGAGAATGGATAGCACGTCCACGGCACAGCTTAGTTTAAAATGCAAAATGTGGAGATTATCTGGCACTGAGATTCAGCGGCATCCATCATGCTATGCTAATGTGGCCGGGTGGTTAAGATATTCTAATATAAGCCACCCTGGAGATGTAGAGGAATTAACACAAACAGAGAGGGGAGGCAGGAACACAGAGGGGTCAGGAGATAGAAAGGGACAGGGGAGTGTCGGGCAGACAGGATCACACACACACACGCACACACACACACACACACACACACACACACACACACACACACACACACACACACACACACACAGAAAACAGACTAATATTTTACATTACAGACCAGGCTAGTGCATCAAACTGCCCTTTCGTCTCCTCTCCCTGACTGTAGGCTCTGCTCCACACAGGCCTGAGACAGGATTGTCCTCCTGCCAGCGCGCCACACACTCCGGGCTCCCTGCTCCAGCCTGCCAGCGCTGCAAGGGAAGGTATTATTATCATTATATTAATGTGACATTAATTGCTTTTACTTTTTCACTCCATTAAGTGTGCTCTATCTCTTTGGGAGCCAGGCCAGATGGTTTATCACTTTGCCGCTGTTGCTAGCGCCATTAATGGGCTAAGACACTGGGCTATAAAATGATTGCGCCGCAGTGTTGAAAATGTTCATCGCGCTAATTGAAAAGTAATTGTGGAGGTATAGTGCAACTGTCACTCCATAAAGAGCCTGATTATGGAAGAGGAGGAGGACTGCCGTGCGTGAGGCTGTTGTTTGGCAGCAATTACAAGGTGTTCTGCGTAGAAAAAAAATCTTCTGCAAGATCATCCATGCGAACTCCTTTGAAGAATAATAGAGTGATCACACAGCTGTTTCCTGCATGGAGCTCTGTCAACCTCCAGGCTCAGCTTTAGTACTGTTGCACTGTTCACTTTGCTTGTGAGTGTTGGACTGTGATGGAAAAAAGAAACAGGTGAATTTGTTAAAAGTCATTTTAATAAAAAGATACATATATTTACAAACACCATTTGTAAAAAAACAAACAAACAAACAAAAAAACATGACAGTAGGGAAAGAATAAAAATTAGACTGAAAAGAAAATATTAAGTAACAGCGGTCCAGAAGACTCCATATTAAGCAGCTAAACAGAAAAAGGTGAGGGATTGTGATTGGGTGTAAAAGGCTTACTGGATGGGTCTTGGTGCCACCGCTTTGTGCCATTTGTGAGGGAATTGTTAATCAGTTCAAAAAGAACATTTCTCAACACAAGACTAACCCTGTCATCATCTACCGTACATATTACTGTGAAAATATTCAGAGAAATCAGACATCTTACTGCATAAAGACAAGGTCAGAAACCACTTCTGAATGGGCATGATTTATAAGCCATCAAGCAGCACTGCCTAAAAAAAACACACTACGACAAATATAAGCCCTTTCGGGAAAACAATGTCACTTAATAAAGTTTGCTCCCCCATCAAGACATGCAACTTGAAACCGAAATGCGCAAATAGAAAGTAATGCATACACATGTGCAGAAACATTAGCAATTTCTCTGGGCCCAAGCTCATCTCAAATTAACGGAAAGACTGTGGAACCATGTGCTCTGGTCAGATGAGTCCACAATTCAGTTTGCCAAAGATGAAAACAACCATTCATCAACTGTTACTAGTGAAAAAGTCAAAAACATCTAAAATGGTATAGGGGGAGAGCCATCAGTTGCGTGTATTTGAAGGTCCCATTGACTTTGAGGCAAATATTAGGAATTCCTTTCTTATTTTTAAATCGTTTATTGTTGGATTTGTTAGTGTGCTTAGGATCATTAGTCTTTTGAAATGACCACCTCCAACTTCAACTTTCAACAGTCCCTGAGGCATCAAATGAACCCCAAACCATAACATTTCCACCACCATGCTTCACAGTTGATAAGATGTTGTTCTCCTGGAAAGCTGTGTTTGGTCTACACCAATGTGTATTGTTACTGTATCCAGATCTCTCTCTACATTATTCCAAAAGGGTTGTTTTTTACATCTTGATGTTGCATTTGGTTCTACCTTTATGGAGCTAGGGATGTATTTACTTTTTCCAAGTGACTGATTGTTCTAGTAATTTAAATATTGAAAATGATATAAAAGGTTTTATGTGCCATTAGCTGGAGAATAATCACCTTTGCCTGTAAAAAGAGTTGTATGTTATTATGGGATGCTTGTCAGTGTCTGTAGCTGTGCACATGCTTTGAATGCTGTATTTCTGCTGACATGCAGTGTCTGTGATTCAACACACTGGCTTTGTTTCCACAGGTCACTTGACATACAATTGTGTTTGAAGTGTTGCCTTGCCTGGGTGAGGCGTTCGTTTAAGCCGTCATTACTAAAACAAAGCAGCCCCTCACTTATCAGCCTCTAATCGACTCACCCGCCCCCTCTCGTCTGTTCAATCCACCGTATTGACACGCATTGACTGGCCTGGGAGAGAGTGGCATGGTGAACTTGTTGTACATGGATTGGGGTCAGGACATAACGTGTGTGTCTAGGCGTGGTGGTGGCAGGGAAGAGCCTGCATATTGGTGCATGGTCTTCTCCAATCAATGCTGCTGGAGGGAGACGCAAAGGCTTAAAACAGAGGGAAAACATTCTGACTTCCAGTGAAGGTGTGTGTATGTGTGTGTGTTTTGGGGGCGGGGGGTTTCAGGTGGGATGACATTTTGTTTTCTTTGTTGCACACCACTGCTGTTCCTTTCTTCCACTATGATGTTTGGATAAGCCAGTATGTTTGGCCTGGCTCTTTTTGGGCTGGTGGGAAGACATTTGTGATGGCCTACAGCCTCCGAGCCTGGTAGCATTATGTGACTGGGGGAGCCTCAGCTAGCATGTGAGTGGGGAGATTATAGTGCGTTACCATTTTACCTTAACTTACACCAATCAGCCACAACATTAAATCCACTGGCTGGTGAACTGAGCTGCACTGATGATCTGGTTACATTGGACCCTGTCAAGAGCTGGAAAAGCTCCTACTATGGGCCTGTGAGAATCAGAACTGGACCATGGGAGCAATGAAAGATGACTGTCTGGTGTGATGGATCATATTTTCTTGTACAATTTGCGAATGGTTGGGTGTGTATGCATCACTCATCTGGGTAAGAGATACACTATAGCAGGGGTGCTCAATACGTTGATCGCGAGCTACCGGTCGATCCCGAAGGCATTGCTAGTCAATCGTGGAGCCCTGCCAATCAAAATAAACAAACACGCACGTGTGAGACCACGCAGTAAACACAAGTGAACCACGAGCCACAGAAAACACTGCAGTACAAATGGAGCCAATCATCCATCACACTGTGGCGTTTGGAGTTGATTGACATACAGCACAACCAATCCAGCGTCATCGTTTGTAACAAGCGTCACCGCGCA
>JBBIGC010000001.1:28463980-28489275 GCA_037576955.1 Lepidarchus adonis
CCTCTCCTCTCCTCTCCTCTCCTCTCCTCTCCTCTCCTCTCCTCTCCTCTCCTCTCCTCTCCTCTCCTCTCCTCTCTCCACCCGTATAGTGAGCTGCAGCAGCTTTAATTGGAGAGGGTTAAGAAGAAATCGACAAAGTTAAAGCAGAGACAGATGAGGTGGAGAAAAGCGGTGTGGAGCTGTTGGCTGCAATTAGCTTCAAAGAGCTTAATGTGATGGGACACACCCTCCTCGCACATCCCCCACTTCACCTCACACAGTGCCAGAGCCTGAGCTCAGACTGCCAAAAGGACACAGAGGGTTTAATTTTAGGGCCGTCATATTTTAGCTCAGGTCTGTGGTGATTTGTGCTGAGAGGAGCAGTAACATTGTCATTACTCTGGTGAAACAATGTGTCAGAAACAGAAACTCAGGACTGAACCAGCAGATGAAAACCTGAAGCACAGGAGTGATGGTGGTGAAAAAGTCTTACAGAGCGGTATCTTTCTCTGACACACATAAACTCCAGACAACATCCAGAGAATCGAGTCCAGAGCTGCCATTTCACACATGCAGCACACAACCGGAGAGTTCCAGTGTGGGACACATTCTCGCTCGTCGGGACATTCTCAGTTGGACAAGGGATTGGGCCCAGGTGGGTCTGAGGGGTTTTAGTGTGTGTTTAGTGAGTCTGTGCCATTTCTGTGTGTTTCTAGGCCTCAGTTCCTGTATCATCATCTGTCCTATTACACCTTCTCCCTTCTTCTCCACTCTCATCCCACTGTGAACTCTCCAGAGACTGACCACTCTGTTCACATACAGGTACAACCACAACACTGTCTGTCACACACACGTAGTATGGTCTGGTACCTTGCTCAAGGTCTTAATCGCTAGACCACCACTGCCCCATGCGTGTTCAGTGCGAGCTCTTTACATTGTTCCTTCACATCCATGAGTCAACATGGATGTTTTTTTCTGCGTTCTCATGGTCTCGTGTTCGATGTCACATCTTGCAGATCACTCTCGACCAAGGACGACAAATGACTTTGTCCAACCCCAGGCCGGCTAAAATTTGATAATCACCCCCATCCTACAGCTGAAGACCTCTCACAGCAAGCTGAACATCAGGAGGCCGAACGCAGAGCTAACTTTTCCAAAGATCAGGGAAGGATGAGGAGGGGGTGATTTGCATAGAAAAGTTCATAAGCTCGGGACATAAGGATACGCTCGTAAAGCGAGGGGAGCAATAAAGATTTAAGTGTGACAGAATATTAAACGGAGGCAGTAAATCTTGGAGCAGGCGGGCAGAGTGACCCCTGCAGACACCGCCGGCGCCGCGGAGAGGCCGAGGCTGCCGGGCGAACACACTGCGCTGAGGAGGAGATGCTCTCTCACTGTACACAGAGAATAAAGCATTTCCTTCCTTCAGACCACTGACAGATACGGCTGTCGCTCACTCGTCCGGTGCTGGGGGAGAGTTGAGATTTAAGATAATGACGCACCGACTCCCGACATTGATGTGCCCGGGCGAAAGGCCCCTCGTCTCGCCGGAGATGGCTGTCAGGCTTTTGGCAATGAAAGAGTTGAATGTCTTGGCGCGTTTCCCTCACGTTCAGGAAGAAATTGTTCGTAGCACCAGGCCTCGTACACTTGTCTCAACTCATTTATTTCAGCCAAGGTCTACAGATATAAATAAAAGGAAATGTTACTGGAGCATTTTAACTCTGCGACCAGCCTTGAGACCCGTAATGTAACCCACATATCATCAAAAGTGCTGAATCTCCCTTTGTCACTAGTGTGACACACCATTCCTCCAAAACACACTTGCCTTATCTCTGAATCCCACAAATGCTAATCACGACCCACAGGGGGATATTTGGATGCCCACATTAGTTTTGGCTACAGTGGTTCAGTGCAAATGTCCTCTAAGCATCAGCCCAATGACTAACACTCATTTTGAAACTATCATTTAATTTCATTTGTTAGCCATTCATCCAAACAAGGGGAAGAAAATACACTCCTGCAGTTCAACAGGTGGTCCATAGATGGAGCTCTTCTCATTAGAATACATTACAGCCCGTACTCGGTCCACTTCAGAGCGCTCTGTGGTTAACAGGCCAGTACTGGAATGTTCTCAGGGCACTGATAGATGAGTGAGAGAATAAACAACACACCTCCCTGCACCCCTGCCCCCCCACCAATGAGGCCTATAACTTTACAGATAGTTCTTATCCTTTACTTAACACACCAGCTTGCCCCACGTGTGCAGTGAGAGATCCACAGCTGTCCAAGGACCCCTGCAGCGGAATGTCTTAATTTAGCAAACCAGAGAAATTTAATTACAACAATGCACAGAGAGTTTACCCTCCACCCGACCCACCCCTGCCCTAGTAGGACATTCGGTTACCTCGCACGGGCGACAGACGTGAAGATAATACACACCCAAAGGCAACAGAGACGGCAGTAAACACTTTCACTGAGGGGTTTTAATCAGAATTCACAGTGCTGTAAAGTTCTCAGAAGCCGACGGCAGGTGAGGATTGAGGAACTGTGTGAGTCGCTATGATGCACGTTCCAGAGATGTGTTCAAACGATGGGACTGAATAAAAAAAAACTTCTGCTAAACAAACCAACCAACAAATAAATCAATAAATAAATAGCTACAGATTTGCACTGTCAATAAGCTACTGTATAGTGTAGGTTCCTGATGTCTCATCCTTAAAGTAATTTTTGATTTTTATTAATTTTTGATGGGCAGCTTCCCAAATGGGGCAGTGAGGCCACCTTCTCGCTGTCACAGCCCTCGATCCGACAGCACAGGCAGCAGTGTGACACCATCACGAGCATCGGACTGCCATGACTTTGAGAATAAAAACGGAAAGGCTTTTGTGTTCTCTTTGTTTATCTAATTGATATTTTCGTGAATAATCCATGCCCAGACCATTCTCAATTAGCTGCACAGTGACAATGCTAATTCCCTGTAAAAGAGGCAGAAACGTCTGCCGATATGTGAGCTTTCTCTACACAAAGCCATTAGGCGGGTGCGGCAGCTGCAGGAGGCTGCTATTGATCACGGTGAGGAACTGACAGAGGTATTCTCTGTGTCTCTGTGTTGTGGCGCAGGAGACTGACATTGTAAAAGACACTTTCGACTGCATTCTCCCTTTATAAAGCACAAAGAGCCTCCGAGCTGTCAAGCCCAGTTTAACAGCACCACTATGACTGAGCCGAGCCTGAGCTTTCAGCCCTGGGTCATCACATGGTTTGGACTGCAGGACTGAAAATGTGGGTGTGTGTGTGTGTGTGTGTGTGCATTTGCATTATAGTGTTGATTTCGATTCGTCCGATCAGGAAAGTTTAAACTTTGCCTCAGTCTATTTCAAATAAGCTTTGGCCCAGAGAAGACAGTGATGGATCACATTCACATATGGCTTCTTCTTAGCATGATGTTGATTTAACCTGCATCTGTGAATGACACAGCAAACTGTGTTAACAGACAATGTTTTCTGGAAGTGTTGCTGACCCCATGCAGTGATTTGCATGACAGAATCATGGCTGTTTTAATGCTGTGCCACCTGAGGGCCCGAAGTTCAATATTCATTGGCCTTGTCCCTTGCTCACAGAATTTTTCAGATTTTCCAAACCTTTTTTGTTATGTATTGTACATGATGATATATTCAATTTCTCCTCAGATTTATTTTGACGTTTACATTTTTCTGAAATTCTGATTCAATATAAAATCACATTTTTTCTCAGAGTGGTGAACCCCTGCCCATCTTTACGTCTGACACACTCTACCTCTTCTTATATCCAGTGATATTACTCACCTGGTGACAATAACATAATTAGTTGCACTAGTGATTTTATAAATGGAGCAACTGAGTTCCACTTATGTGTAAATTACAACACTGTCCGTATGTTAGTGAAAACAAATACACATCCATTACACAGAGCTCACTTAACTGCTTTTCTGCACAATTTTGTGCGCAATTTAAATTTTTATTCTTGGTTTTAAATAAAAGCTCTATTGCTATATTTTAGCTTCCTTTTGTGTTTTATTATAATTTTTCATCATGTATCTTATTAAAACATAAGTAAATTTACCCACTCTCACACCTATGGACAGAAAATTCCTTGGTTCCTCTCAAGGTTTCTTCCTGTAATTAGAGAGTTTTTCTTGCCTCTGTTGCCTTTGGCTCATTGGGGCTCGGACCCGGATTCTATAAACTCTGTAAAGCTGCTTTGTGACAACGTCAGTTTTGAAAAGCGCTGTATAAATTAATTTGACTTGACTTGGCCCATTAGTGATGGTGACACCAGCACCATGACCATCACCACCATCACCAGCATCAGAAGCATCAGCACTGACGACAGCATCATCGCTGGTTTAGCCACAGAACCACACAGAACTTGCTAAAGGTGCTAAAGGAATGTTCATCAACTGTGTGATGTTTTTGAAAGATTCACACCAGAGAGAAGTGATCATCACTGACAGCAGTTTCTACCACACAGAGAATGAGCGATGGCTGTGTGTGTGTGTGTGTGTGTGTGTTCCTCCCTATGACCCTCAGCTTTGCATCCTGGCTTTACCCACAGTGCACTTCTGCATGCCTGGCGCGTGATGCGGTGCAGCCGATTTATGAAAATCTCTGACTGTCGGCGACAAGGTCACTCGGGACAGAGAGGAGACAGCGGCGGCGCACCCAAGGCCGTCCCCCCGTAGACGCCGATTGTGCCGAAATTAGAGGATGGAGCGTACACTTCAGCTCGGCTCTTGGCCCCGTTTGCGGGCCCTTCCCTCGGTGATACACTGACTTGATGGAACATCACCATTTGCAGGACATCAGCATGGGTGTGTGTGTGTGTGTGGGGAGAGGGTACCTAACCAACCCCATCCCCTGCACCTCCCTCCCTCCTCCCTCTCTTGTCCTGCATCCTAAAATAAAATGGAGTGACTCTTATTTATTTACAGCATGTTTTGCGCTCGTCCCATAACACTGTAAATTACCTGCATGGTCAAGGTCCCGTTCTCAGGCGAGGCGAGCATAAAGCATGTGATCTATAAGACATTTAATCCAGGAATCACATATGATCTGTCAATTTCCATATATCAAGCTTTATAGGTCATATTTTAAATACAAAATCACTTTTATGAATATAAATGTGTGAATTACAGCTGCTCATACACATTACATCGCGCAAAGTATGTCCATGAGCTGGAGGTGTCTAAGCAGGATGCTATTTATGATTTTTGATCTCCGCCGTGAGAACAAAGGGCGAAGGGCTTTCAGCATTAAATCAAAACCTGATTTACTCTCCTAAAGCCAGTCTGCTCGGCGTGACGCTCCTGCTCTGTGGATGCCCAGCTCTGGAGTAGAAGAACACTGGACAGGTTCCTCTACAAAACACCAGGGCGGCATGAAGGTCTGAAGGGAGCAGTGTGCTGTACACTGGTGCTTTGATCTTTTGGTTGTTGGCTACATTGAAACAGAAGTGTCATTCAAGAATATCACAGAGAGCCAAAGAGAGTGAGAGAGGGAGTGAGAGAAAGAGAGGGAGAGAGATGGAGAAAAAGAGATAGAGAGAGAAACAAAGCAGGGAAGCGAGAGGGAGAGGGAGAGAAAGAGAAAGAGAGGATGTGTCAAGGAGGGAGAAAGAGAAAAACAGAGAAAGTAAGAGAGAGAGAGGAGTGACAGAAAGAGGGAAAGACAGATAGAGATGGAGAGAAAGAGAGAGAGAGGGAAAGAGAGGACGTGTCAAGGAGGGAGAAAGAGAAATAGACATAGAGGGAGAGAGCGGGAGCGACAGAGATAGTGAGAGAGAGATGAAAAGAGAGGAAGTGGCAAGGAGGGAGAAAGAGAAATAGAGAGAGAGCAAGAGAGAAAGAGAGAGGAGGAGCGAAAGAGAGAGAGGGGTAGAAATCATAATCAAGAGCGAGAAGGAGAGAAAGGAAGCGACAGAGAGAGAAAAAGAGAAAGGGAGAAAGAGGTAGAAAGCATGTTTAAGAGCGAGAAGGAGAGAGTGAGAGAGAAGGAGAAAGAATGATCAAGAGCGAGAACGAGAGAGGGAGAGAGAGAGTGACAGAGAAAGGGAGAGAGTGTCAGAGAGTGAGAGAGCTGTGTGGGGTGTTGGGGGGTGTTGTATGCACTCATGAATGCCATGCCTAAGGTTCCCGAGGGAGTGTGTGCCGGACTCCAGTCTGCTGCAGTGAGGAGGATCTCCACTGTAATGGCAAACAAGTGCACTTCCTTTAAGGCCAGTGGAGATTTCTAACCTTTGGTTGACATGCAGAAAAGGTCAGGTCCATCCTGAGCGTCCAGCCCAGAGTAGCCCTCTCGCATCCTCTCGCTCCAGCCTGAACCCTGCCTACACCTCCCTCTGCAGCTGCACCCACCCAGAGGATCTCGTGCCACGGAACCTGTGAAATGCATCATGTCTGATGAGCTTGGTCTGCTCTGTTTTGGAGAAATTTTGTGCATTTTCCCACAGACTCATCAGCTGAACTGAAACATATTCAAGAGTTTGTTTTTTCCCACAGCTCAGTCCCACTGCTCAGAACCTCTTGTTCCCTCTAGATCCCATAACACTGGACTTAATTCAGACTTGCAGGCTATTATCATGGAATTTTTCAGTTTTTAAAGTGAAGGTGTGATGCAGTGTGTGAACTGAAATCTGAAAAAAGTAATTCAATTTTAAATTTGAAGAAACATCAAATCACACAAATGTCTGATATGGAAAAAAAACAGAATATGGAAATTTAAAGTGAGGGAACTGATGACCTCACAGGTGAATTAATGAACTCATCTGGAGCGTAAACATTGTAAACTTGTTCTATAAGATTCAGGGTCAAACAGAATATTTCGCTGTCAGCTCTTCTCAGATGTTCTGTTTTATTTTGCTTCTTAAATCACATTTGTCTAAAATATCAGTTTAAGGGCAAAATTGCGTGGTCTGATCTGGGACGTCCCACCGTTGTTATTTTGCACAAACTCCACCTTCCTCGGTTCTCTTTCCAGATTCTTCTAAACCCTTTGTCCAAATTCAGGCGGTCGGCTCTCTGTTAAGGAGCAAATAGTGAAGAATATCTGAGGCTAACACAGAGCTGGACGGAGCTGGACGGGGGCGTATGAGCTCCAGTTGCAGTGTGAGGTGTCTGAAAGGAGTAGGAACCACTGATTACCTTCTTCACCTCCAGTCCAGACACCTGTCCTCCTCATTGCTCAAGGACATTGCGAACATTTGTGGAAGTCAAAAACACACACACACACACCTAATAAAAATCAAAACAAAAGAGAATGAAGAAAGAGGAGAAATGGACAGCGTGTCGGAGGAGGACGACAGCAGGGCCGGGGTGAACAGAGGAAGAGGAAGGAGCCGGAGACTGATGAGAGAGCGAGGCTTATATTTTATTTCTGTGCCACAAGCTCTCCTGGGACGTCCGCTCGCTCCGTTTTCAATCCTAAGTGTAATTTGAGCCGTCGCTTTATGCAAAGTGTGTACTGCAGCTCAGTTCCAGCCCAATCACTCACACTGACACGCAATTCTTTCCCTGCTCATCATCAGCGCTGCCAGTGATGGAGCTCAGTTAGGGAAATAAAGGCCTGATCACACACTGATGGGCCCTGATTAATAATCCACACCCACAACACAGGAAAAACCCCAAACTGCAGACAGCCAGCACACCTCAACAGTGCCCCCACATCCTGCTGGGGGGTTCTGGTCCTAAAATTACTAACGCTGCACTGCTGATCAATAATCTGATTGGATAAACACACTGGGGCTCACAGATCATAATACTATATAAAGTAAATTCATTAATATAGTGTATATTTATTTCTGTGTGCACAGTATATGAATAGAGTCTGCTGTAGTTGCTACTGATTATCATTTCATTTGGAAATCAGTTGGGCTGTAAAGCTTTGAAAGTTATGAGTCCTCCTAAATGAGAGAAAAGGACAGGACACAGTCAGTATAGGGGGTGTAGAGTGTGTCCTGACATGGCTGCGGTCGTCTAGCTGGTGAACGCGAACACACGCTTAATTTTTATTGTGAAAAAACAAAAGAAATGGGACTTGACTGGGCAAACAGGCTGTAAAACAATGAAAATGTGTAATTTAAATGGTTTTAAAGGTTCATTTCAAATAAAAAGGAGGGACCTAATTGTTAAGATTTTTTATGTCAAAGAAGAAAATTGCCTCCTATTAATGATGTCAACCAGGGAATTCACTAATCCCAGCAACGTGCTTCATCTTACCCAGGCCCTAATGGAAGTGCTCAAGCACATTTTCCTGTAGTGGCTCCCACTGTCTCTAGACTAAATATTGGACCTTACCCGAGTGCGTTCCTCTGGTTACTTTTGCGCAGCCTGCTGAAGCTCTGCAGGAGGGCAGTAGTGTTAGAGGAGCGACCGGCCCGCTCACGCTCCAGCTGGCCCGCTCAGGCTGCCATGTGTCCCTGGAGACTCGGGCTCCTGATCTTCCGCCACTTAAACAGGAATCTGCTCCGCGAGTGGGGCTCAATCAGAGAGGCTCTAAACTGAGTGGACAAGCTGAAGGCCATCATCGCTGCCTGCTGACCACAGAGGCACTGACAGCAGTCGCTCTTTTACGCTCATGGTGTAGTGAAGGACCTTGAGAGCGTGTGAAGTTCTTCCACTAAGCCTGACACCCAAATACAGAAGGAATGCAATAACACACACACATAAAGAAGCTTATTTGCTCCAACTTTACAGTTAATGTCTATAACAAGTGCGTAATTACACATTTATAAAACCCACAACTGAAATTACTGCTGATGTATTCAGGATTACAGCAAAACAGCTTATGTTATTACACACATATCTGAGGTGTTTTTAGTTGTTTAATTACACAAGTGTAACCCATGTAATAACATGTAATTACACTATGAAGAACCATGTAATAACATGTAATTAGTATAAGTGTATCATATGTATTATTATGTAATTGCCCACGTGTTCTATGTAACTACACAAAAATCTTTGTTTTTATAACTTGTAACTACACAAGTATATCTGATGCAATAAGACATTTTTACAGAATATATCATGTGTACTAACATATAATTACACACATGCAGCCTGTTATAACATGTAATTACACAAGCGTATCATACGTATAATGTAACTGCCCACTTCTGATGTAAGAAAATAATTATAAAAATGCTTCCTTGTAATATGTAACTACACAGGTGTGTCTGATGCAATAACACGTTTATATTATGTAATAACACAAGTGTATCCTGTAATGACATGTAATTACACAAGTGTATCCTATGTAATAACATAATTACACAAGTGTATACTATATATGTAATTACACAAGTGTATAGTGTAATGACGTAATTACAAAAGTGTATACTGTAATATATAATTAAAGAAGGATATCTTTTGTAATAACATAATTGCACAAGTGTATACTATGTAATAACATGTAATTACACAAGTGTATAGTGTAACGACATGTAATTACACAAGTGTATAGTGTAACAACATGTAATTACACAAGTGTATACTGTAATGACATTTAATCACACAAGTGTAAACTATAATGGCATGTAAATACACAGGTGAATCCTATGTAATAACATGTAATTACAGTAAAAAGTTAAGTTTATCATGTGTAATTATATAAGCTGTAATCCATGTGTTAAAGTGAACTTATCGGCAGTAGTTACAGTGTTATTGCAGTCTTTATTATAGTGCAAGTACACAGTTATTACAGACACTAATATAAAGTGGGACTGACTAGCCCATAATACTCAAGTAGTGTTTTCAGAAGGTTATTTCTGTATTTAAATGCTGGACTCGTTTTTCAGTGATTGAGTTAAACTAGATGCAAATGAAGAGTGTGGGTCTTATTTCAGCAGTGGGGGGTGTTCATCCACACTGCAGGACTCTGCTGGGCAGAATAAACTGCTGTAGAGAACGGTCAGCGATCCCAGGAGGGAACAGAGATGCTTTGAGGGCACCAGGCCTTTCCAAATCAGTGAGCTTGTGTTGCATTGCGTGTAGACAAAAAAGAAAAAAAAAAGAAAAAAGGAAGGAAATAAATAAATAATGATGGGACAGAAACAGTTGCAGGATGTTGGGAGTATATCTTTTCTTTGTTCCTTTTCTCATTTTTTTACATCAAAAAAAAAAAAAAGAAATGTGACACAGGAATCGTTAAATGAACAATCAGAGATATTATTGTACAGTGCAGCCAAAGTGATATAATACACACAATAAATATTTTTTTTCAGGAGAAAATAAAATCCCTTTTCCATTTATACCATCTGAACAGTTCTGACTGAACACGCTGGCACGCTGGCACGCTGGCTGTTACTGCAGGCTTTGAAAGAGCAGAATATTTGGGAGAGAAGGAAATGTGGGTGAATGTCTGTGTTAAAGTGGTCAGAGTTTCACTATAAACGTCCTTCATTCGAGCGTGGAGAAGCAGCTGAATGTTGAATGTTTATTAAAAGCACAGGACCTTTCTTAGAAGCTGATGCTAGGCAGTGAAATTTTTTTACAGCTTTTTCAAAATTCCCCCACAATTCATTGTGTCAAATGTAAGCAGAGAGGTTCCGAACAAGTCAGATCTGTTCACAGTGGTGGTGAGCGCAATCAGACAATGGGTTCCTCTAAGAGCTCCTAACTGAAATGTTCTTCCATGAAATGTTGAAGAAGATGCTGCAGAGTGCCAGGTTTTGTCCAATCACGGCAGAGGTTATTAGCTCATCCGCTGGTGTGTGTGAATAAAAGCAGATTCTTTTTGCTACAAACATCGTGGCCCCAGGTTCCCATCTCCACCACCTGGAAGTCCAGGTAATAACTCTGGCTAAGCACCATAATAAGGGGGGGTGGGGTGGGGGGGTGTCTTAGGGTGTTTGGTAAAGAAGCAACATTCAGTGTTTCAGTATTTCCAGCAAATGGACCAGTGGACACAGCGATGGCGTGAGTTCAGTCAGAACTGCTCTCTGTATTTACCCACAGTGTCCACAACAGAATGAAATGCCCTGTATTACACTGTCCCCACCTGCCTGCCCACCCACACCATACACAGCACAGTGTAGACAGTTTGGTGGAGCAAGTAGCCAATGAGCATACAGCAGGATGGCCAATGATATAGCGAGCGAGTTGGCCACCATCGCCCTTCACCACCGCCACTTCCCTTTGATCACAGTATCAGATTGTGACAGCGCCACAATTTACAACATCACATAAAATGACATCAGTAGTATAAGCCGTTGCCTTTCCCAGCGGACCCCCTCTCTCGAGGAGGAGAAAAAAGAGATGACAGAAGTCTACAGTACTGAACTACGTTTCCCATCATGCACCACAAAGGTCGAACAAAACAACATGGCAGCTCTACATCTCAGAGCAGAATTTTACGCAGTTGCAGAGATGTTGGGCGTGACGTTGGCGTTTCCTATCTTCCATGGCCCCTCTGAGTGCAAGGGGTGGGGGTTAGGGGGTAATTGGCTGTTTATGTAGATGCCTGCTTCAAAGCCCTATTTAGCAATCAGTGCGTCAGCGATGTTGTGTCAACACGAGGTCAAGAGCCCTCCGCTCCACTCATCAGCCCGCCGCCACCTTTAGAGGCCTAAAAATAAAGCTGGTGTGAAAGACTCGCACCTGCCGCTCACCTTCATTTGGACGCATTGCGATAAAAGTGCCGGGACTATAAAAAGTCTGGGCTGCTGCTAAAACAGGCCGAGCAGATGCTGGGCACCTTGCTTCCTCTGCGCGGGATGGCTCTACAGGCGGCTTAACGCGCCCAGAATAGTTCCTTTGACATATGGGCCTCTGATTGTTTGAACATGGAATCTCATGGACTTCGGCCACCCAGCATAAATCCTTTGATACATCCTCTTCTCCACTCCCTCCCCCAACGATCGCGACCCACCTCCCCCACCAATCCCTCACTCATCTTTCACTCTGCCCAAATTGGGGCTGTTCGTCAGCCTGCCAGCAAACATTTAGCACCGGCTTACTCCGCCGACCAAATTGGGGTTGGAGGAAAACATCAGCGACAACGACGACAAGAACAACAACAACAAACGAAAATGAGCCACAGTGCAACAGGCAAGGGGTGCGTTTATTGCCGAAATGCACTCGCTTGCAACATGGAACATATCAAAAGGGTATTGTGTTCTAATGGCAGCAGCATTGAAAAGCAGGCAGAGGAGTTTCCCCAAATCGCCGACCCATCAGCTTCCATTATTGCTGAGTTTCACTACAGAGTAAGACTGAGACTACCTGGCTACGCTAGTTTGGTTAAACATGTGGACCAGCTCCTGCAGCGGCGGGATAAATCAGTGCTGCAGGGATCACGGCTCTGAAGAGGTATATTCAAGGACGTTTAAACTGAAAGATCTCACGTTTATTTACGGATTACACCATCCCTCCCTACCCCACCCTCCCACCCTCAAACACAACCCCACCAATCCCATCGAGCCCGAGCAAGGCTGTCCTTTTCCCCCAGCTTCTGCCTGTACAGTCATCTCATTTATCGCACTGTGATGAATATTTACAGGTCCTGGTGCAGTCCAGGTAACGTCCGAGGGCCGAACGGTCTCGCGTGTCCGGCTTGAGACGCTCGGTGGTTTAGTCAGTGGTTCTGGTATATTTAGGATGTATAGAGAGGCTTTCAAAATCTGAGGATAAAAACAAAAAAACATCGTCCGACCACCTTACTGAGAACGATCCGAGAGATTTCTTCCTTCATACATAACCACAGACCATAAAAAAAACCCAAAAATCATTACTGTACAAGTACATAGGATCTGTTATATATTTAAATTTTTTGTTTCTTCATTTATATTTATACTTTCAGTTTTTTTAGTTTGTTTTGTTGCGTTTTAAGTTTTCTTTCTTTTTTTTCTTCTTTAAAAACGTCTCTGAGTCCGTGAGAGACGGAGGGAGACGGGGTGGTAAAGACAGAGCAGGGAGAGAGGGGGCGAGAGAGAGGTGAGTCTGTCGGCTGTCTGTGGGTCAACAGTATGTCTCTCCCCGTGCCTCGTGTCTGTTAACGCACCCCTTTCACTGTCGCCGCGACGATGTGACCGCGGCCATTGCATGTAGGGCCACTCAGACTTTGGCCTCTAGCATTTCCAGGAAGAGTTTGTGCATGGGCACCTTGCCTTGCACCTTGATGCTGTAGAAGTGCTGCACCGCCTTGGTGGCCGTCTGCCGGAGCAGGGGCAGGGTCATCAGCAGCTTCCCAGCCCGCCGAGGATCCTCCACATGCTGCCCGCTCTCATAGTCCTGCAGGGCCTCGTGAAGAGCATCCTGGAGCTTCTGAACCGCCTCCACGTCCTCTATGTGCATGGAGTCTAAAGAGGAACACATGACATGTGCCAATTAGTCTTTGCAGTTCTGATAACACAATTAACAACAAACACAACTAAACCTTCCAGACCAAACCCCAGACACATCGTTCAGAAAACTTCAGAAGACCTTGAGCTTAGCTGAGCTAACAGCTAGCAGAACAGTTTAAAAGGTTCCTGACACCACTGGAACCATGCATAACATTGTGCTGGATCAAACAATAGCATAGCTTAGCACAGTATAAAATAAATAAATAAATAAATAAATAAATAAATAAATAAATAAATAAATAAATAAATAAATAAATAAATAGCAATAAATAAATACATAAATAAATAATTGAACAAACAAACAAATGAATGAATAAACAAATAAATTTATAAAAAAAGAATAAATAAATTTAAAATTAAATAAATATGAAACAATAATATAAATAATAATAAATAACAATAAATAAAAACTATCTACCTACTTACCTAACTAACTATCTAAATAGATGTTAAGCCACAATGGTAAAACTTTCTCTAAAACACTTATCATGAGGGAAAAATTCACCCTCAGAACATTTTAACAAGAATGTATGATGAATAAATATAAATATGATAAATATTTTAAATGATTAAAGTACAAAGAAAATATTTCTAGCTTTTTCACTGATCACATTAAATGTAAAGATCTAACACGATGCAAGACTTTGATGCTGTAACACACTCATAATTTGAGACAGTGGTTTTACATCACCTTTCATTTAATTACACTAATTGTTTGGGGACTGAGGGGATCAACTGCTGCCTGAATTTAGTCCATTTTTGCTTTACACAAGACTCCAGCTGCTCAACAGTCAGGGGCGGCTGTTGTTATATTCTTCTTCATGAAGCTTAATACATTTCAATAGGAGACACATCAGGTTCTAAATTTGTTCATATTTACAGAATCACCTCTTCAGTGAAAACACTGGAAACATTTTCTTTGATTTTTTATCAGTTTCTGTAAATAAAAGTTGGAGAGAATTTGCACCTTCTGCAATCATTTGAGGCATTTATGTTGTAATCACAGGAAGAGTAAAGTGAATTTAGTGGATAGGCAAATGTAAGTTGAAGATGAGATAAACATCTACCAAGCATCTTAAGTTCATCCTGTGAATGTTTTATTTACACAGCCTGGACATGTCTCTGCAGACTAGACTGAAATTATCTTTCAGTCTGTGTTCTCCATGGTTCTGCTGCTGAATTATCTTCTACACACAGAGAGTAACACCCCACCGCAGGATGATAAAGAGGGAACAGAATTTGTGTAAAACTGAAGTTCAGTGCAAGGGACAGCTGCATTCCCAAGACCCAAGGTAGAGAAAGAAAGAGAGAGAGAGAGAGAGAGAGAGAGAGAGAGAGAGAGAGAGAGAGAGAGAAAAGAGAGAGAGAGAAAAAAAGAGAGAGAGAGAAAGCAAGAGAGTGAGGGAGAGAGAGAAAGAAAAAGAGAGAGACAGAAAGAGAGAGAGTAAGGAGAGCATAAAAAAAACAACTTTGAAGAAACAATTTCCCTGTAATCCATCAGAGAGCGCCGTCGATCCGATTGATAAACTGCTAATTACTAAATCAATCGCTATGAATTTTCACAGCTGTCAGACAGAGGAGCACCCACTAGAGCCTTCACACACGCATACACATACACACACACACACACCCACTCTCTCTCCTCCACCCCACAAACCACCTCACCCCCCTGCCCGACTCCCCCACCCCACTCCCGACTCCCTGATCTGAAAGGTCTGTCAGCTGAATGCAGAGCAAAGCAAAGCAAAGCCCACCCTCAGCACTTTCCACTCCCCCCACAAACAAACAGAGAGAGAGAGAAAGAGAGAGAGAGCAGGAGGGAGGGAGGAATGGGGAGAAAAGGAGGGAGGGGGGGGGAGAAAAGGAGGGAGGGGGAGAGAGAGCTTGTGGGTCTCTGTCCAGTCATTGATCAGAGAGGGACAGAGCGTGCTTCTGAAAAGCAAGCTGTCGATACGAGCCCATCGTCTTCTGCCCCGGAACAAACGAGGCCCATCACTCCCTCATACTCATTCCATCCCACTTAACACATTTTATTGACAGCCCCTGTGCTCCTAATGAAATGCTAAATTTATCTCCTGTTGCTGCAGTGCCCCCGGCTACTGCTATAGAGGGAGAGCAAGAGAGGGAGAGAGAGAGAGAGAGAGATGGATGCCACAACACAGAAATCATTCAATTAAAAGCTCAGTGCACCCACCTCACTCCTGCTCTTTCGCTCTTACTCTCTCTCTCTCTCTCTCTCTCTCTCTCTCTCTCTCACACACACACCCCCCCTCCCCCCATCCTTTCTGTTTATCTGAACTGTATCAGTCATGAGGACCGGTCTCCTGCCTCTCGGTCAGCCAGATTAAAGGACACATGTGAGGATCTTCATTCTCTTTGCTCCTTATCAGTATGTGTAAAGTTTCAGCTCAACCAAAAAGCCCCTCACCTGCTCTACAGAGACATGTAGCATGAGACAAGGTCCTAATGTGTCTCATGCAACATTGTGTAGAGAATTAAAGAGCCCATATCTTGACATTTTTTTGTGTTTCATTATTTTTCTAATTCTTAATTATAATTAGTTTTCATTATTAATTTTCACTCAATTTTTACGTCAATGTTCTATATCCTCTTACCAGGTCCTACTCTTTTCCTGTCACTGCACCTTAAAGACTGACATACGGCTGCCTAACATTAAGCCTCATTCAGAAGCAGGTGGTCAGTATGAATGGATGGGCCGGAGCTGATTTGTAGAGTGCTGCTGTACCTGAGTTGGCAAGGGCGATGGCCTTGAGTGTGACAAACTCCTCCTTCTCCACCTTCAGCTTCTTGTACTTGCGGACGAGCTGCAGGATGGATACATAGAGGTCCAGCAGGCCCGTGAGCCGCGAGTGCTCCTCGTCCATCACGTAGTCCTCTGCATATACCAGCTCGTCCTCATAGGGCAGCGAACGGAACACGATGCTCAGGATCAGGATCTCCATCCAGGCACTCTGCAGTAGACTCATCTGATCCCCCAGAGACAAGCTGGAGAACCCTGAGGAACAAAGCAGAGATGAGGCATCAGTGTTAGCTCAGTGCTGTCATACTACCAGTATCCCATAGAGACGCTGGCAGAAATTGTCTTCACCACTGAGGACTTTTATTATTTTACTGTTTTGACATTTAAGGCCCAATCTAAAGGCCTGGCTGTAACAGTATAACCACTGTGAGCATCAGTACAGATACAGCAGGCTTAGTGAACAGCAGGCCCAGTGAACAGCAGGCCCAGTGAACAGCAGGCCCATGAACAGCAGGCCCAGTGAACAGCAGACCCAGTGAACAGCAGACCCATGAACAGCAGACCCATGAACAGCAGCCCCATGAACAGCAGACCCAGTGAACAGCAGGCCCAGTGAACAGTAGACCCAGTGAACAGCAGACCCAGTGAACAGCAGACCCAGTGAACAGCAGACCCAGTGAACAGCAGGCCCAGTGAACAGCAGGCCCAGTGAACAGCAGGCTTAGTGAACAGCAGGCCTATGAACAGCAGGCCTATGAACAGCAGGCCCAGTGAACAGCAGACCCAGTGAACAGCAGGCCCAGTGAACAGCAGGCCCATGAACAGCAGGCCCATGAACAGCAGGCCCAGTGAACAGCAGGCTTAGTGAACAGCAGGCCTATGAACAGCAGGCCCAGTGAACAGCAGGCTTAGTGAACAGCAGGCCTATGAACAGCAGGCCCAGTGAACAGCAGGCCCAGTGAACAGCAGCCCCTTGAACAGCAGACCCAATGAACAGCAGGCCCAGTGAACAGCAGGCCCAGTGAACAGCAGGCTTAGTGAACAGCAGGCATATGAACAGCAGGCTTAGTGAACAGCAGACCCAATGAACAGCAGGCCCAGTGAACAGCATAGCCAGTGAACAGCAGGCCCATGAACAGCAGAACCAGTGGGGTGATGGATTTGAAGGAGGCTGCAGACACAGAGTCATGGGAATGTGCTGATAACATCTCATCAATTTTTCTCTGTGCCCTCAGCTGTCAATAAACTCTTCAGGTCCTTCTGCCAGACTCGCAGCCCCCTAGAACACCACCACCACCCCCACTTCATGCCTGCTGGGCATCACCATTCTGACAGTATATTAGCCCCCCTTTCCCGCCCACAGGCTCTGATGATTAAAATGATTGCTTTTACAAGTTTTCCGTCGCAATCCTATCTGCCCCCCTGTGATTAGGGAGGTGATAGATTACAGTATTGACCGGGTGGCGCAACGCACCTGCCTCCACTGTTTCCCCTCTTTCATATAAATGATCTCATTGAGGAAGAGTTGAAGGGGTGATGTTTATCTGCTTACTGTGTGACACTTTAGAGTGTTTGCAAAGAGGGGGGGGGAGAAAGAGGATGGAGGGATGAAAGAGAGAGAGAGAGAGAGAAGAAGCAAAGGGGGGGAACTTGAGTGTTTAATTTCTCTTATCAGAGGTGCAAACACCGGCAGGACGTGCTGGGGGTGGGTAGGGGGGATACATTAATTAACAGATTGTGATCGGAACTGCAGGGCCCCTCACAATGTGAAAGGGAATCAATAGGGCCAGAGTGGAGGTGGCAGAGAGAAAAGACACAGGAGAAGATCGGGACCAGGACAGCACCCCAACAACAAAGCATCTGCACACCTGAAGCAGCAAACTCCAGGGAGACCAGCACACTCAGTCTGCAGGTTACTCAGTCAGAAGGAAAATTTCAGTGCACATGATTTTTGGCATGGAACAGTCCTTCACTGGTTTAGTTCTGGAGTGATGAGGCCACAGTATAAACAGTGTGGGTAGAAATTCCTGTAAAAATTGTCAAACAGCAACAATAAAACCCCATAAACTCCTAAACACCGCTCTGCTGTAGTAGATACACTGAATTACATTCAATCTACAAACCTTTACTGTCATAATAGCAAACTCATTTCAAAGAAACGATTACACTATAATATTGCTAAAAAACTCAATAGTCATCTAAATCATTTCCATGAAAACACGCCACCAAAACCTTTCTCTACTTTCTAAAGCATGACAAGCTCCTTAAGAAGGTGCAGCAGACTTGTGCATGAGGTTTAGGAAACAGTATGACAGTATGACTATGGCATGGCCTTTCTCCAGGTGTGCCTAAACTTTTGCACAAGGCTGCATTTAAAACGTGAAATAAAAATGGATAAAATTGAGAGTGAGCAATAGGCTCTGACAGAGCAGCCAGAGAATTCAAAACATGCTTAGTGGTCTGTATTCATTAATCTTTGCTCTGTCCTCAGTGCTCTGTTCTCTGTGTTCTATGCTCTATACTCTGTGCTCTGTTCTCTGTGTTCTAAGCTCTGTGCTCTGTTCTCTGTGCTCTATGCTCTGTTCTCTGTGCTCTATGCTCTGTGTTCTATGCGCTGTTCTCTGTGCTCTATGCTCTGTACTCAATGCTCTTTGCTCTATGCTCTATGCTCTGTGCTTTGTTCTCTGGTCTCTGTGCTCTATGCTCTATGATCTGTGCTCTGTGTTCTATGCTCTGTGCTTTGTTCTCTGGTCTCTATGCTCTGTGCTCTATGCTCTGTACTCAATGCTCTACGCTCTGTGCTTTACGCTTTCAGCTCTGTGCTCAGTGTTTTGTATTCTGTGCTCTGTGCTCTGTGCTTTACGCTTTCAGCTCTGTGCTCAGTGTTTTGTATTCTGTGCTCTGTGCTCAGTGCTCTATGCTCTGTGCTTTACGCTTTCAGCTCTGTGCGCAGTGTTTTGTATTCTGTGCTCTGTGCTCAGTGCTCTATGCTGTCCACCCTGCCCCTCTCTCTCTTTTCTCAGGGCTGAATTATTTCTCCAAATGGGATCTTGTGTTTTTCTACTCTGCTTTTTTTCCACTCAATTTAATCGAGTAATGAAGTGACTTCCCAGCTCCCCGGGTCAAATGGTGCTCAGGTTGTGCTGCTCCTGCTGCTGCCTTGCTGAAGTGCTCTGAGGAGCGAGTGACCCCCCCCTTCTTAATGAAATATCAATATTTACATCTTCATTTCCAACCAACTGCTTCTGCATGCTCTGACCAAACATGACACAATATTGACCGAGTTGGGCGGCCTGCCTGCTGCTCTTGCCCCCTGGCACTTCAGCAAATAGAGTGCCGAGTGTCAATGGGCTTTAGCTTATCAGTGCATTAGCTTCTGTACTGGAAGCATCAGAGATGGTCTGCCTGCCAGTCATCACGCTAACAGTTGAAATCAGTCTGCTGAACTTATAACTGTATAAACACACACCGCACACACAAGAGTTCTCCCCTGTGGGACCAGCACATAGAGTGTGGCAGAGTCCACAGCCAGTGAGAAGGAACCATGTCAGAGTGCCTACAGGTGACCACAGCGCAGATACTGGTTCACACAGAAGTTGCATGGTCACTTTATCCCTTGCTGTCAGCTGGAGCAGGTTAGAGGTGATGAGGCCTAACAGGTTTCATCCCCAAATATGATTCCTCAGTAAACAGAAGCTGATGTTTTGTGTGTGTGTGTGTGTGTGTGTGTGTGGATGTTTGTATACAATATAATTAAAATACCAGCTGCTCTTTATACTGTTACAGATTAATTTCAAACGCTATATGCACATCTACAATAGTGTTTCATGATGACTGGCTCTGTGGAAATGATGAATACTATTTTATTATTACTCAGTGAACAAGCTTATTTTCCTTTTTTACCTAAAACTTTTCTGTAGACAATGACAATTAAGGTGATATTAATATTTAACTAAAATCGAAAGTGATTATTTGTCATTGTGAACACACTACAGCAGACAGTCACCACAACGAAATGTGTCCTCTGCATTTAACCCATCACACGTGCACACGTGGAGCAGCGGGCAGCAGTCACAGCCGTGCCAGTGAAGGGGGATGGAGGGTTACCTCAGTGGTGACCTTCTGATCTCAGGGGCAAAGTCCTAACCACTAGGCCACCACTGCCCCTAAAGATAACTAAAAATGACATCATGCTTAATTAATATAGACACTAGGGGTTTGACAAAATATTGAAATGGTGTCATCCTTGCTCATGCAATATGATAATCGATACGGCGACTGTAATATCGATATTTAAATTAGCCAATTTGACTTGGTGTTGCTACTTCTTCTCTCCTCTCGGTGTCACTGCTCGACTGAGTGCAGGAGACTTGGGTGAAAGCTGAAGAGAACTTCGCTACTAGGTAGCAGAATGAACACCCCAGCCACATTTAAATACAGATACATTTTAACATAGACAAACTAAACAAAGCAGCAGTCCCATGCATGCATCATGGTGCTTATAGCGTAAGCTAATTTGCAGCACTTCTCCCTAGATGGGCTTTTTTGACCAGTATATCCAATATACAACAAGTAACATGATAATATAAATAAAAGTTGACAATGATACTAACAACCTATCCAGTTGAAGGCAGATACAACAGAGATACAAGTAACATATTAAACATGATTACACCTAGGTTTTTGATACAGCCAAAGTTTTTTTTGTTTCTTAAAAATACTGAATCCAGTCACAGATTTTAACACAGGAAGTGAGTTCCAAAGTCCTGCTTTTCTCACAGAGAGAGAGAGAGTGTCTCCACTTGAGGCTGCTCTGGTGGATCTACTGCAACTCTGTAATGGTTTTATACTGTCACTTAGTGGTTTGGGTGCAAGGCTGAAAATCAGTTTTAAAAAGTTGAAATTTAAAAAATTGCCAAAATCTAAAATGCTGAACTTAGATAGAAATCTGACAGGCTTTTTATATAAAATCTTAAAGGCCCAATTATAGAGGCTTTCCAGTGGTTTAAAAGTAGTTAGATGAGACTGTGACCAGACAGTAGCATCATAAGATAGCTGTGTTATCGTGGGCCACGTATCGTGTATCGTAACGTGAGAGCCCCTGCGATTCTCACCCGAATAGACACTAATACTACATGTGACATGGTTTCACAGTCTTGTGTTTTTGTCTTTCTCTCTCCTGGTACCTTCGTTCTGTCATGTGTTAGGTCTTGGCACATGTTCTTATTCTGTCTCTGCCTCTCACCAGTGGTGTATCATTATCACTAAGCCCTCACTAAGCACCGCACCACCTAACCCTTACAACACGAGGAAATATACATGAATAACTAAAAGAACAATTAATAACATTATCAACATCTCATTAACTCACTCTAGTCATTAGCACCAGACTGAATGTATTAAATAAAATCAGTTCAGAGACTATGTAAGTTATACACACTTTTCTTTTTTGTAAGATGACTAGTCCAACATGAATGCATAACGTACAAGATTAATAAATAAATAAATAAATAGATAAATTTATTAAATGACTGTATAGCTTCTTAGAGCGCTACAGAACCTTTGAGCTCACCCTGCATGCTCAGCTTCTGGGCTCTTCTGCAAGGGTCTCCTGTTCAGGAGGGACAGTTAGGACCATTCCTAGGGTCCAGCACTGATTGGGAGCCTCGGAGACCAATATAAATAAGAATGTTGCGCCCAATATTATCATAGAGCCCAGAACTGCTGGTGACGACCCTGCTCCTGCTCCATGACCTGCTGACCCGTGTGTTTGGACTGTGTGCTCAGTCTGTGAATTGTAGCCTTGCTGCCCCTGACATTATCCCTGTACCCTCATCAGTCAGGTTTCTGTTCACCCTCCCTGCCTCAGGAGGTGCTGAAGTTAAGTGCTGAGAATTTCTGTTGAGCAGAACATTAATTCATTATTGTTTCCCTCTCCCTCAGGACCATTAGCACCGCTCATAACATCTCATGTAATTACGAGATATAGTAGCCCCCCTCCAGCTGCTCCCTCCACCCACCACCATCACCCCCTCATTTTTCACCTGCAGCCAGACAGAAATAGTGAAGGGGAGAGAGAGAAAGAGAGAGAGAATAGAAAAAAGAACAAAAGAGAATACAGAAAAGAGAGTGTGTGTGTGTGTGTGTGTGGTGGGAAGGCTCTGCATTTATAACACTTGCTCTGTCTGTTATGTGAATTCACACTCCTCACACCCCGCACACACTCCCCACAGACTGCCCACACACTGCCCGCGCTCTGCACACACTCTCCACTCTGTTCAGACACTCCCCACACACTCCACACATACTCTTTGCACTTCTCCCACACTCCGTACACACTCCTCACACACTTCCCCAACTCTGCACACACTCCTCACACACTTTCCCAACTCTGCACACACTCCTAACACACTGCCCACACTCTGCACACACTCCCCACATGCCTTACACTACCCACACACTCAGCACACTCTTCCAACTACCCACTCACTCCTCACACACTCCCACACAAAATTCAGCACCAGTACAGGCCTCAATGCCTGCAGTGGTCACAGTGTGCTCCAGCTGTTACAATCTGCTTCTAATCTGTTACATTCAGTAAACAGATACTAGGAAATCCTGTTTTATATGAGGGTGCACTTATTAATTATTAATTATTATTAATGAATAATTAAATGATTTAATCATTAGTAAATGAATGAAATACAATGTAACTGGAAGTCAAACGTTTGTTTTGTTTTTGTTTGTGTGTGTGTTTCACAGCTGCTGCCAATGATTTCTTAAAAATTTGTGTGGCAGCTTCTGGAGGAGCCAGTCAATACAGTCTGCTCATAAACCAGCCACCTGACACAAATACAGGTGACCCTGGTCTGGTCACCCGCCTTGGCCTCTCACCCGCCTCGCCCTCTCATCTCTCCATTATAGGCAGCACAGACCAGACCAAGAGCTACAGAACTAAACTTTATTCACGCTGTTTAAACCAGAAGGGAAATGTTGTATACGATGAGCTACAGAGACTCCTATGTAAACTGAATTCCTGAAGTACTGATCTTCGCTGGGCTTCTGGAAAACACCTCGACATCCAGCTCTGCTCCAGCAAGAGTCCTGTGTTAGAGCAGCGGGCCTCCTCCTGCTGAACTGTGGAGTATGGCTGCATTTAAGATGATAAGAGGCCCATCAAGCGAGAGCACATGGCAGGGAGATGGGTCATTTGGCCAGTGGAGTGTGAACGAGATGAAGTTTTGTAACGTTAAATACAGCAATCCCCTTGTCTTAATCTGCGTTTTCTGACCTTCTGACCTGACTGCACTGCTCTTCAGTCCTCCCCAGAGAGCCACAACCTCCCCTGGCTGTTATCTATCTGTGTTTAGCTCGGTAACGAGGGAGAGATGAACCTTAATCAGCTCTCTAATTACACTTCATTCCTGATGGCCAGCAGATCCAGGGCTTAATGAAGAACCCTTTACTATTGACCACATCTTTAAGGGGGCTGCCAAAAATAACGTCTTCAAGGGAACGCTTGGACCTTTCTTGGTAGGACCATCTCCAGTGTGTGTATGACCATTCAGGATTGCCCAGTGTTAACCCACTGGAGGCTGCTTGATTTATTGTTCATCCATTATCATTATGACACCTGATCACCTGGCTAAACATCCTCTCTGAGCTGTACAGGCAATTTGTCTATGATCAAAATGTAAACATTCTCCCAAAAACATTGGAGGTTCTGATGGACCTGATGTAAATGAATACACCCGAATCATAATCTGCTGATAATTAAAAAAATAAATAGGAATTGAAGTAATGTTTATTTGATGTATTCTGTTATTTATTTGTTCTTTCTCACTATGTAAAGCCACCACTATATAAAGCTTTCGAAAGGCACTATATAAGTGTAAATAATAATAATAATAATAACAATAATTTAAAAATAAAATAAAAATTATTATTATTATTATTGTTATTATTATATGTCCTGTGTATATAAACATACAGAAATGACTTTTTACTGATAAACAAAAAAAAACATAAAATAAAAATATAAATGATAAAATCTCAGATTTGAGATATCGGCCTCTAAACATATGGTAATGATGATGATATAAATGATTATTATAAACAACAACAACAACAACAACAACAACAACAACAACAATACTACTACTACAAATAATAATAATAATAATAATAATAATAATAATAATAATAATAATTATTATTATTATTAGAAGAATAATGTATGTATGTATGTATGTTTATTGTTATTATTATTATTATTATTATTATTATTATTATTATTATTATTATTATGTCCCACTTTCTACATTGTATGAATGTTCCTGTATTCGCATCAGCAGACTGAAAACAGTGGATATTAGCAGCTGTCCACCATATCAACAGCCAACCTCAGCTCTTGATTGAAGTTCAGAGGGTTTTAAAATAACTGTTAAAATAACTGTTAATATTAAAATTACAACCCTCTGCTTCAACAGTGCTAAAACAACAATAATGATCACACTCTTTCTTGTGTGTGTGTGTGTGTGTGTGTGTGAGTGTGTGTGCATGTGCCCACCCCAAACAGCAGATGTCTTCTGTATGGTCCTGCTCCCCCACTCCACACACTCCTCAAATCTCCATCCCTGCATCCTGCATCTCAGGCGCGGGGCATCAGGCCGGGCCTCCACCTGATTGCTCCATCCATCTTGATCTGCACTGCTAAAGCCTCCGTCAGCGGCTAAATTGAATATACTAAGGCCTGTCTGTTGGTGTCTATATTTAATAAAGGCCGCTGATGAGGTGCTGATTTATCGGCCGGCAGTATTCACACTCCATTACAAGGAGATTACACAGCTCGAGAGGGATCAGCCCCGGCAACACAGTAAGGAGATTTCACAATTTAATGGCAAAGAGAAAACAGCAAGCTTCAGCGCTGGGGGTGGGGAGGGGTGGTGGGTGGTGGGTAATCTTGTGCCTTTAGATGTGAGCTCTGATGGCTCTGATCTTTGAGAGATCAATTTTCATGCCTAAAGGAACCGTGATGATGGTGGTCAGTGGATTTTACTGAAGGGTAATAAGCTGTGTTACTTAAAATACGCTATATACACATACAGGTCCTTCTCAAAAAATTAGCATATTGTGATAAAGTTCATTATTTTCTGCAATGTACTGATAAACATTA
>JBBIGC010000001.1:28500298-28510421 GCA_037576955.1 Lepidarchus adonis
AGAGAGAGAGAGAGAGAGAGAGAGAGAGAGAGAGAGAGAGAGAGAGAGAGAGAGAGAGTGAGAGAGAGAGAGAGAGCTAGTGGAGTGGAAAAATAGTAACTTATCTCAGCTCCGTTGTAATGTCACCAGTCGCTCTGCAGTAAAGGCAGGTAAAGATAACAGGTCACGACAGAGACTGACTCAACGCAGAGCAGAACTCTGTGCTGTCGCAGTCAGTTCAGTCACTAGGTGGGTTTTGTTGCAGTTTTGCACAAAGCAGAAGTGATTTGTTTGAAACGTGGACAGAAGATGGTCATGAACGGTCTGTTTCCTTCTCTCACCACAGTAATCCCACTTAAACACAACCACTCAACTGCAGTTTCTGACCCCCTCCCCTGCAGTGGGCACAGTAATGTGTGATGGAAGCTGACAAGGTCATGCGCTGCCCGTAGGAACTCTCTTATACCTGGCAGCAGCTGTATCAGGGGTTCTCTGTCCGCAGTGGTGTTACAGCTCCCATGGATTTGAAACTTCCCAATGACTCACTCAGCATGTGATGAGCTCTGCAGCACAGTTGCCCCCGCAAATCATAACCCCCCCGACCCCTCACCAGTTCACACCCAATGGAGCCGGTTCCCACCAAGAGACGCAGAGCCATTGCTGCAGTGTTTCTACTAAATACAGCATTGAGGCCTTGTCCAGACAGGCGTCTGAATGAAGTGTTTTTCAGATATTTGGGGCATCAGGTGAGCACGGACTGAACGTCCCCAGTTTTTCTGTATGTTTTTCACGCATGCTTTCAGGAGCCACGTTTGGTCAGCTGCACATTCGGATGGCATTGAATAAAGCAGGCATGTTGCGTTTTCTTTGTGACTGTTTCTTGCTAATTCCAGATGTGTGCAAAGAAAACACCTGCATTGCATTTACATGCTGTTAGTCTACTGTTCTGGAGGACTAAATATATCCCATAATTCTTCACACCTTGTGCAATCAGAGAGTAAACCCAGTAGTATACATATACATATTTCATGAAGCCTACAAAAGAATGAACCTCAAAACCCACAGGTTACAAAAATGCCTTACCTCATTACTGCCCCCACATGTAGAAACACAGCATTGCAGTCTGGGCTGCAGGTTGGCCTTCAACAAAGGCGAAAGGAACGCAAACGTGACATCATACTGAAGTCAAACAAGTGCTACAAAACCCCTAGGTCACTCTGAGTGCTTTCATTTATCCAAGATTTGAACACCCGTGTGGCCAAGGCCTAACTCATCAGCATGATGGAAACCTTCTAATGTCCATGGACAGCAAAGACACAGGGATTAAAGATGTGGTCACACTGAAGAGGATGGTAATTGCGCTGTAAAGAAGCCATTTCACTCTAGTTGTGAAGGACAAAAATGTCAAAAAGAGCATTTCCCTGCAATGGCCATTCATTTCACTTTGTACAGGGTTAACCTGGATGAACTTTAACACTGTTGACCCTGTCCTTGATCAAAACAAAAGTAAAGGAAGGAGCAGCTCCTCTGTGAACATAATGTCACTGTTAGCTGTCCATCATAGACTCCCTACAACACCACCCACACAAGGGCCACCCATACCTTCCTAATCTTCTCTCCACTCCACATGGTCCAGTGTGACCATGGTGCTGACCAGCCTTTATAATATAGTAATAAACTATTACTTAAAATGGTGATTGTGTTCATTTTTGATAGAAACAGTCAATAATATTACATATTCCTTCATATGGTTTAATTATGCAGGCAACACGAACCACTATGTAGAAACTCAGCCTGAAGACTCATACTGTATATAACATTTATTATGTAACTCTCAATTGATCAAAATAATATGGGATGCTCGTTAAAGTTCTGCTTTTTTAATCTGTGATGTCATACAAACATCTAATGGCCTGACACTGCTGTTGCTGAGATTTAAAGCTGATAAAACTGATTTACAGATTCGTCAAGCCAGGTTAAGGCACTTGGCTCTTCTAGACTCCACACTCAGAGCACAAGGCTGGTCATCATCCATGGCTGACCTCATGTAGTAAGTGTTCTTGATACAAATGACTGAGGAGCTCCTTATATCTGTAGCTGCGCTAGAAGGTATGCTGATACTACTTTATCCTGGCTAAGGTTCATGATAGGGAGAGCAGATCATTACCAGGTTTAACTGGTGTGTTAAAAAACCCTTCAGCACTAGAGCCAGGTTACACTGTCTGTGCTTCTGAGGTTCACTCCCAGGAGTTCCTTCTGGATTCACTGGGATAAGACCCACAGTCACTTTCAGCTTAATCAACAGCTATACGCATCTGCGTGTGTGTGTGTGTGTGTGTGTGTGTGTGTGTGTGTGTGTATGTGTGTGTGTGTGTGAGAGAGAGAGAGACAGAGAGAGACAGAGAGAGAGAAAGAGTGTGTGTTTTACGGCTCTGACCGCTGCTGCTGGTGTGGAGAAGATAGTGGTTGGCTCTCGGGTTTCAGTTCTTCAAAGCGAATGGGGTGCTGGTGGAGAGAGAGAGGGCTCAGTGCCAAAGCGGCTGGCATTTGCGTGGGGATTAGCCCCAGGCCTGAGACTGCACTGGGGCCAGCTGACCCCAGGCTCCTCTTTCTCTCCAAAAACAATAATAATCCCTCTCCAAGCACAGCCCCTACAAAAGGGCCTGTCCCCACTCACTTTGTGAGGGCCAGGCAGGGAAGGCCAGGGAGGGCTGGCCCGGGACCCTTATTTTTGGGTCTCTCACCTGTTCTGGGTGCCTGTCCCTTGGGAGAGGGGAAAGTGTCAGCATGACTGGGATGGTTGGCAGTGCCAAGGGGAGCTTAGGCGGACTTGTTTTTAGCTGGGAAAAGCACAGGGGCATGTCCCAGGGCCACGGCAAACCCTGCCTTTCATGGTTGCCGCCACTAACCCCCCCGACCCCTCGTCAGCACTACTTCACAGGGCTGGCAGCACCTTATGCATGCAAGTGTGTAGTGGCATTCTTCCTCACGAGCAGTGGAGATGGGAAGAGTAGGATGAAGAAGCAGTGCTAGTGGTGCTCACACTGATCCCTGAAAGACCCAACATAGCAGGAAATACCCCACCCCACCCTACTCCAATGCAGTGCCCAATCAACGGACTGCAGTGATTCCAGATCTGACCACATCCACATGTATTTAAAAGCTTTAGTTTATTTCTACTGTTTATGATATGTCCACACCAGCAGAGTACATCAGCATTTCGGGGTCTCAGAACAAATCAGGGTTGACATCTGGAATTTAAATAAAAGTTTATAAGAGTGCGTGGGGTGTTTAAGTTGCAATGCCTAAGAAACCGTCTGCCTGAGAATTTCCTGCTGTTTACCTCAGTTTGAACTGTTATTCCTGGTTGATTATGTGTGAGAGTCATGAGAAACTTGTCCTGGCTGTGGTTGGGCAATTCTTCAGATGTCTGAAATATAGTGTGTAATGCCATGTGAAGAAGTGTGCCACCTCCCCTCTCCCACTACCCCACGCTAGTGGAAAACATGTGTTCTCACCTGGTGTAATCCTCTCACTTGTTAGACTGAAGAACAAGCTGGCCTCAAGAGAACTGGCTGCCAGACAGACAGTTCACACCCTCAGCCTTCTCCCTGGAAGCATAAGGAGAAGCTGCTTGCTGAAGGTTTACAGCACCTTCTGATAAGCTCCTGTGAAGAGGACTGCAAGTCTTGATCGAGCCATATTCAGGCCCAAATATAACAACATGTCTGCAGCAGTGTGAGCTTTAGACCTGAAGCATGTTCCATCATTACTGATCTGAGATGCCAGGTGAGGAGTATGGCCAATTCTTAGTTCCATGATAAAGTCTTGATAGGTAGCAGTACATTAGCACTGAATAAGGAGAGCACAGAGTCAGATCAGTTTGGCACACAGGAGGAGAACTAGAGTTCATTTTCCATGGTTGAATACAGAAGTGAAGAAGTGTTATAGAACTCCTTGGCTTATTGAGGAACTTTCTGTGGTTTCCTGATCACTGCTTACTGACACGGTGGACCTCACATAACTGGCCATGGACTCCACAAGACATCTGATGGTGTGCTGTGGTATCAGCTGCCAAGCAGCAGCTCTTTTATGCCCTGTAAGTTGTGAGGTGGAGCCTTGGCTCAAACTTGTCCAGTATATGTCTCAAAACATTGGACTGAGATCTGAGAATTTGAAATATTTTTTTCTTCAGGACTGGAGGAGAATTTTTAAAATCTTTGTCATTTTCAATGGTTCATGAACAATGTTTGCAGCAAGGCACGGAGCATTGTCCTGCTGAAAGAAGCCTTTGCTATGAAGGGGTGGAACTGGGACTGGGTCTGCAACAGTGTTTAATAAACAATGCCCAGAGTATCACACTTCCTCAAATGCCTCATATTCTTCCCATAATGCATTCTGATGCCATCTGTTCTTCAGGTAAGTGGTACATACAGGAGGTCCTCGTGTAATGCTGCACTCAACTTATGGCAATTTGTGGTTATAAAACTGGCTGCTTTTTTTTCTTTTTTTGCCGTTTGTGACACAAAAACAAAGTTTGCGCTGGAAATAGTTGGCGAGCAGAGCAGACAAATACACTTGCCATCATGTGGTGCTATACGAGGGAGACAGCGTTGTCCCATTCGCTATCTATCGTTTGTTTTGCTTGTTGAAAATTTCATTATGGCTCCCAAGTGTTAAGCAGACTTTACAGTAGAGGTCAGTTTCACTTCATTACTGCTCTCTATGTGATTCAAGTGTTTATTTTACCAGCGCTCTCATTGCTAATGAACTACAACTCCCAGAAAGTAACTCTCTTTCCACCTCTTTTCCACCAGTATTACCCACCTGTTACCAACCAGACACTACATAGACCACAATGCATTTCTACCCATGAAACACGCCACATCCTACAACAAACGGCTACGAGAGAGACTAGTGTTAGCTATATGTTACTACTCATTAATGTTTAATAAATACTGTATATGCCATCATTACATGCATGAGTTATGACTCAGGGTGAAATTGGTGTTACATTGCATTCCGAGGAACAAAACCCCAATATAACTCAATGCTGCTGCCAGTGTCTTCCTCTTCCCACTGAAGTCCATTAATCAACAAGGACTGGGATATTCTTAAGACATTCTCTGACCTGCAGAAATAATTCCCTCTGGTTCCTGACAGTATCGCCTCCTGTAGGATATACTCCGGAACTTCAGGGCCTTCCTAAGTGCTGTGTGAGCAGAACTGGGAGCTCAGTATTCAGTGATATCAGAGTCTTGACAACAGTCTAGGCTCTCTCATTCAATTTTGTCACTGGGTTAATCATTTTGGACAATAACACCAACATTCTGGTTATTGTGGATAGATTTACAAAATAAGGCCAACACATTCCTGCAGCCTTCCACACCACAAAGGCCCTGCATTCGTCTTGTTAAACAGTTTAATCATGGCAAGACTGATGCATTCACAATGGATGTGTGCTTCCAGCGTAGAGACCTCTTCAGTTCCTTTCAAGAACATCTCCAGGGGGCAATTTGGAAATCAGACATGCCAGTCAGACATCACTATGCTCTCAAAATACTAAACTACCTACCTGAGACTTTAACCTACCATGTCATAATGTATTTCTAACATTATTTCTACAAAATAAAGTATGTGCTGCTCTCTAATATCTTCAGGAGAAACTATCAAGAAACATCCAGATTACTGCATATTACCCAGAAATAATGAGTGTCTTCTCACAGGAAGGGTTTCTAGTCACTAAAGGACAAGACTCATATTTTCTTGAATTTGTTTGCATTATTATTCTACTGCTGCTGACATTTAACAGAGCTTGTTACACGTACTGTTTATTCCTCCAAAAGAACGTTGCAAACTTTATTTCCCCACATTCTATCTATAAGAGCGCACTAGGCTAACTGTAGCACCCAGAGCAAAATCAGCTTCCACAGTTTCTCCTTCTTCGCCCTGAAATTCGCAGGGACAGGGGCTTCCAAATGAGGCTGTTTAGACACTGGGGGAGCAGATCCTATTCTCTGCAGCCAAGCTGGGTTGTGGAGTCTCTGCCATTGTCTCCGCATGGTTGTTATAAAATGATATGCTAATTTCTACTGTAAAGTAAATAAAAAGGAGTAACTAGTAATTTTAAGAAATTGTTAATTTTCAGTAACGTGCACAGCTCTGCCTAGCACACATGCATCACTGGTGCTGTACACAGCCATTCTCTGAATGTCCACTGGTCATGTGGATAAAGGAGTCTGCTAGTGAGTTAAAGGGCAGTAGCCATTGGATTACATCAGTGTAATCTCTCAATAGTATCTGTTCCTATCCTCTCAGCTCCGATCCTCTTCCATTGATCAGAGGAAAAAAAACCTGTAGTCCCTGACATTTGAGTCCCTCTATTGATCACTTCCTCTTTTATACAGACGGGGGAAATGAAGCAATTTCACAGGAGTTTCAGGCCAACTTCTGCTGCATATCTCTCATCTGAGAACAGCCTGCCCATTACACTGTCTGGCATCTGTGAGTTTGCACCAAAATACAGGCAGATATGGATATTTCTGTACTGAGAGAACAGTGGTGTTTAGAGAAGGATACAGATCTCACTAGCACATTAGCTGATATATATATATATAGCTAGATACATATGGTAGCATTAATTTATTAAACTAATTACTTACAATTATTTTTAATAACCCTAACCCTCAGCCCTAAACCTTAACCCCAACCCCCACTCTAACCCCTAACACCTAAATCTAACCCCTAACCAAAACCATAAACTTCAAACATAAACCCCTAAGCCTAAACCTAAAACCTAACCCATAACCCCAACCCCCACTCTAACCCCAACACCTAACAGTAATCCTTAACCACAACCATTAAACATAAACCCTAACCCATTACCCCTAACCCATAACCCCTAACCCTAACCTCTAAACCCTAACCACATTCATAAACCTAAACCCTAACCCTAACCTATAACCCCTAAGCTCTATGCCTAACCCATAACCTCTAACCCTAATTCTAATCCATAAACCCTAACCCTTACCTAACCCTAACTCTTAACCCTAAACCCTTATGGCAACTCTTACCCATACCCCTAACCCTAGTTTAAATGAAAAGTTTAAATAAATCTAGTGCAGTACCTGCATGCTGCTTGTTGGGTGTCCAACCAATACAATTATATTTTCACAGTGTTATAAACCTATTGTTGTGTTACTGTCTCACCTTTGTTCTGGTTGTGTGTTGCTGTACTCTGTGTTGCTATATGTAATACCAGGGCTTGTCTTTAGGGGTTCGACAGATACATGCACTCAGCTGCTGAACATTGTCAAAGTGGCTCCAATCCTTACACTCCTGCTTCCAGCACATTAGCTTCAAGAACAGACTGTTCACTTGCTGCCTAATATAGTCCACCTCCTTTGCCTTTGTAATAAAATAACTAGATAGTTAATGCTATTCACTTCACCTGAAAGTGGTCTTGTAGCTGATTGGTATTTGGTAACCAAAGGCCCTCAACACATACAATCATAACAGGCATTATCAAAGAGACAGTAATCCTGCTGTGATATAACCACCCACACCAGCAACATGTTCATATTACGAGGACAATTAAGCAGAGCGGAAAGTTAGTGATGGTCTGTGCTGCACCTTCACCATGCTGTAAAGCTATAATTAGGGTGGATGGTTTCCATTCACTGTGTGACCTTTCCTCTTTCAACCCAGCCCACCGGCTGGCCTCAGCTGAAACAGGACTAGAGGTGGCCAGAGACACAGTTACCCGGAGTCAGGCTGAGTTTGAGAGCGATGGACATGTCTCTCTGTATTTTGTTCTCGTCTCCTTGAAAAGCCTGATTGATTTCGCGCTCACGTAGCGTAGGCAGGGAGACAGACGCCCGACCTTGCATTGAGGAGAGATACCAAATGCAGACCAAGATGCCTTTCACATCTTCATATTCATTTGCAAAATGTATTGACTTATTTTGATAGTGTTTGGAAATGATAGGTGAAGGTGAGAGCGTGCGTCTGTGGGTCCGTGGGTGGGTGGGGCTTAGTACCGACATAGAGCTTAAGAGCCTGATGTGGTAAATGCTATGGTACGTGTTAGCGGTCACATTCATAACTAATAAAGCCCACACTGAGGTCACCACATAAGTGAAGACATGCTGAGGGAGGACGGGGTATGTGCAACCAAAATGAAGTGAGGATGGGTGAGGTGACCTGTTCTAAATTTTTCTTTAGGACTGGAGGAGAATGAGATAGGTGCGCTGGGTTCCACACTGCAATGTTCTCTGGCACGCCGCTCTGCGTATAAATCAGCCCGGGTGTAAATCACACACTTAAAAAGCTTCTATTAGCTCATGTGGTAATGTCTGACACCTCTGGATATGCAAGTCCAGTGCTGCAATAAACTATTCTGAGCTCTGTTTGAGGAGCATTTATGGCGCAATCCTATGACGAAATAATGAGAAATCTGAAAAAATATATAATAAACAATGGAGATCATATACTGTAGCTTTATTTGCCAACTCACTTACAATGACCCTGCTTAATTCTCTAAAACACAAACACTAGTGCTAGATTGCTTAGATATCTCAGCGGATGTCTCTGCTCCTTACCATCACTTAGCTCCACCTGGCTAAAAGAGTGGCTGAGGTTGATCTTGTTGAACCTCATTCATTAAATTACCTCACAGATGATGTGGCTCTGATCACCTTCACACTATTATTACAGCCCTACAGCCCTGTATTACCACCATTATTACTCACATAGCAATGGCTTGGACAAACACAGTATTCAAATTATTTGTGTCAGCCATAATACTACTACTAATAATACTACTACTAATAATAAAATAACAAAAATTCTGCTTTACTTTGTTTCCTACAGCATCTTCTCTAACGTTCCCACTGTGGAGAAGAGCAGGATGGGAGAGTAGAAATCGACTTTACAGAATTCACAGATAATATTACATACATGTGTTATAGGCATCAGGATTCAAACACCAATACTATCTGATATTCATTGAGAAATTATCCCATATACACAGCAATGGCACAGAAAAATATAGTATTCAAATTATTTGTGTAATAATAATAATAATAATAATAATAATAATAATAATAATAATAATAATGAGAAGAAGAAGAAGAAGGATAAGGAGGAGGATAAGGAGGCAAGATTTAAGGAAATTAATTAAAATATTTATAACAATATGATTTACTGACATACTGTATTTCCTCTGTGTGGAGCAGAAGTGCTGAAGTACAGAGCCATTGCTTTGTCCTGTCTTTAGTGTGTGTGTGCTGTGATCTGCAGGACATGTCTATGGCAGTGTAGTCGACTGGCCTTTACTCTCTTGTTTAAGCTGAGCCTCATATTTGCCCTGACACGGGTGATTCATTTATGACCATCTCTCCCTATTTTCTAGTCTCTTATTCCTCTAGATAATATATTTCCATTAATTTTTCATCAGCTAGTAATGCGATTACTCCCTCATTCTCCCTCTCTCTCTCGCTCGCCCTCCCTCTATCTCAACATGCAGTTGAGAGATTCCGTTACCTCACTTAGCTCCATATAGATTGCTGTGTGCTGCAGTGAGGAAGAGCCTTTTAGAGGCACTAAATGGACGGATTGGGTGAACTATAGGCCAATACACACACTCTGCTCACCTCTACTGAATGTATGTATGAGCCTCTGCCTATATATGGATCGTTCTGTTTTACTATGTTTCCTACAGTATCTCTAACGTTCCCACTGTGGAGAAGAGCAGGATGGGAGAGCAGAAATCATCAGCTTTACGTAATTCACAGATAATATTACATACATGTGTTGTAGGCATCATGATTCAAACACCAATACTAACTGATATTCACTGGGAAATTCTTGCATATATATATATATGCTTGTGTTTATATACCCCTTGTGTGTATTTAAAAGAATAGTCACATAAACTACTATATTTTTCAATCTACTGAGCATTGGAATATTTGAAAATCATAACCCATCCCTGATGTTTATATAGATACATAGTGCTAGTACAGCATGGGCCAAAGGGAAAGCTAGCAAACATAGCCCTCCAGAGAGCTTAGGCAGAGCAGGAGAGAGAGAGAGAGAGAGAGAGAGAGAGAGAGAGAGAGAGAGAGAGAGAGAGAGAGAGAGA
>JBBIGC010000001.1:28587584-28602845 GCA_037576955.1 Lepidarchus adonis
TTCAGCTGTGGGTGTAGAGGGAGTGTGGAGACACTAGCTGTGGGTGTAGAGGGAGGGGGAGCGCACTTTAGCTATGGGTGTAGAGGGAGTGTGGAGACACTAGCTGTGGGTGTAGAGGAAGAGGGAGGGCATGTCAGTTAAGGGTGTAGAGGGAGGGGGAGGGCACATCAGTTAAGGGTGTAGAGGGAGGGGGAGGGCACATCAGTTAAGGGTGTAGAGGGAGTGTGGAGACATTAGCTGTGGGTGTTGAGGGAGGGGGAGGGCAAGTCAGTTGGGGGTGCTGAGGGAGGGGGAGGGCATGTCAGTTGGGGGTGTAGAGGGTGTGGTAGGCCACTGTTCTCCCCTCCCACATTTTCCTGCTGGTTCTGTGACTCAAAACTTGACCTGCTCCACTCTTTATAAGTCCTATAAACAATATTGTGATATATTTGTTATTAATTTATATTAATAATTATTATTAGTCATATATTTTTATTTGTACAGTGTCTTTCTCAAACCCATGGTCACTTTACAGAGGCAAAAAGAGAGTTCAATAGTAGTAACATAGAACAGTTATTCATTTCAATAAAAGTCAGGTGCTGCAGGTGGAGGTGCAATAGAGGGAGAAAAGAAAGTTTTTAGCTGAACTTTAAAAGATGATAAGGAGGAGGTATTGTGAAAGTTTAGGGGGAGAGAATTCCAAAGTTTGGTGGCAAGGACACTAAATGATCTGCCTCCCATAGACTAGAAATTTGGGAACTAGGAGGAGGCCAGAAACAGAGGAGCGTAGAGAACGGGCAGAACTGTACAAGTGAAGTAATTCAGAAAGTCAGGGAGGTGCAGAGCCATGGAGGGCCTTAAAGGTAATGAGGAGTAGCTTGTACTAAACTTGATAGGATATTGGTAGCAAAGGAAGTTGATGAAAGATGGGGGATTTGCTCCGATTTTTAAAGATGGACATTTTACAGCAGCCTTCATTCGATGACCGAATACGAGATATAATACAGAGATGAAAAAAATGCAAGTAATGTAGTAAATGTAGTAAAGTAAGTCACTGTACTGTTCTCTAACAGATTTCTAACAGATTACTGCCCACTACTGGTCCATTTAACCATTTTTTCACTGTAGACAAAAGGGAGTTTTGGAAGCTTTTCTTGGCCCTTCATTTTTTATTGTTTTATTGCCGTTGTTATTTTTTTGCCATTTGAATTGATGAAAACTTCTGTTGATTTCTGTGGTGCTGGCAAAAACAGGTTAATGGCTCAGTAATATTATATCTGAACATTAGAGTGCCCTTGGATCTAAAGCAACTAAACGATGGACTTTATGGTCTGGTGGCACACTGAAGGCCAACAGGGACAAGGTAGCAAACCACTGGATATTCAACTTTACTTTAGGTTCCTTCCTTTAACCAAACTCAACCCCCCTCTGAGTGCCTTTCATTACATCGTCACCATTAAGTTCTGCATTATTTTGAAAAACTGTGGTGGACACCATGAGGCCTAGTCCTCCTCAATCACCTGCCCTGTTTCCGAGTGGCCTGGTGAATGACAGGTGCATAAGAGACTTCTCCTGCTTCTCCTGTAGCTCACTCAGAGCAAGAGCATGCTCAGTCACTTTGTCACTAAGTCTCTCTCTCTCTCTCTCTCTCTCTCTCTCTCTCTCTCTCTCTCTCTCTCTCACACACACACACACACACGTTTCCTCTCACTTGTCCCCCATTGATCCTGCCACTACCCATTATTGTCAATCAAGGGTGCAGCAGAAGAGTGGAAGGCAGCGAGCTGCAAAAGGAGCAGTGAGGCGCAGAGGAGTCAAGGCCAAAACATCTTGCCTGTGAGGAGGTGCTGACACACTGCCATGTTAGAGAATTGTCCGGCCAATAAAAAAACACATAGCATTGCAGTGTAGTGAGCGATCAGCAGTCTGGGCTTTGGTTCCCAGCTCAAGCAGGACCCTGACACTGCATTCACCTACATCAGTAACATGGCTGCTCTGTACATTACCCCAGATCAGGGCAGTTGCCCAGGGAAAGGCTCTGTGATGAGCTGGGTATCTACACAGGGGAAAGCCTCTGAAAACGAAGTGCTGAATCATTAGAATAGAGCAGCCTTGCCTCTATGTTACTTATGACATGAGTGCAGTTTATACAGTAATGTTAGGACACACAGTGTGCGCTCCACAAAAACTCTGGCCTAGTGGTTAGGACTTTGCCCTTGGGAGCAGAAGGTTGCAGGTTCAAGTCCCAGCCTGGGCACCACCGAGGAACCCTTGAGCAAGGTACCTTCACTGCTCCCTGGGCGCTGCTGTTGACTGCTGCCCACTGCTCCACGTGTGCATGTGTGATGGGTTAAATGCAGAGGTCACATTTCATTGTAGTGCACTGTGTGCGGTGGTGTGTTCACAATGATATAATAGTCACTTTCAATGTAATAGCAAGCTTATGATGCAGAGGAATATGCTTATTTTACTTAAAAACATGTAATGAAACTGCCCCCACACAAAGCTGTATTCATTACACTTTATTATTGTGCATGACAAATTAATAAACACATTTCTAGCCACATTGTACCTATGTAATCACACAAGCATTTCCTACGCAATAACATGTAATTACACAAGTGCATTCTAGAAATAATATGTAATTACACAAGTGTATTTTACACAAGTGTATTCTAGAAATAATATGTAATTACACAAGTGTATTCTAGAAATAATATGTAATTACACAAGTGTATTCTAGAAATAACATGTAATTACACACATTTCTTATGCAATGACAAGTAATTACACAAGTGTTTCTTACATAATAACACGTAATTACAAAAGCATATCCTAGAAATAACACGTAATTTTAAAACGAGCAACATTTGTGGCACATCTTATGTCTATGGGGAGCTGGTTCCAGCATTTGGCAGCAAATAACGAAATGCTATTTTACCCGGTTAAACATGTAACATGTCATACACAAGTGTAACCTAGTAACAACAAATAATTTCCTATGTAATAACATGTAATTACTGCAATAATCTTTAATCTATGTGTAACAGAGAGCACATCAGCACTAGTTAGTGTTATTGCAGGCTTTATTAAGGCATAATTACCATTCAAAGTATGAATGGTTTGTTACTTTATTCAGATACATTAAAAGTTATCAGACACATAAAATATTTTTAGTATTTGGCAGATGCTCTTACCCAGAGCAACGTACAGGGAGAGCAGTTGGGGGTTTGGTGTCTTGCTTAAGGGCTGGTCTCCAACAAAATACAAATGACCTATTTTAAGGCTTAGTTTACATATTATGAAGTGTATGGACTAAATGATGAAAAAAACACTCCCTCATATAATAAATATAATAGCCTGGACATGAACAAAGATTTCTTTTGCACAGTAAATCTCAGTGCCACGCTTACATCCCTGGTGTGTCCCCTGGCTGTGTGTCTGTGTGTGTATGCGCACTCAGTGGCCATAAGCGCAAGAGATTGATGGACGTGTGGCTCTCCCTCCCCGCGCTGTTAAAGATTATCCGCTCGCCCGCTGGAAACAAAGCTGTGATGGAAATTCGTCGCGCATCATCAGCAACAAAATATCTACACGCTGAGACAGGACTCTCTCATTCTTCACAGGCTGTGTGTGAAATAAAGAAGGGCATTAGAGGGAGGAGGAGGAGAGAGGGCAGGTGACGGAGGAAGGAAGGGCACTGAGTGATGGCACTAGTTAGGGTTCTTTAACATGAGGCCACTTGAACGGAGAAGATTACTGGGTTTTTATTGGCTGTCAGGACACACAACTTCCTGCGTACTTCACGCGCTCGAGCTTGTCCCGCACACAGCTGATTAGAATGCCAGAAAGAATGAAAAGGGATGGGAGTGATGCTGTATGGGAGAGGGGGTGCAAACAACAGCACATTGGAGAGAGAGAGAGAGAGAGAGAGAGAGAGAGAGAGAGAGAGAGAGAGAGAGAGAGAGAGAGAGATGAGGAAGGTGGTGGAGTAAACAGCATCAGCAACATTGAGTACACAACAAATCTGCACACACACACACACACACACACACACACACACACACACACACACGCTTGGTAAAATCATTTAACAATCTGACTGCCAAATTTTGCTTACAGTAACAGTATAATTTATTCATAAGCTTTAATTTTATTTTCATAGTCTGCAAACTGCTTTTAATTCATTAATAATAGCATTTTACAGTTCTATCACAACGCAGACAGCCATTGTGTTAATTTAATGAATTCATATCAAATCCTGTTTTCATTTATGCTTATTTGATGATCATGAATGTGCTGTAGAAATAAACTTGCTTTGTTTTCTTTTTACTATAAAATTTTGACCTCTGGATCACTACCCCAAAGGAAAACATGAAAACTGACACACCCCATACAGAGGCTTCTCCTGCCTCTTCTGTAGCTCACTCAGAGCAAGAGCACTGTCATTTTGTCTCTCTCTCTCTCATTCAGATTTTTTTTTTCAAATAAGTGTAGAGAAACAGTAAAGAGAAACATAGACATTATAGTCTGACACTTGCGCACCTTTATAATGCAGACTACAGGGCAGGGTTCATCCTGGACAGGAGGCCAATACAGACACAGACGACCATTCACACACATACAGGGAGTTTAGAGTAGCCAGTCAACCTAAACCACATGCCTCTGGACAGTGGGAGGAAACCGCAGCATCCCACACAAACATGTGATGTACACTCCACACAAGGCATACAGTTACATTAGAGCTACAAGAATCAACCATAATACTGAAGCATGATATAAGCTCAGTGCATTATCGAATGTAATATAACCCGCCCAGTATAGAAATGCAATATGACGGTACATACTGTCCGGCTATGTCATATTCTATAATGCACTGAAATGTTATGCTTATAATTGCAATAACGATTGATGTTAAAAATGTACATCATTATGCTATTAGGTGTTATAAATATTAAGTATATGCCAGAAATAATTAAATTATGTTTATGAATTTGTTTAATATATGAAATGTGCATCAAAAGTTGTTTTTGTTTACTTAAATGATGAATGAAAAAGTGTCATTTTTGTGTTATTAGCTGTAGATATTATAGCAATGCTTTATTTGTTCAAACACTTTGAAAAAATATATAAACGTGTATCACTTCACTGCAGACAGCAGTCATAAAGCTAATCGACACCTACATAAGGATTTTATGACTGATATAAACAGAGATAAACATTTATGAAGGCGAAACATTAGAGCTAAAGAAGCTGTTATCATATGACCAACACTAGATCAGGCTTTTTTAAATGTGGGTGTAGGTTTATTTCAGTGCAGGATTATATCGTTTATATGACTCCTGCCCTGCAGTAAGAGTTAGAAAATAAATAATTCAAATCAAAACACTTTATATTTCATTTAGATTTTACAGCGTATTGACAACATCCAGCCGCCAGAACCCATCGTGACTACACAAGAACCGAGAGGTCAGGGGTCAGAGAGAGAGGAAGAGAGAGCGAGAGAGATGTAGAGATTAGAGGGAATCAAAGCGGGCCACTCTGTCATGTCTGTTTCTTCATGCCACTTTCGTTCAGCCGGGCGAGAGGCAACGGAGATCCAGGAAAAAGCCGCTCCTGCACATCAGCTGCTCTTAAACATGACAAAGCTCGTTCGCTGCCGCTGCAGGAAAGCATTGATTTTTCCTCCATCTCTCCATCAATCTTCTGGAGGAGAAAAGCAAAGCGGGGGGAGAGAAACAGCCAGAGCGGCAGGCAGACATCTGAAATTGCGATTTGTAACCTGGGGCCAACAGTAAGCGGAGAATTGCCCGGCTCACGGTGCAGCCCAAAAGGGGCGGTGGACCTCTCCAGTGGTCGTCCAGGCTAGGAGATTAACCAAGAGCCACCTAATGATTGAGTTTAGGCCTCCAGCCTGGAGTCATCTGTCTGTCAGAGCTGTTTCAACAGCACGGGAAATGTTCTCTTACCTCATAACGGGAGGGTGCACTGCATAGCAACCAGCCATCCAGCACATTAGCTCGGGTCCTGCAGCTCACAAGCACTGATCTCATGGCCTGCACGTCAGGAACATGTTAGAATTCTTTTAGGAATCTGACCTGACAGTGGAGGAGTTTATAGCAGAAGGTCCTGCCAGAACACAGCAGCTCTACACTCCTGAAATGAGTGTAAACGACATAGAAAAAACTTGTTTTCCAAAGAACCTTTGGGAGCTATAGAATTTTTACACTAAAAATGGTTTCAAAGAACAGTTCTAGTTCTTTAGTAAATAGCAATGGAACCACATCACAAGGAGGCATGTTTGTAAAGAGCGATGGGCTCGGACGGGTGCTGGTTCAATCCCCAGTGAGGTCACAGCCATCCATGGCAAGGAGTTCAAGACAGCACAACTGCCCTCCTTCTCCCTCAACACTAGCAGGGGTGTCTTGTTAGCTGATGCACCAGAACTGAGGGGTAGCGTTCTCCTCCAAGCGTGCCACCCAGTCCAGTGATGTTGCGTTAGCGGCAGAGTGAGAAGCTGCGAGTGGAGTTTCACATGACTTAAGTGCTGGTGGTGGTGTGTACTGTAAGTTAATGGAATTTTAACAAGTGAAATGGCAGATAACTTAATTGGGGAGAAAAATCCAAATAAATGACAATGAACTAATGAATAATAAATAAATACACAAATAATCTCGATAACTCTGGGTGGAAAGCAGCTTTTTTGGGCAGGATATGGTGGAAAGGGTGGTGGTGGTCATGGTGATATACTCATCATACCCTGGGCAAGCCAGTGTGAAGTTTTAGATCCACAAGAGCTGTAACATCACTGCTGACAAAACCCCCCAATACATCCTCTGCTTCTCCGTGAATTACATGGTCATCACTGTAATATCATCACATCTACAGTGGTGGAGGTGGCTGAGCCCTATGGAGGTTGCAGATAAGTGGCCATGTTTTAGTGGAACGACAGTGGTGTGAGGAGCTTTACTCACAGAACATCACTCAGTTTGTTGACTTCTAACACAAAACTGGAATGGAAACCCACCTATAGTGTGAAGGACCTTTTAAAGGAATGAAGAACTATTCCATACCTAAACCCACAAAAAATGTAAGCTTACAATCTTTATTACAAGAATGAGAAATCAATTGCTGACCCATGTATGAAGATCTTTCCCAAACTGAAAGAGAAGTGTTCATCATGCTGACTGATGATAAGCAAAGCCAAGTCCTAGAATTGTGCTGAAATGGGAACACAATTATGCGAGGAAGAGCTCTCCTTCAATGTCTGGAGATTTAATTCAAACTGTGTTCTACATCTACATACAGACTCTCAGTGATATAAACTGACCAGTACTCTGAACATGCATGCTTTCACATCCATTAGCAAACTCACTGACAGGCTATTACACATTGGTGCAGTACCTTAAAATATAGCTGCCTGAGCTGACACAGTCCTTCACATCCTGACAGGAGGTCAGGCTCTTATCTGTACAATAAGCTTCATTAGATACCAACAAAAAGCATTAGACATGCAAAAAATAAAATACAGTTAGATCTTGAGTTTGAGGATGAATCAAATAGCTCAAAGTGCATATTTGCCACTTTATTAGACGCACCCATCACTGGTCATTTTCCATGCACTACTTGTGTTAGTCATCTGGTGACATTGGGAGTGTTGTTGGCAGGATATTTTTAGGAAGTGATGCTGAAAAACCACATTTAGTCAGTGTTGAACACACTGCTGTGTTGGGAATGATCCAACCACTCAAAGAAAACGTGGTTACAAACTGTTAACTGCACCTACATGGTACACCATAGGTACCAACCAGACAAAATTGATAATATTTGCATTTACAAGATGGGTACACCAAAATGAACTTCAGTGAGCTCAGTATTTTTACCCAAGAGTGGACACTAACGAGCCACTTCATTACAGCTACCTGGTATTTACACTCATTGTCCATTTTTTAGCTCCACTGAGGGAACAGGTGTTCTGGATAGTTTACAGGTACAGACCGTTTTTCTGCATCATCTGTAATTCCCCACCCACACACACCCCTTACTCGCTCCATCAGTGGCCATGGTCCCAATAGGATCACCTGTGAGCAACTATTACCCGGGTGGTGGATCACTCAGCACAATGACATTGTTAATTTCAGTGAGTATAGACACATGCTAGGTGTACCTAATATTGTGGCTGGTTGGTATTGTTCTTCAAAAAGCAAACAGTGATAACAAGCTGCCAAAAAGACACACATTTAAGCACAACGCTCTATATACATCATGCAAAAATTAGGTTTCTCCTGCAGAAACACAGGTCAGAGTTCTGCCTCTGACTTCAATACTTTAGCACAGGATCTTTAAAGCCAGTTTACACAATAACATAACAGACAGCAATTCTCCAAAGTGTACAGTTAACCCTTAGAAGTCTCTGGCATCACAAACCATTAGAAACCCTGGTGTTCGGGCTGATGATTATTTGCTATATGAATATATTAATTATGAAGCTGTGTGGCACAAGCCTACAGCAGCCTGGCTCACTGAATGGCTGCACTGATGTCATAGCTGTCGTTACATTAAGCCAACACTACACTGTATACTATACGGATATATAACACTGAATAATGTGCTTTCGTTGTGTACAGGTGTAACAATGCAGTAGAATATTGTGATATTTCAATCCAAATATATGTGGTGAATTAGTAACACCCCCCTCCCATACCCCCACCCCTTCCATTCTCTAGTCTCATTGGTTAACTGTTAACAGTTATACTAATTTGAGTGTATTGAACTACAGACCCTGAATAGTCTAGCAAACCATGTTTCCTAATAAAACATTGCTACCAAAACTGTTCAATCCATTGTGTCAGAGAAACAGGGCCAGTCTTACACAAGTGGTGTATGAGATTTTCAACCTTTAAAAAAAAAAGAGGAGGCAAGTTTTTACAACAAGCACCAAAAACCTGGTCAAATATCAAATTTGAGTGATTTCAGGGATACAAACTGACAATGTTTGTAATCTGGAAGGGTGTGAAAAGAGGGGTTCTCTAAAACATACATTAACAACATGCAAACACAAAAAAAGTTGTCTTTGCGCTTATTGGAATTTCTGCAGAAATTGATGCCAAGAAAAATAATGTTTTTTTTTTGTTTTTTTTTACATCATCCAAATATGCATCCAACTGAACGCGAATCCTAAATATTTGTGTGGACTCTGATTCACTCTAACCAACAAATGAACAACATCTTAAAATAGGATGCCAGAATTCTGGCTACTGAGTGCTGATTGGTTGGCTGCTCTGCTCACTACTGTCATGGATGTACACAAGTCACTGCTAGAAAGCCCTGCAACCGAAGCTGAACAGAAAATACACATTTCACTGAGACTGTGTCAAATTTGAGTGATTTCACCATGAGCTACTATAACAGGACAGGGTTTGAAATCTGGAAAGGTGTGAGATGATAATGAAAGAAGATAACGTGACACTGTGCTGCGATATTTCTACACACTGAGTAAAACTGGTGCTGAACACCATGCTGGCATGTCTGTGAGCCTGTGCACCACTTAATATTGTAGTCACTGTGGACAGAGAAGAGCAGGCAGATCATTCAGTCTGTTGTCTCTCTGGATTTTGATGATCATTTTAGTGTATTTGTGTAGAGAGCACATGGTTCTCTTGACAAGAAGTTTTCTCATAATTCATATGAAAAGTTAGAGATTGTGTTTTACTGTTACTTTATATGATCAGCTCCTGTCTCATGCAATGCTGTCCATCATCTGAAATCAGATGTTTTTAGCAAACAGTCGCCAGAATTTCATCTGGCTGAATTTGGCTGTAAAATTTTTCAGATTGCAAAAAACAACTGTTAGTGTTCGCATTAAACTCTAATATCAACAGCGGTGTTCAAATTCAAACAACTTTCACTACAGTTGAATTACAGATGAATTAGTTCATTTTCTTCTCTGCAGTGAGAACTGAGGTTGAGTGTAATTAAATTCACCTATTAACTGCTGTTTTAACTCAGAGTTGGAAAATGGTATAAATATGGTAACACTGTAAACAGTGAGACAGTATAATCACCAGCAGTGTTAAATTTGACTGTCTCAGAGTTGATTTAACACTTAACATCTGCAGTGTGTAATGTTACACCCTTACTGTTCTGTACACAGACAAATGTCTACACTTATCTAGAACCCTAATTAGATAGATGCTGAGGTTTCTCACAAATTTCTCTTCTTCACATTATACCAAAAACACTGAAAAACATGAGTCCTTACTGTACAAAGAGCAAACATCAAATAGTTAATAAATGAAAAAAAAGGGAGGACTCTAGAAGAGTTTCGTTAAAAAGTCAAATAAATTTCACTATCACACTACAGCCTTGTCCACACAGGCATTTAGATCATGGATAAATAAATGCACTCTGGCATTTTGTAGTTATGCTTGATTGCCTTCCATATGATGTTGCCTTGTTTGCTGAACTCCGACCTGCAGCCCAGACTGTAATGTTGTGTGTTTACCTGTGGGGGTAATAATAAGAAAGCCCAGATTGTTTCTGTAACCTGTGAGGTTTGAAGTTTGTCATTCATTGGATTAATGAAAGACGGATCAATTGTCTTTGTTAGAGCTAAACCTTGATGTCCTAATGCCCCTTCCTTCTGAATTCTCCCTCTGACTGCACAGCATGAAATATTTTAAGACCTTTTCACTTTCACACCAAAAGTACATTAACGACAAGTAAACACAATAAAATCATTTTCTTTGCGCTTATCTGCATTTCGGCAGAAATTGACGGCAAGAAAAATCTGCATGCTATGCCATCCAAACATGCATCCTAAAAATTTGTGTGGACTCTGATTCACTCCAACCAACAGAAAAATGGTTGGGGTTTGATCTGCACTCACCTGACACCACAGACATCAGAAAAACACTAGATTCAGACAAACTTTTTTTTTTAACAGCAAACAGGATCTGAAAGCAGTATACCAGCATTCTGGCTACTAAGTGATTATTGTTTGGCAGCTCTGCTCACCATTGTCATGGATGTACACAAGTCACTGTTAGAAAGTCCTGTAACCCGAGCTGAACAGCATTGTAAAATATCAGTGCTAGATATGAACCCATTCATTCTGGACTCACCAAGTGTGCTCTACGGTCAGACCAACCTGGAAAGCAATACTGAGTGCTAGTTCTCACTACAATTTTCATTCAGTGCATGTCTGAATAGTAGTTTAAAGTTTTAAAAAGCTGAAAACACTGGTAGCAGAGTTTTTTTGTATTGCTTGATACACACCGGTCAGCCATAACATTAAGACCACTTCTAGAAAAAGAGGGTAAAAATAAAAGGGTAAAAATCTAGTTATTTCATTATAATGGCACCTGCTGGGTATGGGATGTATTAGGCAGCATGTGAACAGGCAGTTCTTAAAATAATATGAATGATGTGCCAGAAGCCAGAATATAAGCATATGAGCCCTTTTGGAAATGGCCTTACTGTGATGGCTAGAGTATCAGCACGTTTTTTGGAGTGTTCCAGGTAAACAGTAGTTACTACCCATGGGTACCCAAGGTTCATTGATGCATGTGAGGAGTGTGGTTGGATTCCAAAGAGGAGCTCCTGTTGTACAGTAATGCTGCTCTGAAAGAAAGGGGTCAGAACAAACTCAGTGTCCCCCAGTCAAAGCTGTTTCAGCATCATGAGGGAGACCTGCTCAATATGTTAATGCTGATCGGTGTAGAAGCAAATGAAAAAAAGTCTGAAGAGTCTTAATAAAGAACGTGAATTGAAGGTAAATGTAATTAATTATAAATATTACTGATTAATAATATAATAGTGTAAAAAAACATGAGACTTCTAAGGGTTAAAAAGTACCGTATTAACATTGGGCTATTTGAAACCAGAGCCTGACACATATCAGACAGGTTCCTTTGCCATAACTCTTGCCCACTCCTAAGCCAGTTAAGCTGAGTTAGGCTCAAGCTCAAATGGCTCCAGCGTACGCTTGAGTCGATATGTTGGTCCTGACTTGATGCGCAAGTTCACATGGAGTTTATGACGGCATTATCATCCAGTGCGAGTGGTCACTGGAAGGCCCCAATCCGCCACACTGGGGTGGAGATGTGAACGGGCATCACTCACTCCCGCCCTCCTAGGTGCCTTTGTCAGGTGATTGCTGGCAGAAAAAAAAGGAAAAACAGATCAATACATCTCCTCTGGGGTTGACAGGTAATCTTTACCCAGAATGAAATATGAGCAGCATCAACCCACTGGATTCCTTAACTGTAGCTGAGGCAATTGACTGGGTGCTCGCCGTCCCCACCCCTACCACCCCTACCACCACTACCACCCCCACCCACACTTCCTGATCCGGCGACAAAACTCATTCCAGGCCAAAACAGGCGAGGTTCATTGAGTGACGTTGTCATGGTAACGACTAATTACAGCCGGAGGCAGGTGAGGCAATCGCTTTGACGATTGACAAAAACGTGATGAGAAAATACAGCAGCTTTTCTGTCAGTCCCTCCATCACACCGATGAGATGGGGAAGATGGACGCGACGCTTACTACAGCTGTCTGATCCGTCAGCTGCACACCTGTAAACCCTAAACGGGTTCAACAACACCATGCTCACAATCACACACACATACACACTCAAGCTAACATCACTCAACTACATAACCTCCCAGCTGTAGATGAAAACCTGCTCTCCGCTAGTCAGGTTTCACCACCCGAACCGGACACTACAATTAAAATGCACGTCAGAACAAGAGTCGGCCTGCACCGAACTTTCATGGGTGAATATTTGAATGTGTAGAATGGGGGAGGTGGGGGGTACAGAAGCCCCGGAGGGCGCAGAAACACATACTCACTCTGTTGTGCTAATGAGTGTTTTTCGAGCGCTCTAGCGTTTCACATCTATGCTAATAGAGGGCCTGTGTTTTTGAGCCTTACTTTCGATGGGTGTTCCTCTGAACCTTGTCGCAGCGTGAGGTAGCAAAGCTTTGGGATGCCACAGAATTTGTTACTTCAGATTTCAGTAATAGACAAAAAAACCACAATCCTAAAAAGGCAAGACTGTGTCCACAAGGATGGCATACACAGCATTAAATATGCAGTGGTTTGGGCACCCCAGGTCAAATGACGTTTTGAACAAAAGTCTGCAATTGTTTTTACTGAATAAAAGCATAAAACGTGGCACATGCTAAAGCTTTATGCTTTTATTCGTCCCAATAACAAATGACAGCGAAAACACGGAAACTGCACTAAAATTGCCAAAATATTTCAAATTTAAGTATATTGTATGATCCTAGAGGGGTGTCTCCTATTCAGACACTCCTGAGGGCCTTTATCACTGGGATCACATGTGTTAGATTAGGACCGGGGGTAAAGTCTGCAGCAGATCACAAGACCAGGATTTAGGCACCACAACTAAGTGTGTCATCTGACTGGGGGTGTGCAAACTTTTGCTGCATCAGGAGGCAGGTGGGCTGACAACCTGAGGGCTAAAAACACAAGCTGCCATCAGCTAACGTCTTGGGCTGAAAAACTGCTCTTAAAGAAGCCCTCCTCCTTGAGAAAATGGCCAAATGTGATTAATGCATTTGATTGCATTAGCATTTTTTTGTCTGAGAAATAATGGCTTCACACTTAATTCACAACAGGGATTCATGCTCTGAAGGATCCTCCTGGACACTTGCAGCACGTTTTCAGAAATTCTCCTCTGAACTGTGCCCAGGAAGACTGTCAGTCATCCTCCTGTTCCCCATGGCTGCTAAATGAAGTTCCTGGCTTGATGAAGCAATGTGTCCGTGATGTGGAGGGCAAGGGGCCAGCACATTCTCCTCCAGTGGAAAGGGCCTTCATGAAGCCTCGGTCACTCTCTTCTCGCCTTGTGTCCTTGCGAAAGGAGAGGTAACCTGTAAAAAGGAAAGATTGCATTAGCTCACTGCTCCTATAAAAATGATCAGCCATAGCATTAAGACCACCTAATATTGAGTAGGCCCTCCTCATGCTGCTGACTGTGGTGCACTGTGTTCTGACCCCTTTCTAACACAGCCAGCATCAACATTATGTACAACAGGAGCTCCTCTTTGGGACTGGACCACACTCCCCACATACACAAGTGAGCCTTGGGTCCCAATATCCCAGCTGTCCTTCCTTAGATCACTTTTGGTATGTGCTAAAGTATGGAAATGGTTTGGTTATTTTCGGACGGATGAAACCAATTGCCAAAAAGAACCCTCCGTTGATTTCACTTGCAAGTCCTCCAGTACTGATGCTATTCCTAGACAACAGTCAATTGCTTTGACATTTGCTACTCAATACAGTAAAAAAAATCATAAAGGCATCAGAACAAGTGCAGTTACTTACTTACAAAAGATATGCCAGGGAGTTGTTGAAAAAAAAAGCTTTAAAAAATTTCTAATGCAGTTGACCCAATGTTTTAAATGCCCGGTTAGAAGCTTATCTAAAAGTCGAATGTCGGAGCCATATATGAGTCTTACTATTGATTACATAGACATATAATGAAATTAGCAAATGTTTGCAAACTGCGTATTTCCCAGAGGAACATATGGCAAAATCTCTCCCTATGGTGTTCAAAGACGCTCTGCCATCTTGGGGACAGAGAGGACAGGTCTGTATTACTACAAACAAAGGACCGAACATTATCAAGGCTGTGTTGTTAAAAAACTGGACTCGACATCAGTGTTTTGAGCTTCAACTGCACTTGGTAAGTTAAAATTGTTTGTTTTATTGATAACGGAATATATTTAGTTTAAATACATTTCAGTTCAGTTATAAAAAGTATTTTACTACTAAAACTATTATGCTAAATAAAGATATATTTTTTGTTAACATTATATATACAGTCTTTAGCTTTTTAGAGCTAAAAGTCTTTTAAATCTTGTACTTGGGATTTTCTCCCATTTTCCTTGCAACAAGCTTCTAGTTCTGTAATATTCTTTGGTCGTCTTGCATGCACAGCTCTTTTAAGAATGTTCAAATGTTGTATAAATTAGAGGACTGTGATGGCCATTCCAAAACCTTCAGCTTGCATCTCTTGGTTGATGATTTCGAGGTATGTTTAGAATTATTGTCCTTTTGTAGAAGCTGTTGTAGAGAGAAGATCTTCTTTTCAGTCTCAGCTTTTTACAGATGTTACAATTCTGGCATTTCTATTTTTGAGGCTGATTAATGGTTTGCACCTTGTGGTGAATCATTTGTATTTACTCTCATGAAGTATTCTCTTTATGGTCGACTTGATACTGATACGCCTACTTCCTGGAGAGGGTTCTT
>JBBIGC010000001.1:28616751-28627724 GCA_037576955.1 Lepidarchus adonis
GGGGTGGTGATTGGAGTTAACCGGTTTGACCTGCATGAAAGTTTTCACCAGGGTTACCATCATTTTGATGTGTATAAAATCACTATAGTGGACAACTCCCTCAGGACAGCAGCTCAAGCTGTGACCTTGTGATCTATAGGGCTTGATATGCATGACAGAGGGTCTGATGTGACACTGCACAGCCTTTTCTTATGATCACCATGCATTTAAATAAAGATAATAGTTACAGCCATGTCATACAGTGGAAACGCTGCATCAGGAAGGGCTGTGTAGATCTTTAAGGCAGTTGCTTAAGCTATAGTTTATTCCACTGGCCCTAGATGGAGTCAATAAGTGAGAAAAAAACATCCCCAAAACCTCTGCTGAGCTGCTCAAAACTCATCCAGCTCTTCATGAAGGTGGAGCTTACAGGTGGCAGCAGTGAACTTGCTTGGAGGATATGAAAGGTGTGCCTGAAGAAAAAAGTTATTTTTTTCTAACTAAACACATAAGCATCTAGAATAAAAAGTTTGGCAAATGGCAGCAGTCATTACAACAAATGAGAGATATACATACAGTGGCACTTGAAAATTTGTGTAGAATGTTCTATATTTCCTGATGAATGTGACCAAATCACTATCAGATTTGCCAAAAGGAGATAAAGAAAACAAACAAATGAGACAAAAAACTGTTCTTCTTCATTTATTTATTGAGGGAAATGGTCCAGTATTGCAGATCCATGAGATCCAAAATTAAGTGAACCTGTGCTGTCAGTATCTGATGTTAGTTCCTTGTGCAGCAATAATTGCAGTTAAACTTGAGTCCTGCACATCAGCCTAGAGGATTTTTAACCTGTTCCTCTGTACAGAACTCCATCTTTTGGATGGAGATGAGATTATTTCTCATACAAACTGCTCACTTCATATACTTCCACTACATTTCTATTTGGTGAAGATCAGGACTTTATTCTTCTTGAACCAGTCTGTAGTAGAACAACACATCAGATCAGACCTGGACATGTTGCTTTACAAAAAATAATAATTAAATTCTCCATTAAGAGACTAGAGAAACAAATTATTGAACTACAAACATGTCTTTGCTGATCAATTTCATATAGGGTCATTGCAATTGATGTAGGTGAACTTCTGTTGTATACAAGTGAATGCTGGCTCTGATAGAAAGGGGTCAGAACACACATTTTGGAGCTGTATAGCTGCAGGCCAGTCAGAGTACCCATACTGACCTCTGTCCACCACTAAAACTCCTATAATGGTCATGTGAGCATCAGAACCAGAGCATGGCTCAGTGGAAGAAGGTAGTCAGGTTATGTGACACATGGTACCAACCTAAACAATGCTTCAGACAAAGTCTGAATCACTGTGGTGATGGTGTTCCTTAATGTCAGTGACCTCTTTCAGTAGACTAATGCTCCCTGCCTCACTGCAAACATTGTTCAGGAATGGTTTTGAGGAACATGGCAAAGAGTTTAAGGTGCCGAGTCACCCTCTAAATCTCAGTCTGATTGAACTTGGGACTAGCTGGACTAATCTGATCTATGAAGGTCCCGTTTCATGATTTACAGTTACAATTACAGTTACAATGCCTCGAGTATGAAGGTGGTGTTATTGTTTTGGCAGTTTGGTGTATTTGACCTGTGTTCAGGTTGTTCTCTACTTTAATATTTTAAGATTGTGTTTGTCCCTCGGCTGAAACTGTTCAAATGGCAGTGGAAAAGTTTCTCAGTGTTTATTTCTTTATTTGCTTAGATTGTCTGTCAAAGGCAAAGCAAGCTTAGAGGCGAGTAGCTGCTCTCAGGGATGTTCGTACTTACTGAGAGTTTAATTGCCCCAAGAATGTTTGACTTCACTGCATTGTGTCTTTGGTGCCTATTTACAGTGCATTCTTAATTCTCTCCCTCAGTCTCCCTCTCTGCCTGTATCTCTCGCTCTCTGGGGCCGCTCTAAAAAGCTCTCCCCCTTTCCTTGATGAGGGGCAGAAACACGACGCCGATGAAGCGGCCGCACTTCTTAGCACTCTCTTTCATACTCATTGCCTTTCTTCTCCACCTGAAAGGTTTCTTCAGATTGGAGTTTGAAGCGTGGTGAATACTAATTCCTGTCTATTAAAAGGGCCTGGTATCATTGCCATGCTCTCATTTGAATGCTGTACTCAGGGGAGGCCTCTTAATTCCTTTATAGAAGAATTCGAGACCCCTTTTACTTCAAAAAGTATAAATCATACTCCCAAATGAATGAGGGAGAGAGGGGATTCACGCGTGCCGCCTCTGATGTGTCCCGTCGCTTAGTGGCAGCCGGGTTGAGCTCCCAAAGCTGCTCAAATCCGGCCTCAGGGGGGAAGACATGTCTGTCCTCCTGACCCAGGCCTCCAGCAAAGCTCACAGCCATAACAATGAGCCACTCCACATGTACATATGAACAGCACTTAGTCAAACTGCTAATATATAATAACAGGTGAATCCATACTTTTGAACAATCGGAAAAATGAAACTTGTTTAAAAGTAGTACGTAAAATAAGCAAACAAGCAAACAAAAAATGAGCTTATGAACTGCCTAATTTATCATTTGAGTTTGTGTTGTTAACTGCTACTAATTAGAAAAACTAATCTGAATTAACTGAGTTTGTGGAATCATTGGCCTTATACAAAAGTTGGGACACTGTATAAGATGTAAATAATAACAGAAAGCAATGATTTGCAGATCTCATAAACCCATATTTTATTTACAATAGAACAAATTATCTCAATTTGAATTTGATGCAGCTACATGTCTCAAAGTTGGGATGGGGCAAGAAAGGGCTGGTGGAACATTTTGTAACTAGGTTAATTGGCACCAGATCAGGAACATAATTGGGTGTAAAAGGAGCAACTTCGACAGACAAAGTCTGAGAAATAAAGATGGACAGAGGTTCACCAATTTAAAAAGAATTTTCTTATCTTCAGACTCAGACTCAGAATCAGAATCAGAATACTTTTATTATCCCGGAGGAAATTAATTTGTTGGTTAATTTTAGAATAATGTTCCTCAATGTAAAATTGAGAAGATTTTTAATATCTCATAATTTACAGTACATAATATCACCAAAAGTTTCCAAGATTTGGTTCAATGCTCTGTGCGTAAAGGACAAGGCGGAAAATCAATACTGTTAAATACTATTCATACTGTCTCACTTTCAACATTAGATATGTTTTCTATCTTCTATTGTGAACAAAATACAGGTTTTTGAGATCTGCAAGTCATTGCATTCTGTTTTTATTTACATTTTACAGAGTGTACCAACATTTTTGGAACTGAAGTTGTGATTCATATTTAATAATTTTAGTCTTCCTTGAGGTAATCATTGGGAGGACAGTTAAGTCTCTCAGCTTTTTTGAACAATATTGTCATTTCAGGATCTTTAGTGATCACCCTCTCAAGTCATACCACAGCTCTGAGAGCTTTAAACTGTCTCTACAGGAAAGAGGGTAAAGAAAAAATTGGGAATGTTAAGTGTCTGTTGTCCAAAGAGGATGTGAATGCTGCTCTAATAGAAAGGGGTCAGACCACCACAGTGAGAGGTGGTTCAGCAGCATGAGGGGGACCTACTCAATATTAGACAGGTGGTCTTAATGTTATGGTATATATGATTGTTGTATATTGGATGTATCACACAGACCCAATTAAATGTGTTTGAAGTGAGTGTTTCTTAAATGTGAGGGTTTTTATACAACAGTGATGATGCAGGAGAGCTGTGAGCTGTGAGAAAACAGACACAGCAACAGATACCTGTCATTCCTGGCAGCCACATGAATCCCTTGCCTCACATGTGTGTAGATAGAACCCCGTCACAGCCACCTCTGCCTGCGTGTTGCTTGCCCTCAAATGTCATAAATCACACGATAGTGGCGCACTACTCTAGGAGGGGGGAGGGGGAGAGAGGGTTGGCCCCCGAGTAAAGTCTCTATGTTGTATAATCAATAGGTATAAAAATAAATGGCTTGACCGGTATTCTCCGCCTGCTACCCCTCTCTAATAAAATCCCCGTAATGCATATTTCATTTACTTTTATACTTATTGATTAGCTGTAGCCCAGTTAGTAAATCACGCGTCTATCGATCCCTCAATCGTGGCTCTGTCGGACAGCGTATAACCAGCCATTTGCTGCACTGATAAAGAGCTCAGCCATTGAACTCCCCACAGTAAATCTTTGCAAACTAACTTTTTAATTCCAAAATCAATGGACGCTTAAACACCACATTATTTCACTCGCCGCTGCCCAGGCCAGTATTAAAAGTAATACCCAGATGCGCTTGTGTCTAATGCACAGGGCTATGGCCCTTCGTCTCAGCACTCCTTGTTTTTCGGTTTTTCTCTGTCAATCGGTTAGAGGTAGCTCAGCTCAGCTAAAGGTTTTTCTTCGCAGTTTCCAGCGGTTGTTTTACTCACACAAGAGAGAATAAAAGTGTTGTACATTAGAATTGGCCTGCCATGTTCTAAAGAAGGGATAACTGTTCAAAAAGCCATGATGCACAACGCAGCCACGTCGCACTACTGTGTTACTTTTCAAAGTCATTTATGGAAGAACACCTGTATAAAAATTTACAATGAAATGAATGGATTTTGTGTTAAGCACGTCTGGCTGATAAATATGTCTAGTGGAATCAGTTGTCCTTATTAAAAGCTTTTAGTGTGAGAAAGAAAGCTTTTATTGATGGAGTAAAAGGGATTCTGGAGGATGGGACTCATTAAATGGCTGAAAAGTTCTTGCTGCGTGTTCTTCAAACGCCGGCGAAATCTGCCTCAATATTTAGGGGAGTGACACCCAAAGACGAGAGGGAGACACGTTTAGAAGGTCACTTGAGTCGTCCAAAGACACCACGGACATTCTTTAGGGCCGGCTGGTCCCTGAGGCGTGGCGTGAAGTATGCACTGACGCAAGGGTCAATCGTCTTTCACGTGCCCACTACTCTGAAGCAGATATATCAATTAAAAAGAATAAATCAGAAAGCCGCGAGAGCCACTGCCAGTGGCCATAGCGCCATCTATTTTCATTAGACTCCGGGTCCTCCAGGTGTGAGGAGGATCTTAAGATGAATAGAGGTATTCAAATGAATCAAAAAGGATTAGGGACCCCTGGGATTGCAATCAATGCAGGCAAATCAATAATCAATAGGCCACTCACACCAATATACTAACTGCTGACATCGAGATCTCACAATTAAAATGAAAAGCAGGCCAGAGGAGGGCCACAGGACTATGATTTATCTGAAGCCAGCAAATGCCATTTAGAAATAAATAAAGTCGATCGGGAAAACTTGCGCGCAGGCGGGATGCGGTTATGCATTTTAACGTGGCAGCAGAGTGTGAGGTGGGGGGTGGGGGGCTTTATGGGGACACACGATCTGTCTCCACATGACGCCTGTTTTTCATGGGACAACACTGAAACTATGACACATTGATACAATGTAAAGTAGTCAATGTAAAGCTTGTATAACAGTGAACTTTGCTGTCTTCTCAAAATAACTTAACATACAGCCATTAATGTCGCTGTCGCTGGCAACATAAAGGAGTACACCCCTAAGTGAAAATGTCCAAATTGTGCCTAATGTGTTTTGTGTGGCCACCATTATTTTCCAGTACTGTCTTAACTCTCTTGGGCATGGAGTTCACTAGAGCTTCACAGTGCTCTTCTACTCTTCCATGACAACATCACAGGTGGATGTTAGAAATCTTGCACTCCTCCAATTTATGTTTGAGGATGCCCCACAGATAGTGTTCGACACCATTACCCTCATTTTCTTTAGAAAGGTCATGGTCATCTAATAGGTGTGTTTGGGGTAGTTATCATGTTGGAACAATGCCATATGGCCCAGTTTTTGACGGGAGGGTATCATGCTCTGCTTCAGTAAGTCACAGTACATGTTTGCATTCATGGTTCCCTTAATGAATCTCCCCAGTGTTGGCAACACTCATGCAGCCCCACACCATGACACTCCCACCACCATGATTGACTGTAGGCAAGACACACTTGCTTGACGCCATCTGAACCAAATTTTTAAATCTTTAGAAGATTTAGAAGCTTCCCGCTGTGATGACAGCCATGCGCATTGACAGGCTGACCCCCCACCCCTACAACCTCTGCAGCAATGCTGGCACCGCTGATACGTCGATTTTTTAACTCACTTTTGTTGTCAGTGGTTTAGATATTAATGTCTGTGTGTTGAGTTATTTTGAGGGAACAGCAAATTTACACTGTTATACAAGCTGTAAACTGATTATATTTGTGAGATGCTGTACATCAGTGAGCCTTGGGTGACCATGATCCTGACACCTGTTAACCATGGCTCAGGAACACTCCACAATGCATACTAAACTATACAATCAAAGCTGAAAAAAGTGAGCGTAGCGCAAAACTGACTACGTTTCGAGTGAAACTGACCAAATGCAGGTTGGTAGGGTTAGACACTCACTGTCTATATTTTCACTTACCAAATATTGCCTTGCTGAATCTGCTGCTTTGGGGCTATGGAGTCGCACAGAACAGTTCTAGAGCTTTAGTATGAAATGCTGGTGCATGAGCAGAAGAACCACACAATCCCATGTGGATTCAGCTCTGTAACAGATGCATTTCTTTATTCTTTTTTTCTTTTTTTTTTACAGATCATGTGAACACCTGCAAACTACAACACATCAGCTCTTAAAGCTCTATGCCCCCCCCCTTCCTCCACACCAGAGAAGACCTTGACCTTAACTTTACATCCCAGTAATCAGGGTTCACTGTGCAAGGGGCTTCTGACATATCACCCCAGGGGAGGGATGGGGGAGTCTGTAGCCATGATCATTTGTTTATCTGTACCCACCACCGACAGAGACACATGGCCCACACACCTCCTTTCCCCTCCACTGATATTTCTGTTAAAACTCCTACAGTATGTCTTATTGCACTTGGGCCTTTCTGGTCTTGTTTTCAGAATGGATCACCTCACTGTAAAAAAGGAGTTTAGGTGATTCTCCATAGGAAAGAGATTAATAGTACAGTATTTCAGTGAATGTGCAGTACTGATCTGGGATATTGGTCTGATACTGAATGAAACTGGATCAGGTATCATTAACAATGGGCTGATCCACTATTCTGTTAATTTCTGTTATTCTATGTTTGTGTACATGCACATACTACCTGTAATTTGTGTTAATTTTATTAAATATGTGTTAGGTAAAATGTAAGGTTTGTTAAAGCTGTTATGTTTAGTACTTTTTTGAATATCCATTGCATGCAATGATTGCTTGAAATTTGCAATATTTTCTCTTTACTGCAGCCACCTTCAATTCCTGCTTTTTCCAGGATATGTAAGGCATAAAAAGATTTTTTTAGCATTAGAGAAACTCTATCATTTTGTTGCCAGGTGAAGCATTGTGCAAAGTTTTGAGGCATTTATTGGAATTTGAGCAAATAAGATGTTTTAAAACACCTGAATATTAATTGCGCAACTGCAATCAGCAGCATCAAAAAATTTAAATGTGCCATTACCTGTGACAGCCATCCATGCCCAAGCTTTAAACACCCCCACCACCATGTTTAACTGATGAGCTAATACACCTTGGATTTTGGACAGTTAATTTTTCTTTCACCATCAATCTGATATAGATTATTTAGGTCTGCAGACTTTTTAAAGTATTTTTTTGCAAACTGTATTATGACTAATATGTTTTTGTGGCTAATTATTGGTTTATGTCTTGCAGTGTACCCTCTGTGTTTCTTTTAATGAAATTTTCTGTGGATAGTAGTCTCCGACAAGGATACACTTACTTCCTGCAGAGGATTTTTATTCACCATAGTGAGAATTCTTCTGTCATCAACAGTGGAGGTCTTCTGTGACCTACCAGTCCCTTCTCAATTACAGCGTTCACCAGTGCATTCTTTCTTCTTAATGATATTCCAGATAATTGATTTTGGTAATCCTAAGGTTTGACCGATGTCGCTAATGGTTTTATTCTTGTTTTCAACCTCATAACAGCTTTTGTACTTTTGTTTGAACAGCTTTTCTCCTCAAGTTGAATAATGGCAACTACAGTGTCAAAATGTTATAATCAAACCTACAAATCTTATCCCTGTACTAATGAAGCAATTACAAACCAAGCCAATTGTCCCAAACATTATGGTGGCCTGAAATTAGGGGGTTGGTATAAAAAGTGGAATTTCAACAAACTAAAATAAAAATTTTCAAACTAAAAGTTAAGCAAATAACTTTCGATTAAAGTCAGAAATGTGCACTTTAATCATATCTGGATGATCTAATTTATAATTTTACACTGAGCAGCAGAGGGGTAAATCAAAGAAAAATGTGTTTTGTCCCAAACATTGTTGAGGGCAATGTATTTTATACATTTTGTTTTACAAAGTAAGGAAAATAATGTCTAGGTCAAGTCTGATGTTGCATTGATATCAGCACATACTCAAATCTTATGTATTGGTTCTCAGTATCAGTCTATACCCAAAGCCTATTGGTACTGGAAATGAACAACTGGATCAGTGCATCCCTATTAAAAACACACAAAATGTAAATCTCCTGAAGGCTGTGTATTGTCTCTTTTTCTAGCAGACAGCCCAATGTGCAGATGGGTTTGCTGTGTGCAGGAGACATCAAGAGGAGGAGGAAAACCACAGCTGTTCCCACCTCCATGCCAGGTAAAACTGACACTCATGTTCAGAACATGGAAAGCAGGCCAAATATTTCAGATAATAATCAGAAAATTACACTGTAATAATACTAGCAGCTAAACAGACAGGAAATGTGAAATGTGTGGTAGGTATTGTCATACTGACTAACTGCGACTGTCACCACAGACTGATTATTTTGGGCTAAATACAGTAAGTATTTAGTACACAAAGTACAATGTGTGCTACTGTGGCTCCACTGCCACCCCCTCTCTTTGTGTTATCTGCTTCATTTAATATCCCACCCACAACAGTCTCTGATTGGCTATATGTCCCACAAGTAGTAGCCAATTAATTCTGAAGCTTTGTTGTCACTCACACACTTGTGTATCATGAAGTTCAGAGAAGGTGAAGAGGAGAGAGGAGAGTTTCAGCTGAGCGTGGACTGTAGTTGAGAACGTGTTTTCATAAAACATTACAGTCTAACACACTGAAGCTGCAAAACACCTGCCTGTTTTCTCAGTTCTACCGCTGAAAATATCTGAATAATGAACCTTGTTGCGGTGATAACATGAGTCTATGTAAGCATAATGCATTCACTAAAAAATCCAAGCATAATTTTTATAAAAAGTGAAGACAGAGCAATTTTTCAGTGAATGCAATCTTCTGTATGAGCCAGCAATGTTACCTGTGAATGACAAAGGGTTAATAGCGTTATGGAATGATGACAGCTAATGTTGCAACAGGTTATGAAGTTCTAGTTATAAAATGTTTATTTAATATTATTTAAAGTTAAATTACAATAATGTGGAGTAAGTAAAAATTCAAGCATTTATAAACAATACAGTAATACAATTTTGTGTTTGTTTAAAAAGAACAGAAATGTATTTATTTTCCATATTGGTTTTCTGGAATATTGGTTATTGACTCCATTAACTAGGAATAATCAGTATCAGATTTGAAAAAAAAAAAACAATATCGGTTGACCTCTACCAAATACCATAATATGTTGAAAAGGTTAAATGCCCAGTCAAATGACATTTTGCTGATTTTGTAAGTGCAAATAAGTTCACATGCTAAGGCATCATATGTCCTATGCAACTGTTATGGAGTATTTGATGTTTTTCATTTGATTGATTCAAATACACTGTGCCCTAATATTTGCAGAAAGACATTCAGGTTTAAATGTGTTCTCTGAGGATGTTTATGTATATTAGAAAAACAAAAAAAAGATATTTGTCTTGTGATGTTTAAAGTTTTATATATGGCTATAATATTTATGTATTAATATCACACTTAAAATGATTATTCAGGATTCAATTTAAACTGTTTATTTGTCACATGCATAGTTGTACAAGTACAACATGAGTTATGTCTAAGACTGCTCCATGGCTTAAACTTTTTCTAGAGACTGAAATACAGAATAGAGAAAAATGTATATAATATAAACCTGACAGTAAATCTAACAATAAACAAAATGAACACACTATACTAAATCTGTAAAAAAAAATACTGGACACGATGCATAAAAAAGTGTAAATACAGAGTTACTAGGCAGACATGCAAAAAACTGCTTGTGGTGTACAAATGCCAGGCAATGTCATTAAAACTTTTGTTTGGTTTGGTGAGTGTTCTTGTGGAGTTCTTTTTGGCTTTTATCAGAAATTCTTAAATTCCTTAACCTGAAATGTCCTCTGAGGCTTCCGTACGTTTCATTACTTACAACTTTTGAGATTTAGAAGGTCCAACAGGGACTTAGCAAGGTGTTCCAGCTCAGGAACATGTCCAGGATTCCTTTGATCTTTTCTGACTGAAACGTCAGTCCTCACCAGACCTTTATGTGTAATCTGTTTAGTGTGAAACGATCCAGATCAGGACCGTCCTCTCTGTGCCGAGAGATTCTCAACTTTCTCTAAAAAAATAAAATAAATACAAAAACTCACACTCATGAACTGATTGGCCTTTTGGATGGTTTGCACTGCGCAAGCATAAGGAGGTATTTTCATGCCAGCAGTGGGTCCGCTGTGGTTGGCAGAGGGACTTGTTGCAGAAGTTTTGGCTCATGTTTCCGACTCATCAATAGATGGTGGAATTAAACTGGAGTTTGGAAGACTGCCCATACACTCCCATTACACAACAGCGCTGCTACATGTGACTTGAATAATTACTGTCTGACCTCAAAACTTCCATGCTTAGCTGAAATGCTCTATTTTCTGGCATAAAACCACAATTTTGCTTTTTTGAGAAAAATCATTTTGAATGCTGCATTAGTGTGTGTGTGTGTGTGTGTGTGTGTGTGTGTGTGTGTGTGTGTGTGTGTGTGTGTGTGTGTGTGTGTGTGT
>JBBIGC010000001.1:28627824-28646979 GCA_037576955.1 Lepidarchus adonis
CAAACTCCACCCCCTCTATGCACTGTTCATTTGGAAGAGTTAACTAAAAAATGGTCAATCAATATATTGAGCTTTGACAGCAAATCTGTTCACTGCTGGTTTCCACAAGCCCCAAGAGGCACAAAAATCTTTTTGATACGTCCTGTAAGAAGCTCAATCCCTCCTACAGCGAGGGGAGGTTTTTCTGAAGTATCTGGCATAAATACAATAGTGTTTCACCTTGCCACTTGCCTCAATGATAATTTAGAAGAGTGTTTAGTGGATATAAACAGAGAGACAGAGAGTGAAGCTCACTTATTTTACTGTGACAGGACAGAAGCACTCATAAAAGTCAACACAAAGTTCTTCTAGTAATAACAAGAATAATCCCTGCAGCAAATTTTTTAGCTAAAACAACGCTCAGATTTGAATAAAATATGTGTGTGTGTGTGTGTGTTAGATAAATAGTGGAACAGTGGCAAATGCTCACCTGCTTTTACACATGGGGGTAGAGCAGCGAGGATGGGAGCTCTCAGGAACCATGCCAACAGGATACATGGGTAATGGACACAAGGGCTTCAGCTGGAAACAAAGTTCAGTGCCCCAGTGTTATAGGGGATAAAATAATAATATGACTTAAATATCTGATTAAACAGTCATACCTGACTTCGATCACGTTTTCCAAAGGAGGGCAACCAGATCCTGAAAAACAATAAATACTTAAATGAATAAATAAATAGATAGATAGATGGAGACAGACAGAGAGACAGACAGACAGACAGACAGACAGACAGAGAGACATGTCTGGCTGAATATGGTCTAAAGTCAAGAGAAAGGGGACAATCTTACTCTCTCTGACAGGATTCCTGTGGACAGCTCCTCATTCTGTCCATGAAAACAGCTACATTATTATCCTACAATACACAAAGAACATCCATGCTGCAGTAATGGACCAGTATGGTGAAGAAAATTCTCTCAATGCAGTGTAAAATCAGCAGATACTGTAGGACGTATGACATGATTATAACATGACAGTTCGGTCTCACCCTCCCTGGCAGCCGCCTCCTGCCTCGCCTAATGCAGCGCGCAGCCACTCCTGGCAAACGGTTCAGACGGGTGTGATAACCTGCAACAACTATTATGATTACTACACAAATTATACAGAAATTATTCATTTCAGTCATTTGTTTTTTGAGGAAAATGATCCAAGATTACAGCTCTGTGAGTGCACAAAAAAAAATAATCTGTCAGTATGTGGTGTGATCTACTTGTGCAGCAATAACTGCAGTTAAACATTTTGACTAACAGTTATCCAGTCCTGCACATGGACCTAGAGAGGTTTTAGCCCATTCCAACACACAGCTTCAGAACTGCGCTACTAGTGGGTTTCCTCATACAAACTGCTCATTTCAGTTCCTTCCTCAACTTTTCTACTGGGTGAAGGTCAGGACTTGGACTCAGCCTTTCCAGAACATTACGTTTTGTCTTCCAGGTACTTTGTTGGTCAAACACTCATGGAGAGGGTAACAATGCTTTTGAATGGATTGATGGAGTCTAAACTCCCTGGAGATGGTAACTTATTCTAGCCTGATGACCACGGACAGCTGTTTTTCTGAGCTCCTCAATAATCTTCTTTGTTAGTCCATGACACACTTCCACAGACATGTGTGACATCCATCAAACGTGTTTGACATCCCACTGGTTGAAAACACTTTACTCTGATTTCACCTTTTCAAATTTTCTGCTAATCTTAGAGGTGACACTCACAGATCTGAAACACTGGATCATTTTCCTCAGTAAATAAAGTACAACATTTCTGTCTAATTTGTTTAACTGGGTTCTCTTTATCTGCTCTTAGGACTTATCTGAAAATCTGACGATGTTTTAGGTCAGATTTGTGCAGAAAAACAGAACATCCAATCAACCTTTACATACCACTTGCCTAATATTGACTAGCCCTTCCCATACTACTGAAACTGTGGTGCACTTTGTGTTCTGACCCCTTTCAGAGCCAGTATTAACATTGTATGCTATTGTAGTATTAATGTTATGGTTGTTGCTGTTTGCCATCATCTCATATTTGTCCCTGATATTTCAGAATGACAAAATTTCACAAATAGTTCTGTTGTTTCAATGGGGATCATCAGCATGGTCTATACCAGGGTGGGGAATATATGTCACTGTAAGCCTTTTCCAAGCATCTTGTGGATATCACCTGCACCTAAAGAACATTCATGTTGCAAAGACTGTTAAATAAAATTTAGTACACAGCACTGTTCTTCCACCACAAATAAATCAATGGCTCTACCTCTCTGATTGGGACGAGCGGGCTGGAGGAAAGTGGCGGAGCGACTCTTCTCTCTGTTAGCGTCCAGCCCAGCAGGCCTGGGGGCAGTTTCTGACTCTCTGCTGGACCGTAAGCCCTGAACGTTGCCTGACACACACTCGCCTTCAAAGAACCAGTCGCTCTGTTCATCATCACCTGCAGAGAGAAGATCGATCTGGAGCAATCTGTGCAAACTCTTGATGCTGTGTTAAAGCAGCAACAAACTGAAAGGAGAAAACATTATTTCTAAAGCTGTATGATGATGTAGGAGTCATATGGGAATATGATATATATGTATAGGACATAATAATGTGAGCATGGGACAAATATGTACTGGATATAATAATGTAGGTAATGGACAGATACATTGGAAGAAATAATTATTTGACCCCTCTCTGATTTAGTACATTCAACCACTGACAAATAAATGAACGGTCCATAATTTAAAAAGAGAGAAGAAAATCAAGAAAAGCACATTATATAAAATAAACTGCTCAAAAAAATAGGAAAGGGAAAACAGAAATAAGATCCTAAATCTGAATGAATGAAATATTCTTATTAAATACTTAGTTCTTTACACAGTTTAATGTGCCGACAACAAAATCACACCAACATTATCAATGAAAATCAAATTTATCAACCCACACTCAAAAAGAAAGTGGAAAAACACACCACAAGTGGATACAACTTTGATGTAATGTCCTTAAAACAAGTCAAAATAAGGCTCCGTAGTGTGTGTGGCCTCCACGTGCCTGTATGACCACCATACAACGCCTGGGCATCATCCTGATGAGGTGGGAGATGGTTTTTTGAGAAATCTCCTCTCAGACCTGGACTAAAGCATTCGCCAACTCCTGGACAGTCTGTGGTTCCACATGGCATCGGTGGATGGAGCAAGACATGATGTCCCAGATGTGCTTAATTGGATTCAGGTCTGTGGAACAGGCGTCCAGTCCATAGCATCAATGCCTTCGTCTTGCAGGAACTGCTGACACACTCCAGCCACATGAGGTCTAGCATTGTCTTGCATTAGGAGGAACCCAGGGCCAATCACACCAGCATATGTTCTCACAAGGGGTCTGAGGATCTCATATCGGTACCTAATGGCAGTCAGGCTACCTCTGGAGAGCACATGGAGGGCTGTGCGGCCCCCCAAAGAAATGCCACTCCACACATTACTGAACCACTGCCAAACCGGTCATGTTGGAGGATGTTGTAGGCAGCAGAACGTTCTCCATGGTGTCTCCAGACTCGGTCATGTCTGTCACATGTGCTCAGTGTGAACCTGCTTTCATCTGTGAAGAGCACAGGGTGCCAGTGACGAATTTGCCAATCTTGGTGTTGTCTGGCAAATGCCAAACGTCCTGCAGCCCAACGCCCACCTGTGGACGTCTGGCCCTCATACCACCCTCATGGAGTGCTCCTCCTGTTCCTCCTTGCCCAAACCTTCTTACCACAGCTCGCATTGATGTGCCATTCTGGATGAGCTGCACTACCTGAGCCACTTGTGTGGGTTGTGTCTCATGCTACCACTAGAGTGAAAGCACCCTCCTACACCTCTCTCAACTAGTCACTGATATAAAAGACACCTGTCCACAGACTCAATCAATCAGACTCCAACCTCTTCACTATGGGCAAGACCAAAGTGCTGTCTAAGGATGTCAGGGACAAAATTGTACCCCTGCACAAGGCTGGAATGGGCTACAAAACCATAAGCAAGAAACTGGGTGAGAACTGTTGGTGCAATTGTTCAAAAATGGAAGAAACACAAAATGACCATCACGTGACCTTGGTCTGGGGCGCCATGCAAGATTTCACCTCGTGGTATAAGGATGATCATAAGAAATGTGAATGATCAGCCTAGAATTACACAGGAGGAGCTTGTCATTTATCTCAAGGCAGCTGGGATCACAGTCACCAAAAAACATTCTTAACACACTATGCCGTAATGGATTAAAAATCTGCAGTGCCCGCAAAGTCCCCCTGCTCAAGAAGGCACATGTGAAGGCCTGCCTGAAGTCTGCCAATGAACACCTGAATGATTGAGAGTTCTTAGGAAAAGGTTCTGTGGTCAGTTGAAACCAAAATCAAGTTCTTTGGCCTCAACTTGTCATGTTTATAGGAAGGAAAATACTGACTATGACGCCAAGAACACCATTCCCACTGTCAAGCATGGAGGTGGAAACATTATGCTTTAGGGGTACAGGACAACTTCATTGCATTGAAGGGAACATCGACAGGGCCACGTACCAAAATGTACCACGTACCTCTGCCAGGACACTGAAAATGGGTCATAAATAGGTGTTCCAGCAGGACAATGACCCAAAGCATACAGCCAAGGCAACAAGGAGAAGCACATTAAAGTGGCCTAGCCAGTCTCCAGACCCTAATCCCATAGAAAAACTGTGGAGGGAGCCGAGATTACAAACTTACAAAATTAGCAATGGGTCAAATAATTATTTCCTCCACTGTATGTGCTGGATATAATAATGTAGATAGGGACAGATATGTGCTGGATTTAATAATGTAGATAGGGACAGATATGTGCTGGATTTAATAATGTGGGTATTGGCTAGAGCTGGGCAATATAATGATATTTATAATTATGATCAATTGTGGGGACAATATGATTTTCTGAGCAGATAGTAATATCGTCAGTAATTAAAAAGCACTGTCGAAATGTCATGTTATATTTCAGAAAGCATTGTTAGTCTAGGTAAGTGAATTTTTTTATTGTGCTGGATATATGTTTTCAATAACGGTTGTCTTCATGGTGCAGGCAGATCAGTGAATCAGTGTTTCTGGCTGATAAATAATTTCAGGTTCATATCTGGCAACCCAACATTTCAATTACTTGTGCATGTGCCCTCTGTGTCAAATGGTGTTAAGTGAAGTGCAATCTCCCTGTGTCTTCTGGGTCAATAGAGGGTTTTGCAGCAGCACCACTCACAACTACAGAAGACACACACACAAACACACACACACACACAAACAACACTCCCAGACGTGGTGCTCTCCATGGACCTGTCAGTCACCCACCCAGCAAGGCCATGCCTCTCACAGTCAAGGTGTAGTGACAACTGTTAAATCAGAGGATGCCTAGCGCCACCGCAGCTAATGAGATTAGCAAAGCCTTCAGCGCTCATTAGCGCTACATGACAACCACTCATTAGAGCCGCATGGGCACCCGGCAACTGCCACCCACGGCAACCTACCCTACACCGCAACATCGTTGGATGTACTTTCCTCTGTTAATGTTAACTGGGAAACTGCTGGTCTGACTGGGCTCCAGAGCTAATGCTGGTATTAGAAGTAGCAAATAATACCCAAAAACGGATCCATTTTAATAATGCACTTTGCTCATAATTAGATCATACACCCCTATTCATCAACTGCAGCATTTTCCCCAAACACACAGTAGCGTTTGTAGTCATTTTATTTCTTAAAGAATGAGCACAAATAAGAAGGCAGGGAAATCTGTGATGTGACGTGATTACATTTTGTTAATTTGCATTTTTTTGTATTTACTTTCACAGATCACTTGTTTTTCATTCATTTCCATGTTACTCATTCATTTCCTGTTAATGGAATTGAAACTAAATATCATTAACAGCATAAACATGAAGAAAATAATGTTTCTGCTAATCATTTCCTAACACTGCACATGCTACAGGTCTGTACAAATAAAAAAGCAACATTTTCTCCCATGGTGCCACAGCGTTTGAGGTGCAAGTAGTTTTATGCCACTATTCTCCATTTTGCTGATCAGACATCAGTACTGCAGCATGCTCTAAAAGTTAAAAACAGGTTTTCTGCAGCATTTAACTCATTTATTTACTACTTTCATTTACTGGATGATTATGTTGTTAATTTAATTTAACTATTGAATGAGGAATTTGCTTCAATTTTATTGAATTTATTTTCCCTAATCTATAGTTTGTCTTACCTATTTCCCTGAGACTGTATTTTCTCATAAGAGTGAGTGCAGTATATGGAAGGTGCTATAGCAATAAACCTGCCTTTAAACAGTAAGGTTAACTGTTGCACATGTTCATAAATATAACATGGTCTAATGGCATGAGCATAACCTGTGTTAATTCCTACCTTGCCTTCCTTCATCATTGGTGAAAAGCCCGGGGTCACTGCTGCACACGCTGCTCGTTTCACTGCAATAAAAAACAGAGGAAAACTGCATTTTAGCACCGGGACTTCGACAGAACTGTGACAAACTGATGACTCTGCCATGGAGATATTTTACCATCTCCAGGAAAACATCCATTACACACATGTACGGAGACTGAGAATACATGAACAAAGCGACTTCTGACATCACTTTTATTTATTAGAATTATGAAAATATGCAGAGATGGAGGTCAAGTGAAATCAGACCAAAGTAAACACACAAGGACCTTCTCCGCTCACGTCTGCTTCCTGGATTACAAACACAAAGACGTCGGGGAGGGGCAGGTACACATGCGGATCGAAGCTCGTGAGTGACATGCCCAATCTAATTGAATATCCCCCCCTGTCAGCTCCAATCTAATCTGCCCGGTCTTTTCTGAGGATGACAGGAAGGCACCACGTCTCTCCCTCCCGCTCTTCCCATCTGCTCCTTCAGCAGGCAGAGGATGGACCTCAGGCTTCGTCTTCAAACAACTGGACAGCATCTGCTCCGGCCTAGAGCGCTAGCCAACATCACTGATCTACGTCCCCACCCACAGTGCCTCGCTTTGCAAACCCACCTCAGGCTTCTTGTACCACACACTGGTGTGGCAGCGCCAGGCTGTGGCAAGTCATAATGGGTCGATCATGGCTCACTGCACACAATGGACACCAATCGGCCAAAACATTAAGACCACCTGCCTAATATTGAGTAGATCTCCAAATGCTTTTGAAGCAGCTCTGACATTGGTGCACTGTGTGTTCTGAACCCTACAACAGGAGCTCCTCTCTGGGATCAATGAGTCTTGGGAGCCCATGACTCTGTCACCTATTCACCACTTGTTCTTCCTTAGATCACTTTTTGTAGGTACTAATAACTGCAGACCTGGAACACTCTACAAGAACTGCTGTTTTTGGAGATGTTCTAGTTATCACAATGAGGCCTTTATCAAAGTGACTGCTTCCAGTACCATTGTAATAAACTAACTAGATAGTGATGTTACCCACTTCACCTCTAAATGGTTTTAATATTATGGCTGATTGATCTATATTTGAGTACAAATATGATGATCATGGATCCATAGTAGCTACAGGAAATCAATAGTCAGAGCATCTCCAAAATGGCAAGTCTTGTGGAGTGTTCAAGGTATGCAGTAGCTAGTACCTACCACAAGTGATGCAAGGAATGACTACAGGGTCATGGGCACCAAAGGCTCAATAATGTGCTCCAATTCCAAAGAGCAGCTCCTGTTGTAAAAAATGTTAATGCTGCTCTGATAGAAAGAGGTCCGAATACACAGTGCACCACAGTCAGAGTATTCTGCAGTATGAAGGGGACCTACTCAATGTTAGGCAAGTGGACTTAATGTTATGGCTGATTGTTGTATATTGCCAATCCCTTGTTATTTCTCTTATAATTATGTTTTTTTCCTACCAAAAGTGTAATTCCACTGAGCACTGGCTGCTACATGACGACAATAGTCGAAACATGAAACCTTGTGGTGGAACTACTTTTTCTGGTGGAAGAAACAGACAATATTTAAGAGGGTAGTTTAGAAGTGATGTTCTTTGCGTTTTCATTGAATAACACACTCCATCTCATATTCTTAATTCTTAAATGAAACGTACACAGAAACAGCTTCACACTGCACGTCGTCTGACATGGAGATGTAGCAGAGCAGTGGGCGTTCCCCCTGGTGTGCGGCAATGGGGACTGACAGTCCTGTCTGCTGTGCAGTTTGCTTCGTGTTGATCAGAGTTGACCTTGACCATGAGGAGAGAGGTCGGTGGGGTCAGACACTCGCTGATGCAGGAATCTGCCATATTGGGCGTTGCGCAGCCCTGCCCGCCGGCCCACCATGCATCACTGTAAGCAGATGGCCGCACCCTAGCCACCCTGGAAACAGATGTGGGAGGGGGGTAACGGTCTCAGGGGAATGAGGCGGGCTTAGCCCAGCACTCCTGGATAAACACACACATATGCACGGACACACACGTGTTCCTCAGCTGTCCGCTGGCCTCTGGAAGTGAGGCTGTGCATCTGGAGCATCACAGGAGCCCTTATGTGTCAGCAGAAGGAAGACAGCTACGGCTCCTCCTGGCCATGCACGATTCATAATGAGCGTTAATCGCCCTGTAAAAACAGCAGCAATGACGACTGCTGCCTTATGCCGGCTCCCTGCACTGCATCTGGCAGCAGCCGTGCTGGTGTGGTCACACCCAGACCCACTTACCTTACAGAGACCACTTTATTCCATCATTACTGTGTTTATAGAAGATGCAAACACGCCGGCTCTGGGCTTGAGAAAGCACTAATAGATCATAATACAAGCAATGGTTCTAGGAGAAAACCTTTAAATGGTATACCGTAGAACCTTCACATTATGTGGACGGTTCCTTAAAGAAATTGTTCATCAAAAATTCCAATTTACACCATTTTCCAATTCTAACAGATTTGGCCCCTTTAGCCACACATTTGAATCCTGTTCCCTCAGTTTGATGCTGTAGCTGTGAGACTAGAAGTCAATAGCCAAATAATTTCCCTACATATCCAAAATATCTCTTCACACACCCAATCCAGCGCTTTATCAAAGGTATGGCAGCCAGAATAGACAACACCAAAGACTGATCCAGAATCAGTATTGGTTTAACAACCAAAGAGCAGCAGGTTTCCCTTTTATTTTCTGGCAGAAGACATCAAGTATCAGCAGTGAGTGACCCAATAGTGTTGAGTGAGGACCCAACAATTTTACCACAATAATTTGTGCAATTTAGTCTGAGACAGGTGACTAGTGTGTTTTCCTCTTGGTATCTTTTTACATTAGACAAAAGACCATGAAACCCAAAATGTGGGCTGAGTATTGCCAAAAACCTCACAATACAATACTTATCACAAAACACGTGTCTACAAATTCTTAAAATGTTTGTATCAAACTTGTAACAAAATGCTTCCTGTACTGGCAGCTATTGCTTAAATAACACCATGTTTGGATTATTTGGATAGATTTACAGACAAACATTTTTTCATGTTTCATGTTCGAGTTTCAAAATGTATTTTCCTTCAAATTTGGAGAGAAGAACCATGCTTGTGGTCAAAAAGAAAATATTTTTTTGTTCACCCAAATTCTGAGTAGGTTTAATACTTGTTACACAGTTAACATTCCCACACCAAACTTCTGTGGTCCAAGTCAGTAGAGTTTCCACAGAGCCAAGGCAGTCCATTTTTGGAAGAGTACACCCAAAAGGTAGTTTGCGTCTGTGTTCTCCAGTTCTGGTTTCAAAGGGCGACAGAGATAAATAACAGTACCACATGACAAACTGTGGTACTGTTCTGTATTCACTGTTCATCTGTAAAGCTTGGCACAGTCAGTTGTCCTGGTTGTTCACTCAATGAAACAAAAATAACTCAAGTAGGCAAAAAAGCTCTAGTTCTAGTTTTTTTGGATGTTGTCCATATGTCCTTAAGCCACTTCAAAAGAGTGGCTATAAATACATATGTGCAAGTACCAGGAAAATGATCAGAATGTCCTCCATTTTTAGCAATGTTGTTAGCCAATTTATTAGCCGTATTGTTAGCAATGTTGTTAGCTAACCATTTTGTTTGCATGACGTACTGTATACATAAATCAGTTCAGGAACAAAACAGAACAGGAACTTGAACCAGAAAGCAGGTTCCTGAACTTTGGTGTGAAAGTCCCTTATATTACAGTCAGACTACATTATTTGCTGGCACCATCCAACTGTATTGCAAACTGCACCATAGAGGATGTTTCCTTTTCAGAAATGTCATTACACCATTAGACAGCTTGCCAAAAAATGTATTAAACTGCTGAAATTCATACAGCAGCATCTGTATCAATGCATGTATTTGTTTTTTACAGTAAACATGGGGAGATATTTGTTTGAATTTATTTGTAGGAACTCTTCAGCTACAGAAGAGTTCCTCTTAATTTCTGGCTAAATGAGTTGTTTAGTTCAAACCTGCAGATCTAAATGTTTTCACTACAGTCCAAACGAATTGTACCACAGAGGAAAAACAACAGTAAGTGATGAAACAGCACACTCCACTCAATCCACAAAATTGCTCAAAAGTTCCTGGTGTGGATGTTCACAAGTATTCACGTGTTCACATGTGGGTTGTAGAGGACACATTCACTGCCCAACGTTCATTTTGTAAAAGATGATTTCACTAAGACTGCTCCACAGAATTTATAACTGTAAGAAATAGATGTGGACTGGGCATCTTCACCATGTCTTGTTGTCAGAGAGCTAGTGAGCAAAACACTGGGGTACAAAATAATTAGAGTGGCTATACTTTTGGGCGTACACCACGCTGTGAAAGAGCTATGTTACTGCTTGCTTCCCATTGGCTGGGGTCTCGGGGATGGTCAGTGTGTTTATAAAGGGGCAGTATTTGTGTGTGTGTGTGTGTGTGTGTGTGTGTGTGTGTGTGTGTGTATGTGTGGGGGGAACATGAAATACAGTCAGACCCCACATTTGCCAAGAAAAAGTGCTGTAAAGAAATGGGGGGTGTGATGTCTGGCAACCCCCTTTTACAAGATCATGGTACTATGTGGATGTAACATGGTGGATATAACTCAACTAAAGCTCAAGCTTCTCCACCACTTAGGACAGGGCAGAGAATCTGATCTGACGAGCTGCAAATGATGCCATCATTTGGAACGAGAGTACCTCAGAACCTATCCAGAATGTCTGGCCGCATAATTCCACGGTGTCACATCATAGTTAAGGGTCATTTATGGTTTCCATTCCCACACAATGGGTGGTGCACAATCTTTGGTGCATGTGCACGTTCCAGAGCCGAACAATAACCAATGAAATCAAACTTCATCAGATACAAGCAAGCTTAAGTGCCAAAAGCCTCCTGAGAAATCTGGAGTGAAACAGGATCTCTGTTGATGTGCTTGAATGTCACAGGAGAAGAAGAGCCGTGTTAAATTTGAAGAAGAATGATAGGTGCAATATAAACAATTAATTAGGAGTGCGCATTAAGTATTAAACAATATTAAAGGTGTAATGTGATGTTGCCCTGAAAGGCTTGCTGCCAATATGAAACTGTTTCCATTAAGCAGGACCTAATTAATGCCATGCATTATTGACACTAACATTTTTCTTTCGGCTTGTAGGAGTCTCCCTAGTCCCTCTAACATGACCTTCAGTGGGAGAACTTTCAAGCAAGTTTATCTGTCTCTGTCTGTCTTGTTAAGTAAAACCCTGTGTCGAGATATGCAGAGATTAATTATAAATGTTAAAACATGTTCATGATGCCATTCAGGGCATCGTACGCTACCATGGCTCAGCAAATCCAAAATTCCTACACACAGCCCCAGACCTCCCCAAACACATCTCCCCAGCAGCTTGCTTTGGATGAGCTCCTATCTGACTCCCTTTGTCCCATTGTCTGCATATATTCTGGGGAGGTGAGCCCAAAACCCACCTCCAAGACAGTGTGTAATCATTAGGATATAACTCTTCTGAGACTGATGGGACTAGTAGGCACTCAAGTTTGTGATTACTGTGCAGCAGACAGTCATTGAGAGCTGGCTTATGCCACAGTCCAGAACAAAGGAGGATGGCAGAAAACCAGGGGAACGTCTAGCTGATAACAAGAGCCCCCATTCCAAGACCATGCCCTCTTCCATAAGCGTCTGATTAAAAGGGTCTTCCCGCCTCCCTGAGCCTGGGTAATTGGATTAGTCTCAGGGATTTGTGGAAACGAACTTGGGCAAGTCAGGATACAATCCCGAACTCCTCGACTACTTTGACAAATCAAAATGAAGAAAGAAATTACGAGTGAAAATATAAGAACAACACCTTCAACAGCACACGGCTCATGCATTTACATTTACAGCATTTTGCAGACGCTCTTGTCCAGAGCGACGTACATGGTGAGCAGTTGGGGTTTAGGCGCCTTGCTCAAGGGCACTGGTTCTGGGAATCAAACACATGACTCTTTAATCACAATACATTTTAAAAATATAAACTCTGAAATAACATTCAGAAATAAATTACTTCAATTAACATCCTCTAATCAAACATTAACAGAATAAAACTATATTTCTACCACATTACAATAAGATCCTTATTGTAAGAGTTTAGAATAGTTTATAAATAGTTAATCACATGGTTATAGATGGCTTAAAGAAAAGCATCAATAAGCAGCTATATCTCACATATATAAGAGCAATGTTGATGACGTGGACAGAGATTTTGGGGCTTATGGACGCACCCTCAAACAGCCAAGTGTTTTATATCCAAAATAAACTGCAAGAGTTGTGATTTGGGTTTGATATGTGAAAGGACAACACTGCAGCCTTTAAAGTGTTATGACTGCTTATTAATGCTGCTTATGGCATTGATAACCTAAGTAAAAGCATTAATAAACCAATTATAAACCCTTTATCAGGGCAGTCGTATTGGAGAGTGCTAAAGTATTGGGACAGTATTTCCATGTAGTTGGCTTCATTTCAGCTGTTTTATTTGTTGATCAGAGCAAAGCTAGCACTAGTTTGCACTATCTGGCCACAGACATCGCTGAGATTACTTTGAAAGCCTTATTCATTCATTTATGTTAAATGTTGACAAGGGACAAGCCAAAAAAGGTTTGGAAAAGTTCAGTGGTACTAAAGACTGGGGAAACAGCTGGAGAAACATTTTGCAACTCTTTAGGTAAAACTGAGAAGACTAAATATCTAATCATCTACAGTACATAATATCATCAAAAGATTCAGAGAATTTGGCCAATTTTGAAAATCAATACTTGATGTCTGTGATCTTTAGGCCCTCAGATGGCACAGCATTAGAACCAAACATTATTCAGTCAAGGAAATCACTGCATGGACTCAGGAACACTTCCAAAAATCACTGACGGTGGACACAGCTCACAGAGTCATACACAAATGCACAAAAGCTTCCCAAATGTTTATAAGTTATTGTTAAAAGAAGATGGGATCCTACACAGTGGTTTAAATACTCAGTTTGAACATTTGATATGTTTTCTATTTTCTATTGTGAGTTTATGATTTGCAAATAATTGTATTCTGTTTTTATTTATTTTACAGTTTCCCAACTTTTTTGTAATTGTATTTTTCTTTGATGCTCTTTCTTTGTTTTTAAATCTGTTTATGATTAAAACAGCTAATTTAACTTCCTTTTAGAAATTACTATTTATTTACAGCAATTGGTTGTTGTTTTTTTGTTTTGTTTAGGTAAATCACATTAAGCTGCTTTTATAAAAGATGTTCTATAAAAGTTTATTATGATTGTAACTATTATGATTATGGTGATTATTATTATTATGAAGAAAAAGATGATGATTATTATTATTAGGCTGTACATTCAATGTGGCTACTTAGCCACTGCTGAAGCTTCTCCCAAAAGTAACTATTACTGCTTTTTACAAAGCTGTTTGTTTTCTTATTTATTATTTACCTTACATACTACTATAAAGGGTTACTGGGTTCAAGACCTCTGTCCTTACTAGTAAAAGGAAAGGGAGATGATATAAACCTGTGTGGCTGAAGGAGGCTTGTGGAAAGCCGATTCATGGTCAGCTGGTTATTCTACATAGGGCCAAGGTTGTCCATGGCCTGAGACCCAGCCCTAGTGGGTATATGTACCCACAGGTGAGGCCTCCCAGCCTGGCCAGACTGAGCACCAGGTGGTGTGCCATCTATCAGGCCTAGTGCAGGTCTAATCAAGGATGGACAGCCCAGCTGGAGCTGCCAACAGCTGCTTCACGCACACTTGGATTGGCTTAAGGAAAGTCTGGACACTGTCTGTGTGCAAGGGCCAAGAGGGGAGATGGGGTGCACCTCATATATGCCGCATGCTTAAAATTAACATCTGGCCTCGCAGTGTGTGCATGCGTGTGCATGTGTGTGTGTGTGTGTGTGTGTGTGTGTGACCCTAAGGGGAAAGCTGTTATGAGCATTTCTGAATGCATTGACTATCCTACTTAACCTCAATCCTGTGACTTTCAGAGCATCCAGTCTCGTCCTCCTCTAATTCAGATATGGAGCTCTTTGCTGGAGTCTTCAGCTCCTTTCTTTCAGCATGATTACACTTTAAATGCCCACCTCTCCAGGCCTCGCTGCAGCACACAGCCATCAGGCACGAGGGGCACAAGTGTAAGTGAGAAATGATTGACAGGGCAACACTGTGTTCCCATTTATTTCTTCTCTGGAGCTGTTTTCCGTCAGGAGGCGTATTGATTTTTCCATAAAATAAGAAAACAAGCACCGTCGAGAGGCCACGCGAGGTCAGCACAAATTAAAGCAGAAGATGTAAAGCCGGCTGTCGCCCCATTATTGGCTGATGCTGCAGACGCCTCAATCTCTCCTTTAAACCAACCCACAGATAATTAGATCATCACAAAGCTGAAGACGGGTTGGGGACAGGGCAGGGTGGGGGGGCTGGCTTGTGCAGGCAATGGGATAGCAGTTGAAAGAATAAGAGAATGGCTGACTACAGTCAAATCGGTCAGATCTGAACTGATCAGTCATAACATTAGCATCACTCCCAGGTGAAATTAATAACATTGACTATCTAGATATTTCATTATCCACTTCATTATAATGGCACCTGTCAGAGGGAGCCGAGGTGTAAGGATCTGATCCTCTTTGACAAGGAAACAGAACGTCCTGTGGAGTGTTCCAGGGGTGCAGCAGTTAGTGTCTACCAAAAGAGATCCAAGGAATGAGAATCTGGTGAATCAGCCACAGGGTCAAGGACCCCACTGATCCATGTGAGGAGTGAGTGCTAGGCCGTATGGTCCAAACCCAAAGAGGAGCTCCTGCTGACTCTGATATAAAGGGGTCACAGTGAATCACAGTCTAATCACAGCTGTTTCAGAATCCTAAAGGGTGACCTATGGCCTATTTACAGTATTTGCATCCTATATTATGGAAAGCATTTTGGTCCTTTGTTTTCACAAAAAGTGCTTAAGAAATAAAGTTGGATTGGATTGGATATGCAATATTTGACAGGTGATCTTAATGTTATGGCTGATCAGGTTATAATTAACTATGTATTAGCTATATATTAATGCAGCGAAAGATCTTGCACAAATTGCACTTGATGTCATTATGGAAGATGTCTTGTTTGAGAATGTTGAATTATAAAGGTCAGTACTCTGATGAAAGTAAGTTTCCATCAGTTCTCAGGAACAACTTAATTAAACAGTTCAATGGGAAAAGATGGAGAGATTAGAAAAGGCACTGTAAGTGTATTAACAACATAAACAAATGCATTTCACGTGTATAACTAGGCATGTGATGAATAAACATTTTGACATCTTGAATCTTGAAAAAGTGTGAATATTTATTTCCCCCCACTAAAAAATTCATTATGTCAGTCATATAATTGTTATTGAATGACACTCCTTCCATGACAGACTGCACAATATCTCAGAAATTCCAGAGGTAAGTCAATTGTGGGCCCACATTGACACAGAAGTAATTCACAGAGTCAATGCCACTTTTAAGACATTTGTGCAATACACATCACATGGGGCGGTGCTGATGGGAGTTGGGACCTCGGCTAACATTAATTAACTGGAATTCTATTGAATTTCCTAGAGATCAATACAGCACCAAACTTCTTATTTGTAATTTTTGAAAAGAGATATCATGAACTAATTGTAGCCTAAAGGCGACAAGCAACACTGGATCCTATTTGCTGATCACCATAGCAACTCTATAGGTCTATACTGCCTCATAGCATTCATGTTTAATATCAGTTCAACAGATGAATATATATAGCATAGAACAAAGAGGCAATACTGACTTCTGCCAAAGACATGTAGGACAGCTGGCAAGTCATTGTATGGCTTATGTCAGGTTAACAGAACCCTGTTCCTAAAAAGTTGGACAGCTATGTAAAACGTCAAATAAAACAGAATGTGAGATGATTTGCATATATGATTTAAGATTTAATCAAAAATCCAACACAATAGCTCAAACTGTTGTTTTCTAAAATATATTTGCTCATTGATGATCTGATGCCAGCAAAAGGCGTCAAAAAAGTAGCACTGGAACAACAAAAGACTGCAAAGGTTCTGTAATGCAACTGGTAGAGCATCTCACAATTGGTGGAGTATTTCACACTTATTAGAACAACTCACAACCGGTGGAGCATTTCAAATATCTTGGAGTATCTCACACCTGGTGGAACATCTCTTTAACTAATACAATCAATTGCTAACAGAAAACTTGACTGTGTATAAGAAAAGCATCCCAGAGAAGAGGAGCCAAAGTATAAAAAAGCATAAACTCGGTTTTCAGCACAGGTAGGTGGAGCCATGGCCTTAAGCTCAACCTGGAGTGTAATCCTAATTTGAACCTCAACCTGGGCCTAAACCTCGAGAATCCTCTACAGTTTGTCAATTATCTACAACTCTGGTCTGCATTAGGATGGTGTGGAACAAAATTCTCTGCAGGTGAGCACTTCTAGAGACTAAACTAAAGAGTTTCAATTTAAAAAGTAAAGCAGAAATACCATTCTGACATGTTCTCCTCTGATGCCTCTCTCTGCTCTTTGGCCTGGCGCAGGATCTTGTCCTTCCAGCAGTCTGTAGACAGAGCTCCCACCCCAGCCCCGACAGTGCTCCTGTCCTGCGTTGGCCAGGCCCCAGGACGCTTCTTCAGCCGGCCCAGCCTATGCTTCTTATACGACCTCTGCTGATGATGATATTGATGAGGATGATGATGGTGAGAATGGGTTTGTTCACCACGTTCCAGACCAGACACTCTGAGCTTCTGCTGCAGGCTGACAGTCACGTCGGAGGTCATTCGTTTGACCTTGCGGCGCCTACGCAATGGCCGGCCTGGAGTGTTCTCTGTGAAAGAGTCCGACTCTGGCCAAGAATGCTGCCTGGCCCAGAAAGACACTGACGATGATGGTTGGCGCTTTGCTATAACTGTGTCATCCGAATCACTGTGGTTAGGAGGAGCCACTGCCGATGCTGCTATGGCCACCGTCGCTGCAGCACCCTGTCTGCAGCCCCTGGCAAAGGCCTCGTCCAGACTGGACTCCGATGCCTCACTGAGGTAGCGGCCATGTTCAGGGCCGTGGAGGGAGAAGTCACAGCGCCGTTTGCGGCCCCTCCGTCTGCGGACCTGCCGCCTCGGCTGCAGCGGGCTGAGAACCATCTCCTCCCACAGTTCGTTCAGATGGCCCTGCTCTGATGTCTGCTCCAGTGCAGACACCAGGTCCTGCACAAGCTCCTCCATGTCAGCAACTCTGCCAAAACAAAACACATCAGTGAGATTGAAACACGACTCTGACACATCAGCACTTACACAGAGACCCAAAGAGCACAACAAGCTGAACAGTTAAAGACTGGTCTCACAGGACTGGTTTAAACACAATTAAAGATTTTGAGATTTGAAAAGGGCTTGTTTTCTGTTAAGCATGTATGATGATGTAATAATGTGGGTATGGGACAGAAATACAATTTCTTTTTTTTCCATGTTTGTCACACTTACATATCCAAACCTACAAGGAAAGTAATTGAGATCTATCAGTCTGTAAAAGGTTATTAAGCCATTTCTAAAGCTTTGGGACTCCAGGGAACCCCAGTGAGAACAATTATCCGCAAATGGTGAAAACATGGAACAGTGGTAAATCTTCCCAGGACCAAAATTACTCCAAAAGCCCACAAAAGCATCCAAAGAACTTCAGGCCTCACTTGCCTCAGTTAAAGTCAGTGTTCATGACTCCACCATAAAGAAAGACACTTGGCAAAAACGGCCTGCATGGCAGAGAACCAAGATGAAAACAACTGCTGAGCAAAAAGAACATTAAGGCTCTTTTCAATTTTGCCAGAAAACATCTTGATGATCCACAAGAGTTTGGGGGAAATACTCTGTGGACTGATGAGACAATAGTTTTTGAAAGGTGTGTGTCCCATTACATCTGGTGTAGAAGTAACACTGCATTTCAGAAAAAGAACATCATACCAGCAGTAAAACATGGTGGTGGTAGTGTGATGATCTGGGGCTGTTTTGCTGTTTCAGCACCTGAAAGACTTGCTGTGATAAATGGAACCATGAATTCTGCTGTCTACCAAAAACTCCTGAAGGAGAAAGTCTGGCCATCTCTGTTCATGACTTCAAGCTGAAACTAACTTGGGTTCTGCTGCAGAACAATGATCCAAAACACACCAGCAAGTCCATCTCTGATTGGCTGAAGAAAAACAAAATTATGTCTTTGGAGTGGCCTAGTCAAAGTCCTGACCTGGATCCTATTTAGATGCTGTTGTATGAGCTTAAAAATGCGGTTCATGCTCGAAAACCCTCCAATGTGGCTGAACTACAACAATTCTTCAAAGATGAGTGGTACAAAATTCCTCCACATCTGTAAAAGACTCGATGCAAATCTGTCTAATGCCAATATATAGATGGGGTGTCCTTCTCTCCTCACATACAGTAGTGAGCCTTGGGTGTCCATGACCCCAAGTCCATACTTCACCAATTCAACAGTTTTCCTTCCTTGGATCACTTTTGGTAGTAACTACTGCATACCTGGAACACTCAAGACCTTCTGTTCAGGAGATGCCATCACAATAAGATTCAATCTCAGTTTAAGATCCTTAAACTTCTGCTTCCAGCACATCCACTTCAAGAACTGCCTGTTCACTTGTTGCCAAATATATCCAACCCCTTAAC
>JBBIGC010000001.1:28648548-28659296 GCA_037576955.1 Lepidarchus adonis
CTAATATCTGCAGAAAGTGACGATGCACTGGATGATTTTTGTGTTGGTTTTTTACACGTGTCCACTGATTTAAGGCCATGCCCTGGTATTGACGCGACAGCATGACGTCACGGCTCTTCAACGCAAGATCAAAAGAATGCGCACACACACAGATTACACAACAGCACTGACGCCCTTCAGGAGGAATGATGCGTCTTCATTTCTACCGCCACCTCACGCGTTTATCTCTGGATTAACAGCACGCTGGATTGAAGAAGATACACATCGGCTCCTCAGCACGTGTCTCATCAGCACGAGACATAGAAAAGCACACAGAAAGTCACATTACACGGTGAACCTGCGCATCCCAGCGTGAGCCCCAGTGAAACCAGTGTAACCTGCGTCCTCACTGCACACACACCATGTCCTTATTACAGCCTCCACTTCAGCCCGCGGCTAGTGCTCAGTAAATGCAGTAATGTGCAGTAAGCTAGGTTAAAGCTGAAACATGTCTATAGGCCTGTATAAAGCGTGTGAAATGGTGAATTATCTGTATCTCACTCACCAGCTGCAGAACCTGCCGCTCTGTTTACACAGCTGACAACATGGGCAGGTCTTCCGCTCCGCGCATGACGTCACTACCGCTGTCTTCGAAGCCCATTTAATTTTTTTCTATTGAATTTTTCTATTTGTTTTTAACGCACGCGCACACACACACACACACATATATACTCTCTCTCGCTCTCTCTCAGAGAGAGAGAGAGAGAGAGAGAGAGAGAGATTATATATAGAGAGATTACAAGATTTCTCACTTGTAATGGTTAATTGATTTTAACACAAAAAATCAGGTTTAACAAATCTACAAATTCAATTCAAATAAATAGAGAAACGCCGTGATATATACTGACCTTGCATCTTACTAGTAAAACATGAATTTAAGTGGAATTAGATTATTTACATGTTCATTTTTTAATTTAAATGTTATTATTTTTAAATATTTATTATTTGCAAATTAATTGGGTATGATGTTATTGTGTTGTAATAATACATTTTCATTAAAACATATCTACAGATGCAAAAATATTCATCTTTTTGTCTGTGCCTTCTAAAGTGGGATAAGGAGTCTGGCCTCACCACAGCACCATATATTAGAGCCCTGTAAAAATGCAGCAATAATTAATGCACACATCATCTAAAATTATTACTGTAATGTTTATATGTTTTCATTTTTATGATGTTTTAGATTATTTTATATAATATTTAATTATATCTATAAGACTAACAGTAAAGAACAGCCTGGTCTGTTTCTGAGGCAGGTAACATGAGGGAACCAGAAATAACTGAACAATAATCCTACTTGTGTAGTAATGACTACTTTCACCATATGTTCTACACTTCCCTTCTACACACACACATGTGCACACGAACATACATGCAAGACAGAGAAAAAAGTGGGGGGAAATGAAAAGGGAAACTCAGAGAACAAGAGCACAAAGAGCGTTTAATCTCCCTCATCTTCCTCTTAATAACTGCAGATTTCCCCTCGGGCTCCTGGGAGAGGGCCTCAGTGAGCGGCTCAGCCCTTATCTGTCCCGTCCACATTTTGTGCTGCAGAGCGGCTCCCTCAGTACCCAGCCCCCAGGCCTGCGCTCACCCAGGCCTCCGGGACGTGCAGGCTCAGGGGCCTTCATTGTTTCGGACGAGCCAGAGCGTCCGGGGAGCAGACCGTGTGACTCCAGCGCTGCTCTGTTCAGCACTTGCCGTTTCACAGAGACACGTATCAGCATCACATCCCTTTAAACACTAATAATTAGTAATTTAGGAAGTGTGGCCCCTCAGGATACACGGTTTCAATTTAGCCTGTCAGGTCAGCTCTCGCTTCACATAGCATTTAATATTCATTGTTTCTTCCTCTTTACTAATTTCTCATTAGTGCTGTGTTTGGGCAGAGACAGGTGATTGCCTCCGATTCGCCCGCTTTATCTTTCCACTCTTCAGCAAAGGCCCTGACATACGCTCATGCGCCACATTTATCCACAGCAGATTTCACAACCAAGGATCCGCTCAGGAAACAGTATTCATTTTACTCACCTGTGTGTCTGTCTGTCTGTCCATCCATCCGCCCATGCATCCAACCGTCCATCCATCCATCCATCCATTCCTCCATCCATCCATCAGTTGTCTGCTGATCATGTGGAGGTAAAAGGCTGAATCTTCAGCTGTGTGTGGCACATGTGTGAGTTATAGATATGAGTAGCATTAGCGTGTGCAAAAACAAGTCAGTCAGATAATTCTAACTGACAGGCTTCAACACTAATGTGTGGCTCTAATCTCACTGTTGTATTCACATTTCCAAGTATCATTACATTTTTCATTTGGCAGACGCTCTTATCCAGAGCAACGTACATGGTGAGCGGTTGGGGGTTAGGTGCCTTGCTCAAGTGCACTTCAGCCTGTTGCCCGGTCCCAAGAATCGAACCTGGGACCCTTCGGTCACAAACCCACTTCTCTAACCATTGGGCTATGGCTGATTTACCTCTCAGTGTTGTTCAGTGGTCTCAGACACATTTGTTCACCCTCAGTCACATTACCTTTTGACTTTCTTGACTTTCTTTGAAGTCAGGGAGGCCCAAAGTCGGACCCAGAGGACCAGAACAGTTTGATAGTTCCCCTCAAACACCTGGCAATTAACAGGTTGAACCAGGTGCGCTTTATCAGGAAAACAACCAATCTATACTGACAGGGGCACCTGTCTATACATCTGTCTATCTTTCACAAAAAGATTTTTACAAAAATAATTACAAAAGTGCATTCCAGTGAACAGTTTGTGTTTATTTGCTGTTTTACATACTGCCGAGAAAAATTAAACATGACATGTGCCATAACCTTTACATAGGCCATATATTGGCTATTATTTCTCACCTGTAAAAATAAATAAATAACAGATACTGTGCATTAAAATGTGCAGAAGCCTGTTTCTATAGAGATCTTTCTTATTTTCACACAGAAATGTGACCTGGGGTGCCGAGACTTTTGCACAGGACTTTGTGTGGGTTGCAGAAAAAACTTTAAGCGTAATGTAACCCATGCAACTCTTAACAAAGTTATTGCGCGAAAAAGTGTTTAAGAATCCACGCTGCACATCTTCCCTCGAGGGGCAGGGAAAACACTTAACGAAGAGCCTATTGTTTCAAGCAGACGCGACTCTGCTCATTCATTTGCGCTCAATTATGGATCACAAAAAATAAATTGATTTTCACTGCAACCCCTCACACAGAAAAGAGGTGGACGATAATGCACACTTGCTCTGCAAACCTAAATGCAGAGATTTTCATCAGGGTGAGGGAAATGCTCCTCAGCTCTAGAACAAAAGGGGAGCGTTTAAGAGCGGCGGAGAAGGCCGGGCCTGGAATAATGAATGAAGTCCGAGTAAGCTATCTTCCCCGGGCAGGGAGTCACAGGGGATGCCGACGCAGAGCCGGTGAAATGAACTACCTATCTGCACAGAGAGTGACTGCTCCATCCTATTTGATTTGGCTCTCCTATCATCTCTTAAGAAGATGTCAGCCTTGCTCCATCTATTGCTCCAAGCCTTTATCAAGGCTGAGACGTTCCCCAGCAAGGAAAGGAGGAGCTGCATTCCAATCCCTTTCGAGGCACAACACTAAAGAATAACTGTTATGCGATAAAAAGCCGGTTGTTAAATAGATCTGTCTATTTGTATGGTAATAATGATCGTTTTAAGAGCCACCGTGTCACGACTGGCAGAACAAGGGAGTCGATCTGTATGCAGGTATTGTTTAGCAGCATGACTCTTTGAACGACCTTGCGAAACTTTTATACTGTAAAAAATGAAGCAGCTGCTCCTCGCTTGCTGCTCCCATTCCTCTGCCAGCAACACAACAGTTGTTTTAGAGGCTCATTCTTCAGAGAAAACTCAATGCAGAGCTAAACTGAGCTTCCTCTGGTTGTTCATTCCTGGTGACAGGTGTAGGTGAGATGCTCTAACTGCTGTTAAATGTCAGTGAAATTTCATCAAAGGTTTCTTTAAATCCTGGCCTGAGAACTTTAATCATAATTTTATATAAGTTATTGTTTTTCCATATCTGACACATTTGCCTCGCAGTAAGTTTATCCTCAGTTTAACAGTGCGAACGCTGGAGCCTAAAGGCAAATAAAGGTCATTGAAATGCCATTAAAGGTCTCTGTAAATCCTCACAAGAACTTTTGTAAGTTATCGCCGTTCTGTTCCTGATGATTTAAATGGAAAAATAAGAATATTCTCAAAGTCCCAACAAAACTAAATATCACCAAAAACAGGAGGTAGAAATCTCCTCTGAATATTTAATGTAAGTTAATGGAATGACTTTTAAGTCCATGTCAACAAAGTGTGGATCAAGAACGATCCAGAGTGAAGATCAGCATGGAGAAGATGTACAATGGTGCTTGAAATTTAAAAAATCTTTAAAATGTTCTACAGTTTTCTTTGAATGTGACCTAAAACATGATCTGATTTTCAAACAAACAATTTTAAAACAAGTTTGGTCATGTATTTATTGAGAAAAGGTCCAATCTGTAAGTGTGTAAAGGTGAACAACCCTGTGCATTCAGGCTGTTGTGTGACCTTCTTGCATAGTAGTAGCTACAACTTAACATCCAGCCTGCACATCAAAATATAACACATTTCTCCTCCTTCAACAGCTTCAGCAATTGGATGTTGGTGGGTTTCTTCACATTAACTGCTTACTTTAGGTCTTTCCATATTTCAAGGTCAGAACTTTAACTTAGTTATTCCAGAACATTCTCTTTATTCTTATTTATTAGAATGAAAATAAATAAAACGTGTTTAGGATGATTGTTGTCTCTTGAGATTCAGTTAACAGACAGATTCTCTGATATTTGTCTTTAGAATAATCTAAGAAATCATTATGGACTGAAATAGCATTTTTCTTGGAACTATGGTGGAACAGTGCAAACAGTGCAAACAGTGCAAAACAAACATGACATACATCCCAGTGCTTTAACAGTAGAAACAACAAAACAATTTACATCAAATTCACAGTGTTTTCTATGGACACAGTGGTGTGAAATGGAAAATGACTAATGTAACACTGCAATGTAATACTGACACTATATAATCTCTGAGTCCATGCAGCACATGTGTGTGTAAAGTGAGTTCTGCTAGTTTAATGTGGCAGTGCAAAGTAAAAACCTGCTAGTCTGTAGGACATGTCTGGGGATGTTAGTCTTGGTTCTCTTCTGTGCAGGGAGGGGGCCTGATTGAATTAAGGATTGAAAAAGTTATTACAGTATCCAAAAGTGGTGGTCTGGATGCTCCAGAACCTTTTGCCAGATAGCAGATGTGTAAACCGTCCATAAGAGTGGTCAGAGGGGTCAATGTCACGCTCTCTGTTTAAGCCAAAAAGCTTTATTTTGGCTTAATACATCCATAAAATATTCTTACAGTTGCCTTCTAGTTTGTCCACACGATCTACAGTAAATTTTAGATGGGTAGATATGTTCTTACTGGAGTGCAGTGGCTTTTTCCTATTATGCACACCAGTTTTGCCCAGTGTTTTCTGTTCTTTTGCGATAAACTCATAAACATTAACATTAATCAATGTCTGAGAGGCCTTTAGGTGCTTAGAAGTTACTCTGGCTTCTTTTGTCATATCTTGGACTATTGTAGTTGTAGTTGCTGGTTGACCGCTTCTGCATAGGGCAGGGGTGTCCAAAGTCGGTCCTGGAGGCCGATGTCCTGCACAGTTTGGTAGTTCCCTTCCTCAAACACACTCCCTGAACCTGGCAATTAACAAGTGAGTTGTACCAGGTGTGCTTGAGCAGGGAAATCACCAAACTGTGCAGGAAACCGGCCCTCCAGGACCGGAGCTGGACACCCCTGCCTTAATGTCATCTAACATTTACATTTATATTACAATTTCATTATGAGCAAAGTAACTACAACTTACTCTGTGCCAGCATTGGGGAGCAATACCGCTACCTACTGCTGGAGTGTGAATCACACTGTTACTAGCCCAGAATGATTTACAGTATTGTCATAAGTGTGCATTTTGGATGCAGGAGCATTTTGGGGCCAAGTGTTTCTTTAAAAGATGACACCTTCATCCTCTTACTCCCTCAGTTCTAAAGAGTAAAGGTGACCAGTACTTCATCAATGGCAAACTCACAATCGACACACCACGTCGTTTTGATATTGCTGGAACCACCTTCCACTATCGTCGTCCTGCCAACCAGCCAGAGACCCTTGAGGCACTGGGGCCCACCAACATGACCCTCATTGTCATGGTAACCCACTGAATATTTGCTAAGTGTAGATACTTGAGTAGTGACTGTGTTTGTTGTTTGATTTAAAACTACGGAAATGGACAAAGGGATGGACACAATTCAGACACCAAACATGTTTTTTTGCTGTGTGTGTGTGTTTGTGTGTGTAGGTGCTAGTGAGGGAGGACAACCCAGGTATTCATTACCGCTTTAACCCCCCTGTGAGCCGGGATTCCCTGACTGGTTTTACCTGGCATTACACAGCCTGGAGTCGCTGCTCCTCCACATGTGCTGGAGGTATAGAACATATCTGAAACATATGCATGCACACGCACTCACACACACGCACACACTCCATTAATCTATATTAATCTTAATAGTTAATTTCCTCATTGTTTAACATTCAAAATCACACACTGGGGGTGGAGCTTCACTGCAGTGGGAAGTAGTCAGTGGTACACATATACATCTTCATAATATTGGTACCGTGAATTATTTTACCCACAATAACAATGAACATGTTCAGACGTTAATCCAACGCAGGTACCAGGTGTACTCTGCTAGACAATTGTCAAGAGAACGTAAACAGATAAGACTGTGAAGGTGCAAAGTCTTTTCAAGCTGTGAAGCAGTTCAGTATGTTCAAGATATTTCCTTAAGGTGCTTTCTGCAGTCTGCTGGTTTGGTTCTGTGTAGTCTATTGCCAAAATGACCTCTACGGTTCTTCTGCCATTGCTCCATGTAAAATCACATATTATGTTAATCTGCACTAGTCCTCTTTCTGTTTTTACCTTCTTGCTTCCCCATTAGACACATCTGACCAACAAGCAAATCAAACTACATTCTATTGTTAATGGAACAAAACCCTGTATCTCCATTATTGTCATGTTTTACATTTGTACAGGGTCTGAAAACATAAGCTGGTGTTTACATTGTGTCAAAATTTCATGATGAATGGACAAGCAGATATGGCCATAACTCCCTTAAAAATGCATATTTTACATGAACCTCCATTATAAGTTAAGACAGGTTTGTGCTTTTCTTGTAAGGTTGCCATTTTGGTTTTTGTCTGACAGCAGCGATGTGAAATAAATCTGTACATTGTTAAACTACATACACTATTAGGCACATATACACTTTGGCAAACATACATACACTTGCTCATACATGACATGTAGAAATGAAACTGCATCCAAAGTGTGTGTGTGTGTGTGTGGGGGGTAGATGACTGAGTTACAGAGAACACACAGCTGAATCTGATTAGAATCTCACTGCTTGCTTGACACACACACACACACACACTCGCTCAACCATTCACTCGCTCACTCTCTCACTCGCTAACTTGGATGCATTCACTCCCCATGGTGCTAAGAGCAAAAATTGTGTAAATCCACAGTTGACCACAGTTGATCCACAGTTGCTTGATTGTGTAAATCACAACGCACTAGAAAAAACCACACGCTAATTCCAGTGATGTCTACCCGGCTATTACATGGGAATGGAAGGATTGTTTAAAGAGTGACAACATAACTATGGAACATTCTCTGAAGTCACACATCTGATCCTCAGGAGTTAATGATCTGAAACAGCTTCTCTGATAAGGAATAATTAGACATGCATTAGAGGTCATTTTGTTTCCGAAAGCTTTAACTTTCAACAAGGGCTCACACTGCTGGAACGGGCATTGGGTGGGAAGGTCTGTCTAATTTTCTTCTCTCTCTCTCTCTCTCTCTCTCTCAGAACTAGATGGCTTGAGGCACCTAGTAAAGTGATATATTGTCAAAAAATCAAATGAGAGGTTGAGCTTTCTCAACTGAATCCATTGAACCATCAATGCTGTGTGAAGTGCAACTGAAATATACATTTGCTATGATTGGCAGCATGTGATTACCCTCTCTGACTGGTAGCTATCAGGCAAACAGGCCGACAAAATTAGGTGATTTATACTGTATGAAAATGTGGAGTGAAGACATTTGTGATGTGTCTGATGTCTTTCTTAGGTGTTCAGATCCAGCAGGTTGTGTGCAAGAAGCAAGCAGATCACTCAGTGGTCTACAACCACTTCTGTGACAAGAGGAACAAACCTAAAGACAGGAAACGGCCCTGCAACACTGAACCCTGCCCACCAACGTGAGTATGCCCAGGTGTGTGTGTGTGTGTGTGTGTGTGTCTTTTTTCTTCATTTTTCATTCTTTCACTTTTCATTCTCTCTCTCTATCTCTCTCACCTTATCTGTCTCTCTCTCTGGCCATTTATTTGTTTCACTGTCTCCGGCCTACACTAATAATCCGGCCTACTGCTCCCTCTTTCTTCTTCTCTTTCTCTGTTCTTTTTTCTCTTTCTCAATGTGTGTCTCTCTTCGCCTTACCCTGTCTCTCCCTATCTTTCCCTGTCTCTCTTTCTTAGTTGGTGGGTGAGTGAGTGGTCAGAGTGCAGCAGAAGCTGCAGCGGCGGAGTTCGGACGCGGGAGGTTTTGTGTAAGAGGAAAATCACACCTTCAGATGAAAAGGTTCACGATGACTCTTCCTGTGGCCTCTCACGGCCGCCCCTAACTGAACCCTGCAATAACCACACCTGCCCACCTGAGTGGCACGCGCTGGACTGGTCTGAGGTATCATCATCTATACCTATACGCATGCACCCCCGAGTCAACAGCAGAACCAATGTGTCTTTAGGATTTCTCAGTGGATGTGCATTCTGTGAGTGTAAATCCCCCTCTCTCTGTCTCAGTGCACTCCTAGCTGTGGTCCTGGCTATAGGCAGAGAGTGATCCTTTGTAGAAGCGGAGAAGGCGGTGACACTCTGGCTGAAACTGAATGTCCAAAGCAAAGCCGTCCCACCACTAGGATGCGCTGTAACCTGCAGCGCTGCCCACCTCCTCAGTGGCTCACTGGACCCTGGAGTGAAGTAAGACCAGCCACACTGCAGAAGTGTCAGTGATTCAGGATATACCCAAGCATGGTGTGCAGAATGCCAAACAGTGTATTCCACCTGCTTGCAGTGTCTGGCAGATGCACATTCAACATGTTATTTTATATATGTAATGTATTTTTGCATTTAACTTTATATTACATACATTTTCTATCCTGTTGCTACTGCAGTTGCAACCTACAGTAAAACAACAAATTATCATTATCATCATCATCATCATCATCATCATCATCATCATCATCATCATCATCATCATCATCAATAATATTATTATTATTGTTATTATTAATTATAATAAATTAATAAATCTGACAGGATAAAAAAGTAAATAAGTAAAATCTCTCTTTTCTATTGATTCATTTTATAATTCTGATAACCACCATTATATCATGAATAAATCCTTGAAGATTAGGTTAGTTAGCTCTAACCTAATTTAGCAGACACCAGACAGTTACTAATACTAATGAATGATGAAGATCTTTTCCATTTCCATTTCCATCCACAGACACAAATGTCTACAATTTGCTGCATACCAGACCAAGTGCAAAGTCAAATTAATTTACTATTTTCTCATAAAAGTGTAGAAATATTAGCAAAACACAGTCATTCTCCAGCTGTTGGCATATACACTAGTAGTGCTAGCGTTATAGCTTCCAACATAACACTGGCAAACTCTTTATGTAGTTATGAAAGATGGCAACATTAATTTTCACTAATTTTTCCATTCTTATTGACATAGTTGTTATATATGCTGACACTTAATGTATTTATCCTCACCTAAAAAGTGGTTCATCTTATACTGCTAAATGAGAATTTTGTAAACAAAGCCACAGCTCATGCTCACACATAGAGCTTTTGTTATTTTTCTAATTACTGTCATATTTCTTTTTTTATTTCTTTGCTGAGTATGTGGGTTACCATAACCCTTCATCAAACTGTCTAAAGTGTTTGACTCAGAAGACACTTGAAAATAGGGTTATATATATATTATATAATAATATATATAATATATTATTAGACAGTCAGTGTCAGAAAAGGCATATATTTTGCTTATACATTTTATAGTTATCAGTTAATTGTCTGTCCAACAGCACAACGTCATATGGAGGTATAGCCCTGTACCAATCACCTCTTTAACCATAAGTAACACTCCCACATTTTTAATTACATAATCACAGTCACCACATTGACCTTGCATCATCAGCAGAATCTGTCCTCCCTCTGAATCCCTTTTCTAAACCACACATACCATTTCATGCTAGCACATATACCGAAACTCATTCAAAAGTATTTAAACATAAATGTTGGCTAACAAGCTCCAAGGTTTTCTGTAAATTTCTGTAAACTATGCATTTAATATTGTTTTTGCCTTGCTACACTGTCATTATCGTGATAACAACTGGCTGCTCATCTAATTACTACCCAATTAATGTCCATTTTCACTGTTTATTATAACAACATAATAAACAGTAACAGTGAATAAGACATGCAGCACATACCGTCTGTTTTTAGAATTACTCATATGCTCTTAACGAAAATGAAGAAATGTGTTT
>JBBIGC010000001.1:28676592-28703630 GCA_037576955.1 Lepidarchus adonis
TCTCTCTCTCTCTCTCTCTCTCTCTCTCTCTCTCTCTCTCTCTCTCTTTCTCTCTTTCTCTCTCTCTCTCTCTCTGTCTCTCTGTCTCTCTGTCTGTGTGTGTGTGTGTGTGTGTAGAGGAGGAATGATAATAATGTTTCTAATCTTGTTACATGGCACACAGAATTGTGTTCAATGTTAATGATGAGCGGGCCCCCTCCTGCAATCCCCCCCATCACCTCCCACCCCCCCGGCCCACTCCCGCCCCGGCCGAGATGCTTACTTTCAATTTGTGTGCTGTCATCTCCCTGCACCGCCGCTGAAATTGATGCGCCCTCTTCCCTTTAATTAAATCAAATCGGGCAGGGGGCCGCGCTCCACGGGTGGGTGTGAAGGAGGGGCCCGGGCTGATCTTGTGCCCGGAACAGCCATCACTGAGAATCGTCCCGTCTCCAAACAAACCCAATGCTGAGTCTTGGCTGACTGGCATTGAGGGTGGTGGGTCAGTGGTGGGTTTTCTCCAACGATCTGTCCATGTTATGTTTCACACAGTCCATTCATTTAAATCTTCACTCAGGTTCCATTATAATATTTATTTGTAAAATGTAATTAAATATGAATACAGACATATGGACATATAGATTTCATTGACATCAATCAGTATGGAAAGGGTTACAGAGCCATTACTAAGGCTTTGGGACTCAGAACCACAGTGAGAGCCATTATCCACAAAATGTAGAAAATCTGGAACAATCGTGAACCTTCCCCAGAGTGGCCATCCTACCAAAGTGACTCCAAGAGCACATCTACAACTCATCCTGGAGGTCGCTAAAGAACACAGAACAACAACTAATAAACTGAAGGCCTCACTGGACTCAGTAAAAGTCATTGATTCAACAATAAGAGGTTAAAAAAAGCTACTGACCAAAAAGAATATGGAGGCTTGTCACACATTTGCCAAAAAAAAAATTAATCAAATTATGATCTAAATTTTACATTTTGAAAGGCTTACATTATATTGCATTTGGCTTGAAACTAACATAGCGTTCCATAAAAAGAACCTCATTCAAATAGTTAAGCATGGTGGTGGTAGTGTGATGGTCCGGGGCTGTTTTGCTGGGGGATTGACTATAATTGCTGAAACAAGAAAATCCTGTAGGAGAATCTTGAGAGCACTTGGGTTATGCAGCAGGTCAACAATCCAAAACACACCAGCAAGTCCACCTTTGAATGGCTAAAAAAATTAAGGTGTTATAGTGGACGATTCAAATCCAATTGTTCATGCTTGAAAACACTCCAGTGGGCTGAATTTAAAAAATCCTGCAAAGAAGAGGAAGCCAACATTCAGGCAAAGTGATGTGCAAGACTCATCGCAAGTTATTGGAAGTGCTTGATTGCAGTTCTTAGATTAAATTTTCACAAATATGTTTGAATAGGTATTTTCTCTACATAAATGAAATTCTCATTCAAACCCTGCATGTTGTATTTGCTTGTGTTGTCTTTGTATAATATTAAAATGTGTGATGATCTAAAAGTATGAATGTAATAATCTGTTGTAAGTACATATGTGTGACAAATAAAAACATAATAAGAAATCCTACTTTTTTTTACAGCACTGTAGATAGAGGCAGGGGAAGAACTTCATTAAGGTTAAAAGAGCCTCGGAAGAACCTTCAGACAAACATTCTATAGCAAATATATTATCATACTATAGTATTATCAAACAGAGGTCATTCTGTGTTTTACACAGACAAATACGCTAAAACTGAAAGCAATAACAAAATCCCATTATTAGAAATTAATGTGAGATTTAATATAAATGAGGGAACTGAAGGGAACCTTTTTTGAGGAGTGAATGAGGGAAGAACAGAGAGAGGGAGAGAAAAAGAGATGCAGCGCTCCGCTCTGCTCTGTAAATTGGATTAGAGGCCGTATGCCGGATTATTTTATTTCTAATCCGGTTTAGAACTGAACCCGGTCCGAAAGTCACTCTGAGTGGCAGAGCAATGTGCAGAGAGAACCATGAAAAGCGAATTTTCCTTTAAAAAATAAAAATCTCTCTTAAACCATGAGCAGAACTGAGGTTTTTCAGCCCTGTGGAGCTTTAATCATATATACTGAAAGGTGCAGCTTTGACTAAGATTCATTCTGCAGGATCATCCTGAAACCAACAGTGAAGTAATGAGTTGAATTTTACAGGTGCAGAAGCTGATTTACTAACCATGTGTAAGAACTTCACCAGGACTAAATGCTCATTTAACTTTAACACCTTCAGAAAAATCAGAAACATTAAAAAAAATATTTATTTTTAACTGTAGTTATTATTATTTATTATGTCTATTTTTCATTATGTTTATAGTGTTCCCTAGATAAACCAGTGAGAAGACTTTTATTTTATAAGCTGCTATTTAAATATGCAATTTTACATCCAGATGCAAAGAAGAATTTGCAGTATTTACGAAAAAATCGCAACATGCCCCCCCTCACTGCCCACCCACAAGACGCTTGTGGAAGACCCTCATAGGAAGATTGTAAGTAGAAAAAATAGACCTAAACTAAAGACTAAAACCGTGTAAATGGTCTGAAGATTAATATTTACTGTAATATTGCTGTAATAATAAAAGTCCTCCTGCCGCTCACTGGCTTTATTCATGGATGTGTGCTAAAATGTGATGTACTGGATTAGCAGAGGCACAGAACCCAACGGCCTGGGACAGTGCAGCTCCATCCAGCACAGCTAAACACCTCCCCCTAGTGAAGAAACCTCCACCAGTAGTCACTACACTTCCACTCAGGCCCTCAGAAGATGCAACCTTACAGAAGACTTTACCTGCACTATTTCCAGAAAAATTCAGTCAGGTTTGATGTCTGGTGATGATCCGCACTGTGAGCTCAGTTCTACACTCACTGACCATCCGTCCCCACCAACCACCACTGCCTGGAAAACTGGACCCTCCATCCATCTGCTGAGAGAATCACTCACAGAGACAGAGCCAGAGAAACACACAGCTTTACTTCTTACACACACTCCGAACACCACAAACCACACACACACAGCCCCACCATTACTCCCCCCACAGCCACGCAGTTTTAATTTCGGTGCTCTGATTAGCTGATGATTGGCTGACAGACGCCGCCCAGCTCCACTGTTCTCTCTGCTCCCAGCCTGCAACTCAATCACAGCCAATTAAGCCGTCCCCAAACACTCTCCCCTATTAGAGCTCCCATAATCGACTCATTTTGTTCTGATTTGGCAAATAAATCACTCCAGAGGTTCTCTCTCTCTCTCTCTCTCTCTCTCTCTCTCTCTTGCTCTCTCTCTCTCTCTCCTCACATTTTCTCTTTCAGTCTTTTCATGTTTTCTCTTTTCTTTTCCTTTCTTTTCTGTTCCTAGATTTCTCAGCCAGCCTGTTCACCATAGATATATTTTTTCTATATATCTTTCCTTTATGTATTGATTTCTTTTTTGCTTTTCTTATTTTTGTTTGTTTCTTTGATATATTTCAATTTTTGGTGTTTTTTCTTTTTTTCTTTTTCTGTTTGTTTTCTTTCTCTTTTTCCTTCAGATATATTTCCTTTCCTTTCTTTTCTTCCGCTCATGTTTCTTACCTTTTGGTTACTTTGGTTACTCTCCTTTCTTTTTTTCTTCTCTCTATATTTCTTTCCTTCTTTCTTTTTTTTTCCTTTTTGTTTTTTTTCTGTATTTTTCTGTATTTCTTTCTTTCTTTTCTTTTTTATTCCTTTCTTTCTTTCTTTCTTTCTTTCTTTCTTTCTTTCTCTTTCGTTCTTACTTTCTTTCTCTTTCTTTCTTACTTTCTTTCTGTTTTTCTTTCTTTCTTTTCTTTTTTCCTTTTTTCTTTCTCATATTCTTCTTTCTTTATTTCTTTTTTCTTTTTTCTTTCTTTTTGTTCTTTTGTTCTTCCTTTCATTTTTGGTTACTTCCTTTCTCTCTCTCTCTCTCTCTCTCTCTCTCTCTCTCTCTCTCTCTCTCTCTCTCTCTCTCTCTCTCTCTCTCTCTCCAACCCCCACAGTTTTTTTCCTCCCTTTTCTGTTTCTCAGTGATGTAGTGAAGTAAGCATCTCAACGAACTAGACAACTTCAACAGCCCCCCAATGCAAGTACTCTGCTCTCTCTCTTTCTCTCTCTCTCCCCCCTTCCCCACCCCCTCTCCCCTGAACACTGAATGAAGGATAATTTAGCGACTGAAGCTGGGCAGGCGGCACATGGGCGTCCTTGTCTTACAAGGTTAAGAATCCATTCTGTCTGAGCCGAAGAGAGGGAGGATTAAAATAAATGATGGCTGGATATTTACTGCGAGTTTGTAGATGAAGCTCGGTCAGCGCGGCAGGTCGAGTGGACCGGCCAGCAACTCGCAGTCTCCCAGCCCTGTGACCTGAGCCTTCGCTCTGTCTCTGCGGCCAATGTCAGCTCCACCGTCTCCATCATCTTCACTCTCCTTCACTGTGGTACTGATCCGAGTGTAAGCTTCAGGGACGAGGCTGTGCTAGTGTCTGGGTGAGACCAAAAGACTTATGAAATTATTCGACATTCAGGAAGCTAAAAATATGAGTAATTCAATCAGATAAAACCTGAGGAACATGATGTTGTGTCCATGTTGACGGACATAAGAGGAGATCAGAAATGAATGCAAGGTGAATGAGAGACTCTGAGAATTAGAGAAACTCGTCCTTGGAAATGTCACAAGTAATAAATAAACAAACCCTACCAAACTAAACCCTAAGATGTGCCAACAAAGGTTTGGAGTGAAAAAACTTGACCTGAGATACATACTCACATTTAAACAAGACTTTGGAGACATTGTTCAAAATGTACTCACATATTCGCCAATTAGATATAATATTAAAACCTCCTGTCTAACTCCTGTCCTGCCCATGACCCTAAAGCTGTTCCTGGAAAAACAGCAGGTCTTGGGGAGTGTTTCAGGTGCCTACCAAAAGGACGTAAACAATTTGTCTAAAAGGAATGGCTGATTAGTGCATACTCTTTTTTATATGTACTTATTTAACAAATACTTTGAATTTGTTATACCTCCTCAGTTTCCTGACAATCCTCTCCCTCCCTCACCATTAACCAACAGGGTTACACACACGTGAGTCAGTAGCTGTTTCAAGATGTTGATGTGAGTGCAGTGCCTCAATTCTGTCTATGAAAGAGCTGCCAGTGAAGAAAGGTGTGTATTTTAAGTGGTCCTGAGGAGTTTAAAGCGGTGTTGAAGGGGACAGCTGTTTAAAGTGCTGTTAAAGAGTGCAGGTGTTGGAAGTGGTGCTAAAGCAGACAGGTGTTTAAAGTGCTGCTGAGGAGGCCAGGTGCTTGAATTAGTGTTGAAAAGGACGGGTGCTTAAAGTGGGGTTGAATTGATTGGACAGGTGTTTAAAGTAGTGTTGGAGCAGGCAGGTGTTTAAAGTGGTGTTGGATTGGACAGGTGTTTAAAGTGGTGTTTGGGCATGCATGTGTTTAAAGCAGTGTTGAAGTAGGTGGGTATTAAAGTGATGTTGAAGCCAGCAGGTGTTTAAAGTGGTGTTGAAGCAGGTGGGTATTTAAAGTGATGTTGGAGCATGCAGGTGTTTAAAGTGTTGTTGAAGCAGGTGGGTATTTAAAGTGATGTTGGAGCAGACAGGTGTTTAAAGTGGTGTTGAAGCAGGTGGGTATTTAAAGTGATGTTTGAACATGCAGGTGTTTAAAGTGGTGTTGAAGCAGGTGGGTATTTAAAGTGATGTTGGATCAGACAGGTGTTTAAAGTGGTGTTGAAGCAGACAGGTGTTTAAAGTGGTACTGAAGAGGACAGTGACTAAAATTCTCTCAACTCACACACACACCCCAGAGACTCAAGAGACTCAACTCCGACTCATGCAGTGCATCTGGTTTACGCAAACCTACACACATACTACTGTACAGAACCATGTACAAGCTAAGGTGCATGTTCTACACCCATAATTGTACTATTGGAGAGTTTTAAAGCTTCTTTTATGAAACTCTTCATGTTCATCACACCATATGGATCCATAGTAAATGCAGATGCCTCTGAAATCCTTTTACTAACAGGCCACACTTATTTATCTGCCGGCTGTTCTCTTGCACTGATCTGAGCAGAGCTGTTAGATCATGGCCATGGCCCTCCTCAAAAGGGCAGCGTTTTCTAACCCTGTAGCTCTGACAGTAAGCTCACATCCAGACCACCAGCCAGTGGTGTTTGAACCCAGCAGGAGGCCACTAAGCTTGTCCATGCCCAGGCAGGAGCTGTGTCCAGCGGGGCCGAGCATGATCACAGACCTCCTGCCTTCCCTTTCAAAGCTTTGCAGTGCGTACTTAGCATTTGCTCAGCCTCCTCTTCCAGCCCATTCTTTCTGTTTTCCAGTCATTCCTATAAGCACACATAGATACTGGCATTTCGAAAGTCCATTGTTAATCCACCACTTTATCCACACTGTGGTTTCTGTATCAACCAGGATAAGCAAGTGCACTCAGCATGCAACTCCAGTTCAGCTCGGCTAGAAGAGTCTCTGGCTGTGGCACGTCGTGTGCACAGTGCTTAAGGGCAAGCACAAAGATCTGAGCCACTTTGACAAGGGCCTTAATGTTATGGCTGAACTGTGAATATGGTAAAGATAGTATGCTTTAATGCAGGGGTCAGACTTCACACCTGGGAACCTGAATCGTGATGTTCCTCATGTTATAATTATACAGTATGGTCTGTGTTCTTTGACGTGGAAGTTAAGCTGATCACCCTCACGGCACTGTCTGGAATTAATGCCACAATCAGTCAATCTGACCTGTGAAATTAATAACGTAATTTACATTTACATTTGCATGCACTACTCAGGGTTAAAAGTGGGGGCATCACTTCTTCATCACTTTTTTCCTTATTAACCAAAACAATCCACTTGGATTAGTTCTAACAGCTTATTATTCAGTACCCAATTTTTTATCTTAGTGACATATTATAATATATATATATTATATAATAACCGTCTATGGTATATTATTATTTTCATCCTAATCATCATTATTATCATTACTTTATTTATATTTATAGACGATAAGCATAGAAGTTCAAAGCAATGCAGAGTGGAGAATGAAGCAAATATTTTTTTATAAATATATTTAATATACTTGTGTGAAATACTCACCAGTTTAAACACAGAACTAGAAATACCATGTGAAGCAACCAGGAAGAATGGATGGAGTTGAAAATAGACGAGAACAAAGCACTCAGCCACACTGAAACCCAGAACTCTTCTTAGGTCTGAATTAACTCTGCAAGGTCTACGGTAGAAAAGGAAAATGACCTGCTGATGGAGGGAGATGAATAGAGGTGTGAGGTGGCCATTAGCTCACGGCTTGTAAGGAAGTGAGCTTGGCCAGCTGGCAGGAGAAACATGGAGAAGCATCGTGTTGTATTTGGTCTACAACTGTGAGGCCCCTGCTGCTGCACTGCAAGGACCCAGGGTCTTCTCAGCACTCCTCAGTAGGACTGCCCAGACCCCCGGCAGCCTCGGACAGATGGAGCCCCCCCGCACCGGAAGGCTAGGAGGAGGAGAGGGAGGAAGAGTGGCAGTAGTCACAGATGCCAGAGAAAGCCAGCATGGTTTGGGTCACTCTGAACTGCAGCAGGTGTAAGGTCTTATTCTCTCCCTTTCCTAACCAGTTTTAAAGCAGCGTGTTCACATGGGAAAATGCAACGAGATGTAGAACACTGTTAATATCCGGATCACGTTCTAGAGCTGCCAAAACTGAAGTGTGGAGCTCTGCACGAGTTTTGTGCTTGAAGGCTGTGGAAACTGTACTTTTACATTTAATTCATCATGGGGAATCTTATTGGTTCCCCATCAACCTTTCTGATTAAAGTCAACCCCAGGTGTCCTTCTAATTATATGTATCATTTCTAACTTTTAAATCATCATTTCAGGGTGGCACAGGGGTGCAGTAGTTATTGTTGTTATCTGAAAGCAAGAAGGTCCTGGGTTCAACCCTGGGTTGGCCATCTGGGCCTATAGGTTGACTGACTACTCTTAACTGCCGTGTCTGTGAATGGTTGTCTGTCTATAGTCAGGTGGGATCGGCTTCATCTTCTCCCCATCTGAATTGGAAAAGCACTTTGGAGAACCAATGGATATCATAGTTTAAATAGTTTTCATATTGTATTTAGTGATCTCTGAGTTACCGGATCTGTCCCACTGTTTAAAAGACTACATGACAGCTACATAAACCTTTTATGACAGTTGACACAAACCTACATTAAGGTTTTTCAAGCCTTATTCCATTTATCCATGTTGATACAGGTAGTGGAGCAATGATGGCCTAGTGGTTAGGACCTAGTCTGGACCTTACTTGGAGGCCCTACCCCAGGCTCCACTGAGGAACACTTGACAAGGTATCGTTCAACTACACTGCTCCCTGGGTGCTGTTCATATCCATGCGTGGATGATGAATGCAGAGGTCACATTTCCCTGTGGTTTACTTTGTGTGATGGGTGTGTTCACAATTACAGTCACTTTCATGTCAGATTGTGGTGTAGTCTTATGAATGCTGTCCTACAGTAAAGTGATGTAAATGTAAAATATGCAGAGTTGCAGAGTTTATATTGCATTTCAAATAAAGCTTTTAATTAAGCAACAGTTTATGCTTATATGCACATTATTGCCTGTAATTTTACTGTCTTTATTCCCTTCTGGTTCTCAGAGCTGACTTTCAAGCTCATGAATATTTTGGACTTTATCCAGTTGGAATTTTGTTCCCTCGGGACAACAAAGCACTTTTGTCAGTACAAAGTTCATGTAAGTATGTAGAGGATAGTGCTCTAACTGAGACACACACTCTCTGGGGGTTTAGCAGCAGGTCCTGCAATGAAATCTGAACACCAGAGAGGGGTGGGGGTGGGGGTGGGTGCTGTTGAGGATGGTGGTGTAGATCTGTTTAAAGGTGCCCCATGTTCAGGTAGAGCGGTCTGAAATACAGTTAGCTCACACCTGTTATCTCGCCAAACCCACCTCTCGTCATGAAAGGCTGCAGGACAGATTTCCTTCTGTCATTTACCTCATTACAACAGCTTTACAATGAACTTTAGGGCCTGGACCAATAGGAATGAGCTAACGAGGTTTGACTGTAGTGATTATTACTGATAATTAATCATGTACAAAATTTCCAATCCAATCCAATCCAACTTTATTTCTTAAGCACTTTTAGTGAACACAAAAGACCAAAGTGCTTTACAGGATATAGGATACAAATAAATAAATACAAATTTATAACTAAAAATATAAAACATAAAAGAACAAAAAAGATAAACAAACAAAATAAAATCCCATTACATTAAATTAGCTCCTCACAAGGTATCAAAGGCCAAGGAAAAAAGTGGTATTTTAGAAGAGATTTTAAATCAGACACAGAAGAAGCCTGTCTGATGTGCAAAGGCAGCCCATTCCAAATGTTTGGGGCTGCTACCGCAAAAGCACAATCCCCTCTGCATTTACAACAAGAAAGATTACGATTGACCATCAAACCATGAACTTTTTAAACTACAAACATACATGCATTTGTGAGAGTGTGATGATCTTCAGAGACCTGGATTAACATTCAAATGGCAAAATAAAAAAAAAAAGTAATTGTGAGAATCCATTAAGGAGAAAATCAACAGGAATAAAAAATATAACCTTTTATATTGGCTCCACATAGCACGCGGTAGCACTACATATGAAGTTTGGTTTCACCACTGATCAGCCATAATATTAAAACCACCTGCCTAATATTGAGCAGGTCTCCCTTATGCTGCTGAAACAGCTCAGACTGTGGTGCACTATGCGTTCTGACCCTTTCTATCAGAGGCATTCACATTTTATACAACAGGAGCTCTTTTGGTTCGAACCATGCTCCCAATATCCATCAGTGACCCTTGGGTGCCTTTTTGTCCTTAAATACTGCATACCTGGAACACTCTACCAGACCTGCTGTTTTGGAGAGGATCTATCCATCACAATAAGGCCCTTGTCAATAATGGGTTAGATTCTTACTCTTCTGCTTCCAACACATCAGCTTCAAGAACTGACTGTTCATTTGCTGCCTAATATTTTCCACCCACTGTAACCAGATCAGCAGTGCCATTCACTTCACCTGCCGACTGGTGTTTACTAGGGAGACATTACGTCACTGAATGACCACTGTGAGCCTGGCCCATCGTTCTACATATCTCTCTGCCATCAAATCATATCATTTTATAGTGTCTTTTATTATATCTACAACTACTAAAGCATTATAGCGCCAGCAGCTTCACTCAGCACCCAACATACTACACAGCGGTGGCACTCAATGTTTGGTTTAGGTCAGCTGTGAAGCACGGCATTCTGGTCTTTTCGGCATTTGAATTGCAGCTCATCTGTCTGATTGGTAGGAACACAAAGAGGCTGCAGTGCTGTTCTTCTGGGGAATAGAGAGGGTTTATGGGGAGCAGCATGTAGTACAGCACCTTGACCTGTCCCCCTGTGGGCAGAAACCATGAACTCTGGACCCTCGGCATCACCCCCTCCACCCTCTCCCTCTCCCAATGCCTCTCGTTCGGTCGCTCTGAGTTATTATCATAATTTCCTCCCGAGGTGACTCGGGGCCTCAGGCTGGCGTGAGTGGGCCCATGTTTTACAGAATGTTTTGTGTTTTATTGCCATGAAGTCAGCGGCAGGGCCAGTCATGAGGGTCCGCAATGATAAGAAAAGCAGTCATGTGAAAAATGAAGGGGGCCACATGTCCAGCAAAGAGAAGAGCGAGGGGCAAATAATAAAATACATGACAAATGTGGGGTCTGACTGTATTTCATGTTCCCCACACACACACACACATACACACACACAAATACGGCCCCTTCATAAACACACTGACCAAGCCCGAGACCCCAGCCAATGAGAAGCAAGCAGAAACTTAGCTCTTTCACAGCGTGGTGTACGTCCAAAAGTATAGCCACTCTAATTTAGTTATTTTGCACTTGAAACACACTGTAATTGATGCCCCCCCACCGATTCGCTCACTAGCCCTCTGACAACATGACAAAGTGAAGATGCCCAGGGGCATTCAGCACGGCCGTCAGCCTGTTCGCTTTACGTCTAAGCCCACCTGGGATGGAGTAAAAAGAGAAAGAGTCTTAAAAAGAGAACAAAAAGCTGTCTGAAAAGTTCTGTTTTCCTTACCAGACAACAACCCTGGCCTGGATTCCACACTTACATCCAATATACAGCTTTTGCCTCAGGTCTCATATCATGGGAAACCAGAGACTCCTCCCTTTCCTCAATTCTTTTTTTTTTTATTATAATTTTTATTCAGAAATGTCCAGGAAGAAAGCAATGAAAAGACCTATACATCCCAAACACTGAACAGACATGATCCTTATTTTGTATTTTATTTTAGTATTAACAGATCACCACCCCTCCCTCAAACGTTTCCCTGGACATACTCACTTGCAGCTGGTTACCATGGCTGCAATGATGGCAAAACAAGGAGAAACAAACAAACAAAAATAGTATCTGTGTACACCGTAGATATGAAATTTTCTACTGTTGGGTACATACAGTATACAGGGGTGTAGTTATATAAATCTATGCCTAAATGGGCCCGTATGTACATCACTGCACACTAGCACAAGAGGTCTATCCTAGTGTCGAAGGCATATTTCTGAGTTGGCCTAAGTGCGATAGGACCAAACCCCAGACAGAGAAAAATTTGTCCCTTTTGCCCCTAGATGAATATTTGATTTTTTCCAAGTGTACAAACTGAGATAAGTCTGTTAGCCATAAGGACCATTTGGGTGGGTTTACTGCCTTCCAGTGAAGTAAAATTCTCCTACGTGCTAATAAGGTTGCTAAAGGCAATGATATCCTTATGACTTTTCCCTTTCCTCAATTCTAATGTAGTTTATTAACGCAGTGCATATAATCTAATGCGCTCAGTTTGTTTGTAAAAAAAAAAATACGTTTTTTTGACAGAACACAATGTGAATAAATTGTATAGGTGAATGTGAATAAACGTTTTAAATTTGATCAAACTCTACAGAAGCAATGGCATGAAACTGGTTGTTGAGTGCTGATGAGCTGCTGCTGCTTCTTCTTCTACACAATAAAAGAAAAAAAGTAAAATGTTGGGAGTTTTTTAGGATGTCCAGGGCTCAGTCTGAGGAGCTGCTGAAATCGTGTGTTCCAAACTAAGGCAAAGCAGCAACTCGCTGTGTTTGAAGTGGGAGACTGAGAAACTGAGAGAAAAAAAGGGGCAAGAAGAGGAAGCTGGGAGTCCGTGGGGAAATGAGGAGCCTGTACATAACATTTCCAGTACCTGCGTCCTGACTGGTAGAATGTTGTCATTCAGCAGAGAACAATCGAGAGCATTCTTGGGATAATTGCTCCAAAAAATGCACAGTAGTGTGAAAAGAATGTAGTGAAGAAAGTGCTTTAGTAAAGCATTTACACACAGTGCCCTCCATAATTATTGGCAGCCCTGGTTAAGATAATATAATAAAATAAAATAAACCAGTTTTTATTGTAGAAGCATACTCTCACACTGAAAATTGTAGAAAAATGTAACCTTCAACTTAAGTGAATTTTTAGGGAAAAAATCCTTGACTAAGAAATAATTATTTTTCATAAAATCGCCTGATGTTAATTTTTTGTACAACCCCATTTTGCCAAAACTGCACCTAATCTTCTCCTATAATGTTTCACAAGATAGGAGTATACAGAAAGAGGGATCTTCAACCATTCCTCTTTGCGCAATCTCTCTAAATCATCCAGTGTCCTCTCCTCTGCACTCTCCTCTTCAGCTCACTCCACAGGTTTTCAATGGGGTTGAGGTCTGGTGACTGAGATGGCCATGGGAGGAGCTTGATTCTGTGTCTGGTGAACCATTTCTGTGTAGATTTGGCCACATGTTTAGGGTCATTATCTTCCTGAAAGACCCAGTGATGACCCATCTTCAGCTTCTAGGCAGAGAACATCGGATTTTGATTTAAAATGTCCTGGTATTTCAAAGCATTCATGATGCCATGCACGCTAACAAGGTTCCCTGGGCCTCTGGAAGAGGAACAGGCTCACATCACTGATCCTCCCCTATACTTCACAGTGGGCATGAGGTGCTTTCCTGCATACTCATCTTTTGTGTTCCACCAGACCCACTTAGAGTGTTTGATTCCAAAATGCTCTATCTTGGTCTCATCTGACCAAAGCACATGGTCCCTGTTGAAACTCCAGTAGCACTTAATCAACTCCAGACATTTGTTTTTATGATTATGAGTGAGAAAAGGTTTGTTCAGTGCATGCCTCCTAAACAGCTTGTTGGCATGTAGACAGCGCCCGATGTTTGTTTTGGAGACTTTGTGACCCCAAGATGTTACCATTTGTTGTGTGAGATTTGGAGAACTTTTTATTTCTCTTACCATCCTCCTCACTGTGCATGGTAGCACAACACTCTTGTGTCCTTGTCCAAGCTTGTTTACCTCTGTTCCAGTTGTTTTAAACTTCGTAATGATTCCTCTGGTAGCAGATATGGGCAGGTGCCATGTCATATCATATTTATACCCCAGGGAAACAGGAAATGATTAATTACTAATTAAATGTTCCTAGATACACCCGATTAGACAAAGAGAAAGACTTTACACTCTGAGAAGTAACCTTTTGGACTATTAATAATATTTGCCCTAAATAATTGCAGTATTATGCAACTAAATTATTATTATATACCACTGTTTCTGTAGGAGCTGTACAGAAATACCTGCATTATTACTGTACAGCACAGCAAAGTTCACCAGCACGAGGCAGAGCAGGTAGCTGCATACGCTCATAACATCTCGTGACTTCCACACTTGGTCATGTCTGTCCTCACTACTCACTCTAAGTATAAGGGGGGCCTGATATCAGACAACAGCTATCTCCACATCTTCACATTTTCTTAACACTTTAATTACATGGCCGTATATTGCCTCTAGGCCTTATGGAAAGCAGATATTGAGAGCAGATAAGATGGAGCAACATCTGTCAGCAGCCCAGCATATTAGAAACGCAACAGAGCCCGTTATCTCCTTTCTGACTGACAATTAAGTGTTCTGCTGTATCGAAATACATACAGTCAGATGCATGCAGCTTAAAACCCTTTTCTTCTCCTGAGCCTGAAAGAACTTTTATTAAAAATGTATTACTTCCCCCTCATGTTTCGCTGGCCAACAAGGATTCCCAGTCATTTCCATTGAAAGATCCAATGAAAACACAAATGATGGGCTCAGGAAATCAGGACCTGAGAATGAGCAGTGGTCAGTTAGCCTGGCCTGGCTTCTAGCCTTCTATTTGTTTTCTCATGCCCAAATGCAAGAAATAAAATAAATAAAATAAATAAATAAATAAAAGAAAAGGTTCCATTTCACAAGTATATTGTGTATGTTCCACAGCATAGACTGAAAAATAAACTTTTTAAAAGCCTCAGTACTGTATCAGAAGATGTGGTCTATAAAGTTATTTCTGAGTGCTGATAACGGTAAGAACGTTTAGGTGACCATTAGCATGGCAAACTGTATATCAAGGCTACTGGGCCTCTGGTGTTGACCACCTTCACCAATGGAGTACAGCAAATTAAAAGATATTGCTCCCTGTTGATGACAACTAACATTAAGACCACCTGCATAATATTGCGTAGGGCCCCTTATGCTGCTGAAACAGCTCTGGCTGCGGTGCACTGTGTTCTGACCCCTTTCTGCCAGATTCAGCATTAAAATTCTGTACAACAGGAACTCCTGTTTAGGATCAGACCAGACAGACAGAACTTTGAAAGAGCTTTAGTGCTGTCTGTGGAACACGGCTGTGTTATTTGAGGGTCAGAGCAACATTCTGCACATTTTAGTGCTCCTAGTTTCCAAAAGACATCATCTACAACCCCGACACACTCCCCACCCAGCTTGCGTGGACTCAGCCCCTGATATCAGTCGACTTCAGTCATGTTCCTGAAGCACTCAGAGGGTCATTGGATGATGTAAAATCTCACAGATGCAAATCTATCTCAGAAACAAAGGGATCGGCGCTGCTTTGCATTTGTCACAAGTCATTCGTGTCCCCAACACAAAGTGCACAGAACTCAGATAGGAGCTTTCCTTGATTTCTCACTGAAACACATCACCTGATATCATGGCAATTCAGAAGCTTTATGAAAAACAAATGCCTCAGATCATTCAGTTTGATCCTGTGTCTGATGGACATCAGAGCTGCATTTAGCAACAAATAAATTAAATGTTTTGCATAAATCATTTGATTGAAGCCGCTCAAAAGTTTTTTTCTTTCTTTTTTTTAACTCAGAGCCGCTGAGCAACAGCAGATAGTGGAAACAGACAGAGAGTGAAAGAGAGAAGCAGTTTTTCAAGAAGCAGAGTGGGAGAGGTCACTTTGAGGAACTGGACACAGATTCATGCCAAGCACTGCTCCCTCTCCCTCTGTCTCTCTCCCTCCCTGTCGCCTAATCCTCCGGCAGACTGGCCGGTGCTGGGGCCAGTTGTCTGGGGCGGGTCAGTTACCCACTATCACAGGCTTTAATCTGAGCGGCCTGCCTGCACGCCGCCTCCCCTAAACACACTGGCAGCCCGGTGCCAGCAGAGGAGTGGCAGGCACTGCCATCCCTGAGAGAGACAGCTAGAGGTTGTCTGTACATGGATGGGCACTTCACAGCTCGGCAGGGGACGGAGGAAGGGGCATCGCGGCAGCTGCTCAGGGCATATGGGCAGAATTCATTAAAGGTGGTTAAATAAGCCAACGTGGAGAGATAGAGTGAAACAGAGGAGGAGAGAGAGATTGGGGCAGAGGGCCGAAAAAAGAAAAAAAAACAGTGTAGAATGTGCAGAATGTGTCAAAGCAGAGCGTGTCGGCTTTCTCCTCTGTTCTGCGCCTGACGTGCAGCCTGGGCAGAATTAGGGCTGCAGGAAAAGACTTTTCATAGTTAAAGCCCATTACAGTCTCAGAGCATAAGCTTTCTGTCAAAGCCTCAACATCACTTTGGCTTAGCACTGAACTCTCAAACACTGCATAGGTTTACATACTCATCCTTACAGTCGCTCCTGAACAATAGCTCTGATTTAATTTACCTCCTTTACTTATTTACAGCACACTTGACAGGAGGGCGTTGCACACAAATAAATACAATTCATTATTATTATTATTATTATTATTATTATAGTTATTATATAATATTCCATATTATGAGTTTACAACATGTTGTGGAAAGTCCAGCCGGTTGCAATTTTTTAACAATCTAATTAGCAGATGACTGATTTTTATTAGTCATTTTTAACGTCAACCTCACTCGATTTGAAAACTTCAATGAAGCAAGGAAGCACTTTATCAATTTCCATTACCAAAGATACATTATATATATTATTTGCACTTTTAAGGACCAAACTAGCCCCTACAATCTCATTGGCTCAAGTCCAAGTTTGCCTCTATACTTTAGAGCTGGAGCTACAAGGCTAATGTCGCTAACACTAGAAATCACCCAAACCCTGTTTCCTCCCCAAATTTTCTGTGGAGTTTAGCGTGGAGCCAACAGAGTCGGTTTTCATGAGTAGAAGCACTGATCTACCATCAGTTTCTGTGACATCAAAAAGCTGGAGGAACCTGATCTCAGAGAAGTCTGGTAGCCCGGGTGTTGATCTAAAACAGCTGAAGTTTAGTTGATGTTCACAGCTCTCAGTAAGTCATACTGTGTCCTAAACCACACCCACAGGTCTGCTCCACCTTCACAAAGAGCTGGATGTTTATAGCTCACACTAAGTCATACGGTGTCTTAATCCACAGCCACAATTCTGCTCCACCTTCATGAAGTGCTGTGTGTGGTGTTAAGCAGGTTGAGTATTTACAGAAAAGGTTTGGATGACTACATAAAGACTAGTGTTAGTTATGTTAACTTATTCTGATGACTGTTATTAATTAGCTGTTTATATTCATCTTTAATATTTTCTCTTTTAATCCAATTCTATTATCTTCTTTAGAATTTTCTTTATATTTGCATTTGTAAAGCACTCTAAATGAGTGTATGAATGCTATATTAATAAATTTGCCAAGCTTTTGAGAATTTAGACAAGACGGGACACTGTATTCACTGATGTGTAAAAATGTATTTACTTCAGCCTGGTCAGCCTAATTATTATTAACAAATTATGATTAATAAGACTGCAAATGTCATGCAATTATTATTCATAATATATATTTTTATGGAGGAATATATTCAGAAATACCTGTCATTAAATATTAGTAATTGTCAATGTGTAACAGTGAGTACAAATACACACATTCTGCTTCCAACCAGGTCCAGCATTGAACTATTACGATACTTCCATAATAGAAACATAAAGAATCTGGTCTACTATAAGATGTAATAATAAAACAGCCATTTTTTAATTTGGGTTTTACAAAGTTAACACAAGCTCCAACTTTCTACACTTTCTTTTGGTGTTTTTGTGTCAATAAATTGTGATCTAAATGAAAAACAAAATAAGTTCAACAGCATCTAATCACTTAACCTTTCATAATTAGAGTGTGTTTTTAGGCTCAATACAAACATTTAATTATGTTAATCCCACTGATGTCAATAGGATCCTAGCTCAATGTGGTTGAGATAATTGTGTAAGAAAAGGAAGCTTGGGAGGAGAGTGGTGAGATAGAGTCAATGGTGCAGTCAATAATGATAAGGTTGTGTTGCTCTGATGCGTAAGGTTCATTTTAAACCAATCAACTTAAACCAATCAGCTTACCTGCTCATTAACCTTGGACTGGATCTCACAAATTCTCCTCAGACAGTATGAATGACACAAAAGGTCTTGTGATGACTAAAGAAGTTTAGGAAGTGTGTAGTTCAGGGTTTCTGCCTTTTAATGAGAGGTGTGTATCAAAGTATCAAACGTTACAAGACATTCCACAATGAGGACAGTTCATCAAGTGAAACATTCAATATGAACAATAATGATGAATAATCAGATATACGGCTGTAACTCAGGTGTGCATCCAGCTGGGCACAAGAAGAAACCTGCTAGAGTGTGACGAACGGTGCTGGCCTCTCCCTGAAAGTCATTCATCCTCAGGCCACAGGAAGAGGAGACTGGTCCTCTCTCTCTCCTTGATCCCATTCCGTCTGCAGCTCGGACGACACCTCCGTAAATAGATGATCCCAGTCCCAGCCAACATCCTCCTGCACACAGAACAAGAGAGGGAAATAGAAATCCAGGAGTGTGTGTGCGTGCGTGTGTGCGTGCGTGCGGGCGTGTGAGAGAGTGAGAGAGAGAGAGATAGAAATTAAATGAGTAAGGAACAATAAGACAAAAAGATAGAGCAAGGACAAGATCACAAGAAAAACAACAAAGGTGCAGGGGCACAAAAAAGAAAAGGTTGAACCAAGCCACTGTAGAGACACAAAACAGAGAAGAAGGCAAAGAAAGTGAGAGAGATGGAGTGCTGTAGGGAAGACATTGTAAATCTTATATTCCTCAGCATTGGCCCTTTTGGTGGCCCAGAAGGAGTTGGTCAGTCCTGGAGATGGACTGACCTGGTCACTGCCTCTAAAACACCACTCACCTCTCTCACCTCCTGCTCTGGTGCTAAAACCTTGGTGAGGAGCTTCAGGTCAATTTCACCATCCTGGAAAAAAACACAAACGATGCGTTATCCAAACTATTCTCCCATGCTTATGGACAGACCATAGTCCTCCAAGCAGTGTGAGCAGTGTTCATTACACAGCAGGGTCTCATTCAAAATGATGTTTCTGCAACTAAGCACACATATGTAAAACTTAATACTATAAATTATGTGGAAAAAATATACAGCTCATCAGGGCTAAAATTATGTGCTCAGCTCACAGTTTGAGTCAATACATCATCTGACAGTCATGCAATATTTTGAAGGCAGCAACACAATTTTGAGGCCAGTGAGAACACTTTGCAGCTGCTCATTGTAACAGCTCTTTCATTTCATTTATGAACTATATTTAACTGAACAAAACAAATCTAAATTAAATTAGGCAAATATAAACTCATCTGAACCAAACCAAACAGATCTAACCTAAACAAAAACTAAACTGAAGTAAACTAAACTTAAATGTACTGAACTTAACTAAACTAAACTGAATGAACTGAACTGAACTAAACAAAACTGAACTAAGCTTAACTAAACTGAAATAAACTATATCAAGCAAAGCTAAGTTAAAGGAAACTAAACTATGATAAATTAAATTAAAGTTAACTAAATTAAGCTAAACTCAACAAAATAAAAACTAAACTAAACTAAGCTAAGCTAAGCTAAGTCAAACCACTAAATTAAACTGAAGAAAGCTAAACTAATCTAAAATAAGCTAAGTTAAACTAAACTAAACTAAACTAAAATTAAATAAGCAAGTTAAGCTTAGCTAAACTAAACTGAACGGAACTGAACTAAGCTAAGCTAAACAAAACTAAACAATAATAGACTTCACATTTAACCCAGAACCTAAACTGAATCCTAATCCTAATTTTATTAAATAGATTATTAATAATTTGATTCAGGTCTCAAATTTTTTCCATTCATTAATCTGCCATAACATTAAAACCACTGCCAGGTGAAATTAATAACATTGACTAAGTAGTTATTTCTCTACAGTGGCACTGTCAGGGTTCTAGGATATATTAGGCAGAAAGTGATTAGTCAGTTCTTTAAGTTAATGTGCAGGAAGCAGGAACATAAGGACCTGAGCCACATTGACAATAGCCTTACTGTAAGGAAACTTACACAATATTAGGCAGGTGGTCATAATGTTATGGCTGATCACAGTGTATTATTGTCACACAAATGTTTAAATGTGGTCAATATTCTAAGAGGTATTAAATGTTCATTTATGCATATTATTTGAGTTCATGTATGTATTATGTTTAAGTCAAACTGAACATTGATACGTTTTTGCTTTAATATGTTCTATTGTACCATAACTCTGTACTCAAGGTGTGGACCCTAATGGAACCTATAAATTAATATGAGTAGCTGAGTGGATCTTCTCATCTTACCAGAGTCTGAAATGCGGAGTACTTCATAAGATCATTATCCAGGTCCCTGTAGGTCATCACTCTGTTCACCTGGATACTGGAAGTGTATCACAACAAATAAATACTTATTATTTTGCATGAGCCACTTTAATTCATACTGTTTTACCTCCAAAGAAGCAAGAAACAATGTGGTACTGTCTGACAGAAGGCTGGACATTTACTAACATTTCAGCACAAATATTCATACCAGTATGAATAACTGTACCTGAGATTATGGGATTATGGACAAATCATAGCTGCAGCATAATATACACGATAAGAAACAAACTGCATATTGTTGAATAGCCTAAAAAGTGTGCCCAAAAAACAAACACACCATGAACAATGACTTGATTATGAAGTACTGGGACACATGGAAACAAACGCCAAGTACAAGTCAGTGTCTAAATTGAAAGCCAGCTGCTTATCTGCAATTTGTGAATTAAAATGAGGGGGAGTCTGTAAAAGTAGCCAGGGCCTGGCAGCACATGCCAGTCCTACTTAAGCCACATTACACGCCACATTGCCCTCGCAATGGGTTCAGGGTGGATATTATCTCCCACACAGCACATGCAGGGAGCCAAAGGGGACAGGGCACCCACATTAACAACCTGGACCACTGTCATGGACCCCCAGCACACACCAGACAGAGCTCTGCTTCAGTTAATCTTCATAACCCTTGCTAACATTAGCAACATGCTAATTTCACCAAGAAGTTGACCTCATGTCTTATATATCTAAAGATCTTTTTCTGGATGGAGGCACATGATTGTTAGATTTCATGCTTTCTGTGGTCTCTTATTGATGGCGTTCTCTGTCAAAAATGACCAGTTCATCACCTCCATTGGTTTTTGCTTCATTAAGTAAACAGAAACCAGATCAAACATGTTGATATACATATTCAGCTGAAGCAGTCAGATAATTAAACAACAAGGTTGTTAGAAGATATTTCTTTCCAATTAAAAGCAACAGTGAAAATCAAATGTTATTTAAAAATGTGATAACTTCATCATTTAATAGGTCCTGCTGCATTTTAAAAAATACAGTGTTTCTGCTGGTAAAATTTCTGCATGGGAGGCCACCACTACAATATCTTTTCCGTTGAGACCAATAAATAAAGGCAGTGGAGGCCTAGTGGTTCGGACCTTCCCCTTTTGATTGAAATGTCCTAGTCCACATTCCACTGAGGTAAACTGAAGCGTGGTAACGTCCCGTTTACACTGTTCCCTGGATGACGTTGATAGCTGCCCACTGCTCCATGTGCTCCTGAACTTTTTTCTGTTTTTTTCCTCATACAGAATGTCAGATCTTTGTGGTCCTTCAACAAATGGTTGTTACTGTAGATGTCCCATGAAAAACAGTAAAGTGAGGTGGCACTGTGTTTTTAATGATAATTTTGCTAAACTGTTGTGCAACAACTGTTCTCTTCATATTAGGCTTTCTAACTCCTCTGACACTTTTAAGGTGTATTTTTTAGCCTTCATGAGTGGTGAGCCTTCATAATGTGCTCAAAGTATTTTTTGTTGTATTTATATTTTGTCACATTTTTATTTTTCCATATTTCCATATGTTTTAACTTGTTTTATTTTTATATTTTGTAATATTCCTTTAAAAAACTGCTGTATAAATAAAATGTATTTACTTACTCTGCTCCTATTCATAAAGTTTCTTAGTCAGCTGATGCAAGTTACATAAGAACAGAAAACTCAACAACTCCCCAAGTCCAGTTAATTGTTTCATTTACCTTTAATGTGAAAATAACTGAATGAAACATACCTTTGTACAAACTTAAATAAATCAACTTTCTTAAAATTTTAATGCACATTTTTGGGGGGTTTGTTTTTTTTGCACTTAAAATACTGAAAACAATCAAACTACATACTGTGCCTTTTTCCTTTCAGTACATTACATTCAGCAATAAACAGGAGTTTTGCATTAAAAGAAGTGTGTCTTTCTAGAGCGCGTGAACTTTTTTATACTTCCAAAATCATCAAAACGTAATTTGACCTGGATGCATACATGTATAGTCACATAAAAAACAGAAGAAACTTGTTTTTAAAATGTAGTATGGAATTAAATTGATGCTAAATTTTTGGGTCAGTAACTAATGTGATTGAAAAAATTAACAAAATAAAATAAAGTTCTATCAGTTAAGAGTAGATAACCTTAAAAATCTAACTTCATGTTCCAGAGGGTTTAGTTAAACAGGGTTGTTTTTTTTATTATTTAGAATCTCACTTTAATTTCTTGTCATTTTATTTTATTCCTAATTTTCTTGCTTACATTTCTATATATGTTCATTTTATATCTGCAAAGCACATTTGAATAGTCTCTGTGTTTGAAAATGTGCTATAGAAATATACTTGCATTGCCTATAAATAAATAAATTAAATAATTGATTTTTCGTATTATCCCATATCATCCACATGAGGATGGGTTCCCTTTTAAAACAGGTTCCCTTCAAGGTTCCTCATATCATCTCAGGGAGTCTTTACTTGCCTTACCATTGCCTCTGAGCTCTGGGCTCGTCAGGAATAAATGTGCATATATTTATATTATAGTATTATATCGTACAACCCTAGATTTATATATTGCTGTGAAGCACCTTTGTGACAACATCCACTGTTATATGCACAATACAAATGTTTTGTAATGTTGCTTTTGCTATAATGCTGAACTGTAAACCAGCAGCAGCCAGACTGGTGTTCATGTGGGATTAGGTAAAACATTTCTGGGGATGATTACGTGTCTCAGAATCATTTCTGCCTTAAGTAATTGGAAGTTAAATGTATGGTATACCTTGGAGGTGCAGCCACTTGCATGGTGAGGTCTTCTTCCTGTACCTCGTCCAGATCAGGGATCACAGGGATGTCTGAAAACAGAAAGCAACAGTATCACACTCTGCAGACACCGGTTCTGCTACTGGAAGAGGTTCAGGTACCATTTGATTAGAGATTTGAAATGAACATCACTGTGGGTTAGAACAAGTTGGCACAGATCAGAGGTTGAGAGGGAGAAAGGGAACAGAGGGATGAGGCATGAAACATATCTTTTGTCATTTGACCAAACAAACATTCCAAACTTTTCACAGAAAAAAAGGCTGAAGCCCTGGGAACACGTGAGGCCATATGCTGCTCGCTGCTGCTACAACATATCTCACATCCCTCGAATCAGAAGGCTTCACAGATGCCGTCTGTCTCCTCTGCTCATTTTTGTTTATGTTGTGTGTGAATTCGTGCTTGATTCCCACCGTCCCTTTCCTGCTCCTTCTCTCGCTCAGACTCATCATCTCTTTCTCTCTCTTTCTCTTTCTCTCTCTCTCTGCTACTCTTCCATGCTGCCCCCTGTCACAGTGACCAGGCGGCTATGAATATTCAGTGAGTCAAGGCGGCATCTCTTCCTGCTGCGAGGCAGGGCTCTGGCCAGGGGCTCCCCGGAAAGTGTTCACAAATCCCCGCCACCACCACCCCAACCCCTGCACAGCCCCCACCATCCATGCACCCCACCGTACCCCCCACCACCCAAGCATTTGGGCCTTGTCAGCAGTGGCTACCCTAAGGACCCTTCGGGTTGGAAAGGCGACCTCCGTGTCCGTTCGGTCTGGGCCGGGCTCCAGGCGTGCGGGCCCATCTGTGTGGGGTCGGAAGTCACGGCGCGCCCTGGCAGGAGCCACGGTGCCAGGAGCCGCCTGCCCGCCGCTCAAAACAGTGGGAACCCACTTTAATTGGCAAAACTCAACAGGACAGAGCATGGCGTCACTCCCAAAGAAGGACGGGGCGAACTTTCACAGGCACCCCCACCCCTTTTTTTGGATTGACTTTTGTTGGAGTGAGCAGATATAAGTGTGTGTATATTGTGAGAGTGTTTGGGGGATGTTAAGCATACAAACAACAGATTCTTTTTAGTGCAGGTATAGATTTATTTTCAGTCCAGTTTAATTTGTTTAATTTAATTTAATCTGATTTACAGTCATACATTTATCCTAGACCCAGTCGAAACAAACATGTTTAGTGTCCAAATCAGATTTTTTCACTTCCTTCAGTGCTAGAGCCACGAGGCTGATGCAGAAATGAAATTTTGACAGGCCCAGAGCCTCTCTTACACCACTTACAACAAATCCAGCTCTCCATGAAGACTTGTGGAAGTGGTTTAGGAGGCTGTATGACTCTGTAACTCTATAACAACAAACTGCTAAGGGTATTTTAGACAACACTATGACTGATCTTGTATCAGATTTGTGTGGATTTATTATGTTCACTGCCTTAAAAACTTAAACTCCAGATCAGCTCTTCTACTCCTGAGACAGTTTGTGAAAACAGATGTCGCAAGTGTCTGTATGCAGCATCCAGGTCAATATATATTTTTTGTTGGGATGGGGTGAATTAACAGAAATTATTTGTGTGACTAGTGATTTCTACTGTCTGTCACCAAACTTAGCCATGGAACTAAACAAAAGATGCAAGATTTGGCTCCAAGCATGTCTTGGCCGATTGACTTCATCTGAGATAAGAGAAAAATTGTGTAAGAAAAACGTAAATTTTTTGCAGTTTAATTATTTTTTTAAGCTGCAATATACACCGATCAGCCATAACATTAAGACCAATGCCACATAAAGTGAACAACATTGACTATCTAGTTATTTCATTATAATGGCACCTGTCAGTGGGGTAAGATACATAAGGCAACAATTAAACAGTCAGTTCTTCAAGCTGATGTGCTGGAAGCAGGAGTGTAAGGATCTGAGCCATTTTGAAAAGGGCCTTATTGTGATGTCGAGAACATATAAAAAATGTTAGGTGTTGAGAAGTGTTTCAGGTATGCAACAGTTAGTATGTACCAAAAGCGATCAATGGAAAGAGAACCGTGAAATCCAAAACAGGATTATAGACCTCACTGATGTATGTAGGGAGCAAAGGCTAGTCCATCTGGTCTGATTCCAAAGACGAACACCAGTTATACAAATTGTTAACACAGTCCCTGACAGAAAGGGATCAGAACACACAGTGCACCACAGTCAGAGCTATTTCAACAGCATGAGGGGAACCTACTTAATATTACGCAGGTGGTCTTAATGTTATGGCTGATCAGTATATAAAGTTAATAATTGAGTTTCTGAAATGAAAAGTAGCACTGTGTTTCTAGGAAATAAACCTGTCACAGTCCTTGCTGATGAAAATTGGACATGAAAATAAACTCCCTACTTTTGCCTTCATGACACCACCAAGAAAAAAAAAATCAATTATCAGTGTGAACATTGTAATCAGCGTGAATGTAATCACTTATGCAGGCATTTCTGAACATCTTTAAAAAGCCAGGAGTTTATCCCCCCCACTGTAAGGCTCCGGTCACAAGAACAGCTCATGTTAAATTCCATCACCCTGACACTGATAACAAGCCCTCTTATCCCTCCATTGATAACTTCTTGCTTTTCTCTTATTTCTAATTAAATCTAATTAAAAATGCCAGCCTCGTTTAGTCACTGACAAGATTCATCTGCGTTTCAGATACCCAAATAAATGCAGGCACGCGCCGAGAGCTGCTTCATATTCATGAGGTCCTAGGTGACACTTTGTCCTCTCATTTCCAAAGCAGTGCGTTCAGCAGAATCCGTCCCCCCCGGACCCCCAATCAAATTTAATGGTCTTAGCGCAATGACATCAAAAAGCCTCCAAGTTCAGCTCTTCGCAAATAGATTCCAGGCCTGTTCCCCTCAACCCCACCAATGCCCCCCCACCCCCCTCGTCTCAGCAAATAATGCACTATCAACACAATTCTCTGAGAGTTCAATGTGAAACACAAAGGACTAGGCTTGAGGTATGCATACGTCATGATGTAGCGGCAAAAACAAAACAACTTCTGCAAGTGAGGCTCTGTAGCACTGTTATGAGAGGTCAAAGGGAAAAAAGAAAGATCACAATATGAGCTAACATAACAACTCTGACAAAAAGCAGGGCTTCATTTCACTTCAGCAGTGCAACATTTGGGATCTGCTAGGGTCTAATCCGAAAGACCCACTAGGGTTACCTGTTCAAATGTGATTTCTCTAGGCTCAGTTACTGCCCTTACACAAAAGCCAGCCTGTGGCATTCAGTGTGTACAGAGTAATGATCATCTGAACTATATTTACTGGGTCAGATCCTAAACCACCAGGGCCTCTGTGTATTTGGACCATTTCATGGTGTGTGGGCATTAGAGTGGTATTTGGGGGCTGAGGTTATGTGTTGGACTGGCCGTTTCATTGACTGTTTCAAAACCAAGCACAAAACAATCAGCAGAGTCAGAATGTGTGTCACTGCAGACTGTAACACAATAAAACATATTCTATAAATGCCTTAAAATGAAAACATATCCCTCAAAAGCCTTATCCCATTTCTTTCAGTATGTGCACTAGCTTAGACTGGACGAGTACTGAAATCAGCATCAATCCAAATACACCAATATAATAACAACAACAATAATACAAAAAAAATAATATACACTTTTAGCATTCACAAATTATCAAGAGGAACATTTCAACAGAATTTGTTATACAGAAATAGGTCAACAGAATGTGCAGACAGCTTAAATCTTAGAACAGTAAAAATGGTCCACTCCCCTCGAAAGTAAATGATAAGCCAGGACATGTTTGGTAAATTAATTTTGCCTTTCCACTTAAGTGCTGTAAGGCTTACAAAAATTTGCAAATATGGTGGAAAATAAGTATTTGGCCAATAACCAAAGGTCATCTCAATACTTTGTTATTTTATCATTTGGCAATGACAGAAGTCAAACATTTTCTGTAAGTCTTCACAATGCTTTCACACACTTTTGCTGGTATTTTGGCCCATTCCTCCTTGCAGATCTTCTCTAGAGCAGTGATGTTTTGGGGCTGTCGCTGGGCAACACGAACGCTCAACTCCCTCCAAAGATTTTCTATTGCAGGATTTGAGTCCTTTGTGGTGTTGTGTTATTTATGGTAGACGTTGTTACTTTGGTCCCAGCTCTCTGCAGGTCATTC
>JBBIGC010000001.1:28703730-28719967 GCA_037576955.1 Lepidarchus adonis
TTGATTTCTTCACACCAAGCTGCTTACCTATTGCAGATTTAGTCTTCCCAGCCTGGTGCAGGTCTACAATTTTGTTGTCTGGAGTCCTTTGACAACACTTTGGTCTTGGCCATAGTAGAGTTTGGAGTATGTTTGAGGGTGACAAGTGGAGGAAAAAAGAGCTTCTTAAAGAAGTTACAGGTCTGTGAGAGCCAAAAATCTTGCTTGTTTGTAGGTGACCAAATACTTATTCTCCACCATAATTTGCAAATAAATTCTTTAAAAATCAGATAATGTGATTTTTTAATGCAGAAGCATACTGTCACACTGAAAATTGCTAAAAATTGTGAAAAGTGAATTTTAAGGGGAAAAAATGCAAATGTCTGGAGTTCACTAAGCAATACTGGGGCTTCAACTGGGATCATGTGCTTTGGTCAGATGAGAGCTTTTTGTCAACAAACACTGTAAGTGGGTCTGGTGTAACAGCATGCAGAAAAGCACCTCATCCCCACTGTGAAGTGTAGGGGAGGATCGGTGATGCTGTGGGCTTGTTCCTCTTCCAGAGGCCCAGGGAACCTTGTTAGCGTGCATGGCATCATGAATACTTTGAAATACCAGGACATTTTAAATCAAAATCTGATGTTCTCTGCCTGGAAGCTGAAGATTGTTCGTCACTGGGTCTTTCAGCAAAATAATAACCCAAAACATGTGGCCAAATCTACACAGAAATGGTTCACCAGACACAGAATCAAGCTCCTCCCATGGCCATCTCAGTCCCCACACCTCAACCCCATTGAAAACCTGTTGAGTGAGCTGAAGAGGAGAGTGCAGAGGAGAGGACCCAGGTCGCTGAATGATTTAAAGATTGTGCAAAGAGGAATGGTCGAATATCACTCTTTCTGTATTCTCCCATCTTGTGAAACATGATAAGAGAAGATTACGTGCTGTTTAGTTGACAAAAGTGGGTTGTACAAAGTATTAACATAAGGGGTGCCAATAATTGTGGAACAGGCTATTTTATGAAAAATAATTATTTCCCTTGAAATTCACTTGAGTTGAAGATTACATTTTTCTACAATTTTCAGTGTGAGAGTATGCTTCTACAATAAAAACTGAATTAATATTAATGCTTTTTTATTCTGAGCACATCATGTGCCACCTGAGCTGAAAGCATTCAAGTTCTTGAAGATAAGAGAAAATAAAATAAATATAATTCAACGAAATTTGGTCATGTTTTGGTTTAATAGGCTTCAACGCACTCTGATTCTATTTAACATCTTATCGACATTGCATTCCCAAAGTGTGCAACCAGTGGCTTTGCTCTACACCCATGCTCTTTACTTTGGCAATTTCAACCCTTATTTCCCCTGCTGCCTGGCAGAAAAATTGAACAATTATTCCAGACTGTGCTTTGCTGAGAGTCCTGACATATTTGTGTGGCCAAGCTTAAGGCTCCGGGGTGTGTGGGAGCAAGAAGCACTCCAATCATGGAATCATGTGGTCCAGCATACGCAGGAGAGCTGCCACACAGAGACTAGAAGCTACAATGTGTGCGAACGTGGGCCTGACCTTACCATCTAGGAAATAAACAGTAAAATAAGGAAGCTTGAAGGTTAACAGGGACCTGCCACAGACATCATGCTTCTTTTACTAATGTGTGTGCGTGTTACTTAATATCAGATAAACCAATTAGCCATAACATTAAGACCACCTGCCTAGAGTAGGTCTCCCTCATGCTCCCTCAGGCCCTTGTCAAAGTAGCTTAGATCCTACCACTCCTGCCTCTAGCACATCAACTCCAAGAACTGACTGTTCACTACGCTGCCTCCTCCCCATAATGAAATAACTATATAGTGTTATCTTGGTGTAAATATTGTTGCTAATCGATGTACACTAGCAATTTACTTAGAGCTGTTAATAATATATGAAGATATTCTTAGACATTGACCATAAATTCAATTTATAGGTCAATTAAAGGTATTTAACAAATAGGAACCTGGATAATCTTGGCCACATTTCTGCACCTGTAATCACTTTGTCCAACCCCCACAACAACCCCTGCCCCCACTGCTCCTAGTTTCCTGTAACTGAGTATCATGCCCAAGCAGTAAGTGATTGTCAAAGTGGAGACTTCTTCAAATCTGTCTCCACTGAGGCAGGCCAAGCCGCTTCACTAGCATGCCCATGGGGGGTACTCACCGCTCTCATCATCAGAGCCCTCAGGGGTCTGTGGTCTCAGCCTCCGGCTGCACACAAACAAGAAGAGAGATGGCTGTTAAAGCTGAGGTGATGTAATCGTTCCTTAAATACCACCAAACAAGTCTCAGAGTGGTCTTGTTGCTCAGGAGTAAAATAAGCCCAAAATAATTTCTCCTGCTGGGAATATGTCCTGCATGGCTAACAGGAGCAGGTAAAAAGGTGGAGGAGTGCAACAAGGCAGCCATCTTGGCCCCCAACCTCAACTAAAGTGATGAGAACTCCACCATGATGTCTTTTAATCAGGCAGAGTGATTGTTCTGGGGACGCCAGGATTAGTTGCAACCAAGGGCAATTTTCAGCCAAAGGTAATTTCCTCTTTTTAGCAATGAGCAAACAAACATTCATGTTCACATTTTTATTGCACTTTAATTTTATTTAATCAGCAGCACGGATTAGTTATAACAATAACAGTGATAAAAAAAAACAAGAAAAAAATAAAGGAAAAAAACATGTTACTTACTCTTCAATCTCTTCAGCACCTTGCCTTCTTCCAGATCTTTGGAGGACAAAACGGAGAAAACATTTAAGTATAATTTTATAATTTTACATACAATTGCATGCAAATTAAATCCTGTTTTTATTTTTCAAAAATCAAAAGCTCTAACTTAAAAAAAATAATAAATTGAATTAAAGGACAGTTTGTTTGTGCTTCCAATAGTTTCTTAAACTACCAGCTGAGAAGTTGAGTTCGTCCTCTAATCTTCAAGGCCTGACAGTGACCGTGATGGTACTGCTTTGGTCAGGGCGGCACTTGTTGATTAACCAGATAAAACAAATCAGTGTTGTTCTGATTAATCATTTACAATTTGAATACGAGGTTTTCACTGTGAGTTTAGTGCCCCCTACTGGGCAAAATAACAACAGGCCTTTCCTTCCAAATGGAGAAACACTGTTTATTTACATGAGCACATTCACAGATATTTGTTTTGAAAAGATTTACAAATTTACCTTTTCCCCCAACTTTCCAAGTTTAGAAGTCACAATATTACTTTTTAAAATGAAAAATGGACAAATAATACAAGGACGGACAGATAGATAGATGGATAGATAGATAGATCACATCTACAATCACCCTGATGTAGATAATCATGCTTAAAGTCTTTAAAAATTGATAAAACTTCAGCACTAGACAGGCAGACATCACTTGGGCCGTTATAAAGCTGTCAAATGGAGGCCTGACCTTGGACCAGATCACTCCATATTTGAGATTGCCACTGAAGACAGGACATGTTGTGTAAACAGCCTGCCTATAAAATACAGATACACTGTAAAGGTTTGTTAAATTTTACAAGTCACATTAAGTCCTACCGTGTCCTACACCACACCCCCAAATCTGCTCCACCTTAAAAAAGAGCTGATGTTTATACCTCACATTAAGTCATACTGTGTCCTACACCACACCCCAGAGTCTGCTTCACCTTAACAAAGAGCTGATGTTTATATCTCATATTAAGTCAAACTGTGTCCTAAACCACACCCATGGGTCTGCTAGACCTTCATGAAGAGCTGGTGTTTATATCTTACATTAAGTCATATTGTGTCCTAAACCACATCCACAGGTCTGCTAGACCTTCATGAAGAGCTGGTGTTTATATCTTACATTAAGTCATACTGTGTCCTAAACCACATCCACAGGTCTGCTGGGCCTTCATGAAGAGCTGGGTGAGATTTGGGGGATTTGAGAAGTTTTGGAGATTTGACTATTGATTATTGACTGTTTGTTTTGCCATTTTAACCTCATGGCTGTAGAAGTAAAAATAAAGATCAGCTGATCAACCACAACAGGCATCCATGGTGGATATGGATCAGCCATAACATTAACATTAACATTAAAAACACATTTAGAATATTATATTCTTCTCATACACTCCTGCTTCCAGCACCAACTTCAAGAACTGACTGTTCACTTACTTGCCTAATAGAGCCCACCCAGTCAGGTGCCACTTTAACAAAATAACTAAACAGTTAATGTTATTCACTTCACCTGTCAGTAGTTACTTAATCTCTTTACTATTGTATTCTATATTTAAATTAGTATATTTATTAGTACTAAACTGATCATTTTAGAAAGGAACAAAATGTTTTGCTCAGAGAACATATGGTACTCTCATGTCTGAGTCCTATCTATTTATTTATTTATTTATTTACTTACTTACTTTCTCGGGATAAGCTGTAGCATTACTGTAGATGTTAAAGAACCACGACTCCATGCCTGCCTGTAGTATCATTCTATGCTGGAAGGTAAGATGGCAGCAGCTCTTGCTGCCCTTCATATGTGTCCTGTCCTGCAGGAGCCACATTTAAGGCACATTACAGGCCCCTTGATTAAGACTCATGTACGGTAAAGCGATGGACATGGTAAAACTGTCTGGAAAAAGTTGTTAGGGATAAAATATATTGTGACAACCTGGCTTCAAAGGTTCATCAATAAACTGACAGATCAGTTAGTGTCAATTAGGAGTGATAGATCGGCAAATCCTGGGATTTCTGCTGTGGGATTAGTGCGAGCAGGGCGGCGGTGATTGAGCACGAGGGGTGACATTGAGCAGAAAAAAGTCCTTGCCTGCTCTAGAGGGGACCATTAGTTACTTTGTTTCAGAGACGAGGATCAATGCACTGAGAACCCCTTTAACACCTTATAGAACAGTCCTTCTACTGATCTCTCTCTCTCTAACCCCAAACAGAGCAAATCAAGACAGGTTAGGCAGACACAGAGGACTGACACTGTGACCTTTCTTGAGACAGATGTATAAAGCCTCTCTCTACTATCTGAACCACTGACTCAGAAAACCATGCAAATGAACCCAATTGCATGGACTTGTTCACTTCAGTGGGCCAGTATATGCATCTCCAGCTCTGAAGGAGAGGCCTAGTGAGGCAGCCATGTACAGAAACAAATACAAAAAAAAGAAATGGTATATTATTATGATTATTAATACTACTACTACTACTACTACTACTACTACTACTAATAATAATAATAATAATAATAATAATAATAAATAATGATGATAATAATAACAATAATAATAATAATAATAATAATAATAGTTTATTTCTGTAGCACATTTAATACATAAAATGTAACTCAAAGTAATGGAATAATCAAGAGGAATAAACAACAGTTAATATAATAAACAGTATAATAAAAATACTAAAATAATAATAAAAAAAACATTAGAAATCAAAATAGAGTGATTAAAAGAGCATAGTAAAAACAAGCCCACAAATCTAATTTTCCCGTATACAAAAGCCAAACCAAAAAGATGTAGTTTTATTAATTTTTAAAAGCATGTGCACATCTGATGTGTTCAAACAGTCTTCCATATCTCTGCTGCATATAAACTAAACACTGTCTCACCACTACACTCTGTGTATACATACACAATAATTTAGAAATGGCATTTTCTTGCTGGGGATTAAAGTTGAATGTATTATGGGCACATGTGTTCTATTCTATGTTCTTGGAAGTGTCCTGGCAGCGGCAATTTGAAAAGCTGCACTTTATTAATGGTCTTTAATGACAGGTCAGAGAAAACAGAATGACAGTAGTCAAGATGACTGGTGATAAAAGCATGCATTCGTTTTTCAGCATTTCATTGATAATATCAATATAATGTAACACACTTTATATGGCTTTTATAATGGGGATCACAGTCCAGTAGAACACTTATTCACACCTAAACTGCCTCATGGACTATTGTGACAATTGTGAGTATGAGAACAGTGAGAAATGTATTGAATTAATCAAAATCTGTTTCACAGAAAACAGTGCCCTCCTGTGGCTGCTATGGTTTACTGTATAATCCTCTGACCAGAACGACAAGAATCAGTTTTCAAACATCCACTTCTCGAACAATCACTTCCTGCATTTGACCTTTTTCCCACTTGACATTTGTGTGGAACATCTCCAACTTCCCTTAACCTTTAGAATTTAAAAAGGTACTTTGTAATCATGCCTTTAAGACTGCTATATCTAAATGAGCTCTATTCTTATTGGCTGCTTAGTATGACAGCCAATTCAGAAAGAACCCACACACAAACACCATATAACATATAACAAAGAGCTGAATAAACACCAAGCATCCCTGCGCCGTCTACAGAGTAAAATACAGAGTAAAATTTAAGATTTAATCATGTGTCATCAGCCTTCATTCTACCTCTGAGACCTTCTGTAGCTGCTCAAAGACTGCAAAAATCTTCCGTTCTTTATAAAGTAATTGCTCACAATAGATGTTTTAAAATTATAATATTTTAAAACCAATTTATTTTCTCTCAGGCTTCTGAACCATTTTAAAGATTGTGTTCTGTCTTAGTTTTGTCTGTGTGTTAGTTGTGATTCTCTCGGTTATCACTTCTTTTTACATTAATTATACACTTTTTACTTTTTAACTTCCTCTTTTATTTTGTCTGATTAATTATCTCAGTTGATTTCACTGCATAACACTTTGGTGGATATCTTTTTAATGTGCAATATAATGAAATGTGACTTAAATGTAACCCCCGGCAGAAGTGAATTTTGGTACGCACATATGGTAAAGGTATGTATTCTGATGTATGCAGTGCAGCTGGGCTGTCTGGAGCGTAATCACTGATTCAGTGAGTGAACTTTTCCATTCATGCATCTACAACATGCAGAAAGAGAGGCTTTAGGATACTCACTTTGCAGAGCCCGTCCCCGTGGTCTCCTCGGCCCAGCCTCCTTGTCGGCGAGGTGGCTTAGGTGGGGGTCCCTAACAAAAGGGAGACAACAGTGTGGGCACAGACACCCTCCAGTTCACTGGATACGAGTACAACAGAAATGTTTGTTTTTTAATGTGAAGCATATGCCCCCTATTCAATTTTAATGACAGTTTAACACGTCATCATCATGAACTGCTGACACAGTAGATGTGTGTGATGTGTAAACTGCAATGTGTTTAGTCACAAACATAAGCTAAGACAAGTGAAGGGCTGCAGGACCTGATGGGGATTTTAGAAGACTACAAACTGCAAATGCCGTGTATATGGCAACATACAGTACAACCAGTAGAGGGCACTGTCCCATCGCATCCACACTGCGCAGTGACAGCATTGGGGCTTCGTTCGGCTTTGTTCTTCTGACATTGGCTTTGCAGACCATCAAAAATCAATGACAGACAGCAACAAGGAACAATGACAGAAATGTCCTGTACATTTACCATTGCTTTCTGTACTCAGCTCCAGGTACCAATAACTTTCTCCAGCATTGCTTATACTTGAGTCTCCTTTACCTGATACATTTACATTATATAACATTTATGGCATTTGTGGTATTTGTCATATAAAATCATATTATTCGCAGAATAAAATGCTGCAAAATCTCATTCATCAAATCACTTTTAGGCCTTTTCTCAAGATCAAATGTATGGAAGATATGGGTGAATGAAGCCCTTTATTCCCAACATACCTAACACCATCTAATTACAGTTTTATGCAAAAGTTTGGGCACCCCTTTATAAATAACAGTTTCTGTAGGACATGGAAAAAATATACAATATTTTTAGCAAACATTGATGCATAGATACTTTTTATAACATAAATTGAACAACAACAAAAAAAACATTATTATGGCACTGTGCAAAGGTTTGGGCACCCTACATAATTAGTTCTTAGTAACACCTCATCTGGCAGATATCACAGAACAGATATTTTCACAGATATTTTAGAGCTAAAAGTCTTTCAGTTCTTGTACTTAGGATTTTCTCCCATACTTCCTTGCAAAAGGCTTCTAGTTCTGTAATATTCTTTGGTCGTCTTGCATGCACAGCTCTTTAAAGATCTACCTACAAATGTTCAATGATGTTTAAATCAGGAGACTGTGATGGCCATTCCAAACCTTCAGCTTGCATCTCTTGAGGTCATCCATGGTGGATTTCGAGATATATATTTAGGATCATTGTAGAAGCCATCCTCTTTTCAGCTTTAGCTTTTTTACAGATGGTGTGATGTTTGCTTCCAGAATTGGAATATGTGTCAAAGGATCACCCACATGAATGCGTGACTCAGCTGAATATTGCCCAGAACATCACACTGCCCCCACCACCTCGCTGTCTCTCCCCCAGTGGTTGAATTAACTAATATAGAAGAAAACATGATTCATCAGACAAGCCCACCTTCTTCGATTTCTCAACGCTCCAGATCTGATAATGCACGTTTCTAACCCTTTTCTATCAGAGCTAGCATTAACATTTGGTACAACAGGAGCTTCTCTTTGGGATCAGACCAGGTGGCCTAGCCTTCATTCCCAACATGCGTCACTGAGCATTGGGTGCCCATGATCAGTTGTCTTTCCTTGGATCACTTTTGGGAGGTACCAACTACTGTACTCCTGGAACATTCCACAACACCTGTTGTTCTGGAGACACATAATTACAGTTATTGTCCCACTCCTTCACAGGTGCCACTGTAACCAGATCATCAGTGTTACTGACTTCACCTGCCAGTGGTTTAAATGTTATTAAAAATAATAAAAAGCTAGAAACAATATTGAACTGTGTAGTTTGACTGGACTTCAACACCAGTATTGTCTCTATGCATAGCCACTGATCTAAAGAAGTCATTTAATTAAGTTTCATAATTAGCAACTTTGCACATGTGTCTGGTGGATTTCAGTGACAGTGGAGGGTGCTGGAGCATGAGCAGCATGAGGTGCAGCAGAGTGTGGGAACTGCATAGAGGCCTAAAGGGCTGCCTGTGTCTGACCCAAAATAGCTGCAGAGGGAAAAAATCCTTTCCCTCTCTCATTCTTATTCTTAGATTCTGAAAATAGCCCTAAAAGTAGTCAATTGTGCTAAGATTCAGTACGTCAAACAGAAAAAAACAGAGGGCCAATTCTGAATGACGGAATAGTGCACAGAGGAAAGAAAGGCAGGCAGGAAACAAATCGGTTTGAATGCCCCGCATTTCTCATTACCAAAATTGGGTCTGCAAATGACACAGAGCCCTGAAGGAATTTCTTTACTTTCAACATGAAAGAAGAAATAATTTCCCATTACTGAGGTCGTTTAGCGGGGCTATTTGCGAAGCTGGCTGCCCAGATGCAGACCCAGAAAATGGGGAACAGAGCAGGATAAGGCTTTACGCTGTCTTAATAAAGAAGAAGGAGACTGTGGAAAGAATAAAGTGGGATGAATTAAAAGTCTGTTTAATGACAGCCAGGCTTCAAACAGCTAGCTCAATTATGGGTTTTTTTTCAACTAATAAATATTTATTGTGAACCCCCTTTCCCTCATGGTAAAAGTGATGTACAAGCAACATTAAATGAAATTAAATGAACAAGGGTTAAACACAAAATTAAAAACAGAAAAGACAATGAATGATAAAACTAGCAGAACAGTCAATAATTATCAATAAAAGCAGCTAAAGGCAACAGCACTAAAAGTTAAATTTATAATTTAACCCTCTGTGTCCCGAGACGCATTATGTTAGACCAGGGGTGCCCAATATGTCGCTTGTGATCTACTAGTCTACTGGTAAGTGAACAGCAAGCCACGAAGACGCTACAGTACAGGTAGTGTGGGTAGAGCCATGCCATTAAAAAAGGGTGTTAGCTTATCATTCACCCCCACTGTGGCATTTGTCAGTTGATTGACATACTGTACAGCCAGTCTGAGGCCGCTTTTGTAACAAGCGTCACAGCATGTTTGGGCATGTTTGGGCTCAAGCTATGGCAAAAATCCAGGTAACAAAAAAATATATATACATATATTATTGTTGGTAGATCATTTTGACCCACAAGCCAAAAAAGTGCAGGCACCCCTGTGTTAGACATTCATACAACCCTTTGGTTGATCCAAATTAATTCATAAGGACAGTTCAGTAAACACTAGATATTTGTTGGGAATTTTACACCTTTGCATTATTGGGTCTTTCCCCCTTTTTCAATGAAGCTCTTCAGCAATTTTTTTTTACTCACAGTGATGCATGTTTGCTTGTAGGCTTCATTTCTTCATGAAACAAGCTCGGGGAAGAGACACACAGAGAAGCGTCCTGGCACAAAATAATCCTTCCATCAATGTTATAAAAGCCAAAGTGAAACTGAACTTTAGATTTAATTGTGGAATTTCTCAGCCGAGCTTTCTCTGCTATCTCAAGTCAAGTCAAGTCATTTTTATTTGTATAGTGCTTTTTACAACTGAAGTTGTCACAGAGCAGCTTTACAGAATTTACAGAATCCAGGTCTGAGCCCCTAATGAGCAAGCCAAAGGCAACAGAGGCAGTATAAAAAAAACCTCCCTATAATGTAGGAAGAAACCTCCCTGTTGGTAATTTCTTCCTCTCCTTTCACTCAAGTTTCCTGCATTCATTCAGGCAGTGCCACCAAGAGGAGACATGAAGTAGCAATGCTGGAAAATCAAATTTGCAGCTGTTAAATATTTAATATTAATTAAAATATTGATTTTGCCATCAAAATATCGATTATCTTATCGTGTGAGCAATTATGACAATATATCTCCAAATCGATAATGTGTCCCAACCCCAAGTCATACTGTGTCCTAAACCACACCCACAAGTCTGTTTCCCCTTCATGAAAAGCTGTGTGTGCTTTTAGGCAGGTTGAGAGACGTTTTGGGCAAGAAAAGACTTGGATGACTATTGATTTTTAGTGTTAGTAAGCCTCATAATTCCACTAAACTAAAAAAGACAAAAAGACAACCTGTGGATTCTGGTGCAACACTTTGTAAAACCAAACGTGTTTAAAGCTTTTTTACTGCTCCGCACTGTCACTTTACCTGCACCTTTACACAACCCACCTACAGTTTTGAATAGTAGTTTGTGTTTTTGTTAAGTATCTGATAGTAGTTCGTATTTATTCTTCTCATTTTGCACTGCTTTTTATTATTAATACTTTCCTTATTTTATTGTATATATTTTTCCCCCATACTCCTCCTCTCTCTCCCCACTTCCCTGTGTGTGTATATTGTATATAGTCAGCAATAAGGAATTCAAGTAAGAATTTCATTGTACATGTACCTGTGCATTGTACATATGACAATAAATCTTGAAGCTTGAACACTCCATATTTCTGAACTTACACTGTTAAGGTGTAATAGAGCAAACTCCAAGTTACTTCAGGAGTGCCAACGCTTCTGTTCTATCACTATTATTCTCTATTCCTCTTAGTTCACCATGACAGACTGAAAAGTCACTAATAAATAGGACTATAATAATAAGCACTGTCAATTAATCAACATTAAAAGGCAGACAAGGAACTCACTGACGTTGAGATATGACACTTTTAAGAAGTGTAAAACACAGCAAATGCAAAATTCCCAAGAAAACATAACTTTTTTACAAACCCATTAAAACTTCCCTTACATGTATGGGTGATATTCTTAGACATGACCATAGGCCCATCTTAGCCTGTCCCACCAAATCAAGACATTACTGGGTCTTTCCCTGGATGTCAGAAATGTGACCTATTTGATGCTGAATATATTTTAAGAATAAAACAAAAATTAAAATGGAATATCTCTAAAACGGTCCAGTCACACGACACTGCAACCTCAAAGAAAATGCATGTAATGCAGATGGAAGGTTGCAGGGGGCACGAGAAGCTTGGGTTTTTTTCAGCAGTAAAGTTAGGAACTTTACCAAAAATAACTTGAAAAAATAACATTGTTAAAATTCCTAGTGGAGAAAAACTGACCCATGGCCAACTCTCACCAGTTCTGGGGACAAACCAAAAACGTCATACTTAAGATGCCAATGTGTTGAAGTAAGACTGCTAAAAAAAACTTGCCACAGCAAACTTCAGACTATTGCAAAGCATTCACAAGTAGCATTGGCCTGAGTAAGCAAACTGACACCAGGCCTACAGTTCACATAAACAGTTCTTACATTAATAGATAAAAGGCTCCAGTTAAATAATGAATGTTTAGTAATCTCAAGTTCATTTTGCTTTAAGTTATTGTAGCCACACTGAAAAGAACCCTGTTCTTGGAAAGTTGTGATATTTTGTAATATGCAATAAAATCAAGAATATGTCATTTATTCATCCTCTGGAGCATTCACTTAACAGACAAAAGCACAAAGAAAAGATTTCCAATACTTCATGCATTTTAATACAAATTTGATCCTGCAACACACTCAGATGCAGGGTCTTCTGAGGGCTTGAAGGTCACACACATTTAACAGGGCTTTCTCCATATCCCTTGAATCTCCTTGCATTATATAATGTAGATGATGAAATATGTCTTTGCTTTGTAATCTTATGTTGAGACATGTTCTCTTTGAATTGACTGACAATTCCATCATTAAGTTTGGCACAAAGTGATAAGCCATGAATCATCTTTGCTTGCAGAGACTTTTCAATTCCATTCAATTCAGTTTTATTTAAATTGAGCTTTTTACTACTGTGACGTTGTCACAAAGCAACTTTACAAAGTTCAGGTCTGAGCCCCTAATGAGCAAGCCAAAGGCAACAGAGACAAAGGAAAAGCTCCCTGAACTAAAGAAGAAACCTTGGAAAGAACCAAAGCTCAGTAGGGCCACCCATCCGCCACTGGGTGACACCGGATGGTAATAAAGTAAACTAGTCAAAAAATGAACAAAAGATGAAAAAAAAGAGAAACAGTCTCAGTTTATGGATGTACGTTAATTATGGTTTATATGTTCCATGGCTAGATTTGTAGGCAGCAGATAAACAAGTTGTAATGGTCAATGGTGGCCAAACCAGACCATGATGGATGGGTGGGAGCCCTCAGTACTTACCTCATCCTAAACACACGGTAGTGATCACATACACACACACTTTGCCCTGTCCCAACTTTTTTGAGTATTACAGACACCAAATTCAACATTTGTTTTTATTTACAAAATACATTTAGGTTATTCAACTAAACAATTAAAAGTAATTTCTTTGTGCTTTTGTCAGCTAAATAAAAGTGCAAGAGAATTTACAAAATGCAGATTTTTGTTTTAATTGGATTTTACAAACTATTTTAACTTCAGGAAATGGGCTTTGCAGAACTGTAAAGCTAGAGCAAAAAACTAAAATTATGTAGCACAAAGTAACTTTATACCAAGTGATATTTCTTTGTTTTTGCCTGTGGGGTTTTTATTTAGATGAAACAAAACTACTTTCATCTATTCAAACACAAGGTATAAAATTACAGAGTTAAATTCACAACAAAGCACTCCAGACAAAGCCATGCGTTTTGTTACTGTACCAGATCATCATCCTCCTCCTTTGGTTTAAGCACAGGAATTCAGTCAGATGAAAACACACCAATCTGATTAGACATCTCAGTAATCACTGTTATAAATGAAGATGAACATTGCAATGGCAAAGATTCAGAGTTCAGATTCAATCTGATAAATTCCCAGCTGACGTTACCTCTCCGGTGGCAGAGGTCCCAGAGGAGGAAGCCTTGCGGCCTGGCCGGAGCTCTTCTGTACCTGTCATATCAGCCGCTTGCCGAGCTCTTCTGCCTGTTTTAGCTGCCTGGAGGTAAAGAAAGGGAACAGCCACCCTAGTGAAGCAGAGAAACCCAATAATGTTCATAAACAAAAATTAATTAAATGTGGTGTACATGTTCGTCTGAACACAAATCTATTTTTAGGAATGATTTAACTATATAGCTAAAAGGTTTTCATCACTTAAATAACCATATTAAATTTAACCTCTGGGTCACATAAGACTACCGATTTGAAACAAAACAACAACAATTATAAAAATGATGAACAATCAACATTGTATTACTATACAGATTTTGAGCACTTTAGATTTGTGTCGGATATTGTGTGAGCTGCATTCAAGATGAAAGTAAACTCAAAAAACCCAACTTAGGAACTCCAAGCTTAGAAGAAAAATGTGTTCTCTTGGTCAGATGTTATCTTGGAAAACAACTTTTTTAGCAACATCTTTGGTCTTTCTTGTTGTCTTAACAAGGAACAACACAGTCCTAATAACTCCAATCCATATTAGAATTCATTGCAAACTCTGATTAATGCTGCATTCACAGGCTCCTTGGTTGGTACCATTGTCAAAGAAGTGATGTCACTATTCTGACCTCAGTGTGTTCCTGTGTATTTATGTTGGAATGTGGAAACATTGCAGAGACTGAATTTTTTTCTTCAATGGAATGATTTTTTTCCCCAGGCCATTTTCACCATAAAAAGTCTGGACTGGAGGCTTGAGTACTACATGGAATGCACCAGACCACCAATTTATAAGTTTGGTATTATTATGTTTATAACTCCCTCAGTTAAATATTTTCTATAACATTGAATAGTATAGGATATAATTAAAATGTCAGCCCTTGTGATTTAAAAACTGCACTTCTTCAGATTGTAATTTTGATTTTTTAAAAATTATTTGTAAATTTGTTCATCCCTGCCTGTAAAAAAAAATGCTGTACTTGCCTGGTTAACAGGGTTACTGCTAATAAATAACTTTTCCAACTAATCAAGGTCACACCCAGTAGTATAAATCAAATGTTTCTTACCAACAAACAGACATTTTCATCAGCTTCAGTATCAACAACTCAGCAACTTATGTATCAAATCTTTTTTGTTATTTTTATATTCTGTGTAATAGTGGATATTATGCCATATTAGATCATCGTCTACCAGGAGTCTCTCAGATTACACAAGGAAGATTTAACCAGAGTTGAAGAGCATCCTCGTGCAGAAGACATCTTTTCATTAATGTATTGTTAGTAGAAAACGATTTTTATTTATGTTATTTTGAGGCATGACGTTATTGTTCTAAGTACTCTTTGAAGAGCATCTTCAGTCATTTCATCCAGTCAGGCTGGGCATGATGCTCTAAGAGGGTAAGCCGTGACCCTTAATCATTCCAGATAGGTCAGGAGGTGCTAGACTATTTTAGGCTTTTTAGAAGAGCATTAAGGTGTTAAATCGTATGTTGGAACCACAGGAATCAAAGGTTTTGCAGCAGCAGCTATAGCGGCGTACAATAATTTTTTGCTGGTTGTAGTGTAGATGTGGAAAATCAATTTTGGAGGTAGGTCTACAGATGACCAGTCAGAAGTGAGATGCAGCAGTCTTGAGATGAGAAGTGTCCGGGGATAGAAATGTAGAAAAAATATGCGTAGTCTGGAAAGGTTAGTTGAAGTAAAAACGTCTTGGTGATGTACATGCTGGGATCAACCGTAATATACAGGATAATTTATCAGTTCCTCCTGAATGCAACGACGAGGTGCGATGTGTTCCTGTGGGTTGTGTCGTGTTTATCAGGCGGAACGTTATACGGAGTGTTTCAGGTCGCACAGAACACAGAATGAGACTGCGTAGCTATGGAAACCGGCGCTTCCGGTCAAAATAACCGCTGGTTAAAAACAGAAAACAAAAAACAAGTAGTAGCATAAAAATGTTCTTCACAGATGATTTAGTGCTTGTAAATTGCAACAAATCTACCTTTCATATTTAGCCACATACTGTCACAATTTGGAGTTAGCAGAGGGGCTACATTACGTAACGGCACCGACTAACGACTATCTACACTGCTCAGATGTTACAAAGAGTTACTTAACATTTAGAGATCCTCGTGGACCTAAAAAAATTACTAAATATGTCGCTACTGTTACTACTGAAAACGGGATCAACTTCGGGCTGCTCTTCCTCACTGAAATACTCGAGCGAGCTAACAGATTGACCAACAGCCTGAAAGTGTGGAAATAAAGCCTTGATGTGGTCCTTTAGCACACACACTGTGTAAAGTGAAAACACACTCACGATTTTTGGGAATCCGTTTTCTCCCAGCGGAGCCGACTCGTCCATTCTGTTTGTTTACTGCAGGGTTTCCGCTAAGACCGCGCTCCTCACTTCCTGGAGACGAGCAAGCGTCACACAGCAACCGTCACCAAGGCGATGGAGAAACAGCGCTGCTGATTGGATGATCAGATATAATAGAATTATTTTTAATCAAGGAAGGCGTAATCTATCTATCTATCTATCTATCTATCTATCTATCTATCTATCTATCTATCTATCTATCTATCTATCTATCTAT
>JBBIGC010000001.1:28736664-28753146 GCA_037576955.1 Lepidarchus adonis
TGATTTTCGTTCCACTTCTCAAGTGTACACCACTTTGTATTGGTCTTTCACGTGGAATTCCAATAAAATAGATTCATTTTTGTGGCTGTAATGTGACAAAATGTGGAAAAGTTCAAGGGGGCTGAATACTTTTGCAAGCCACTGTAGTTTGTGCTCTAAGTTGTAGTGGAATGTGGCATGTTTCATGAGGAGCAATGCATTGTGGAATATGTAGTGTCTGGTGCGGGAAAATAGGTGGGTAATACAGGTTGAAATGAGGTTAAAAGAGAGTTGCTTTCTGGGAGTAGATGCGAGAGCATGAGTTGGCAGCACATATGGTAGTTGAATGCCTAGTACATGTTTTATGGTAGTACAGTGAGAAAGACTGGTGTTAGCTATATGCTATGTTGCGCTTTCATTTTGTTGCCAAGACCTGTAGCTTAAATTCTGCAACGTAGTTCTTGCGTTGTGGCATGATATTAAGTTACAAATTTGATCAATTTAATTGTTTATGCTCAACTACGGTATAATGTCACTACTGGTATAGAGCTACAAAGGCTCCAGGGGCCAAATTAATAACCCTATGGCAAATAACATGGAGCGGGTTATCTTAGAGTTTTAAAACAGCTTGTATAACAAAGTGATTCTAAAATAAGTCTAAAAGTGGCACATCAGCCCTGGACCAGGCTAAAGCTGCCAGTTCACATTTCGGTGCAACAGTGCTGATGTAACCTGGAAGAGGAAAGAGTACTGTAAATTCCCTTCAGCTGCAAATTTGACCAAAATTTTAGACAAACAACCTCAAATACCTAAAGGTCATACTGGTGACCACAAATGAGTTTTTTCTGGTACCAAAGGCACCATTAGACATCTGGACTTAGTATTCCAGAACGGAGATATCCATAGAAACCCCTCCTTCAGTGTGGAGCTTTTACAGTAACACCCATTCTCTGCCTAAAGAGTTCATATGATTCACCTCCAAGACATAATAAGAGCTCTGCAGCTTCTGAAGTGTTTAACCAAGGTAAACAGCCTGAAAATATATATTATGAACCACCCAAGTTGAGTTTGCATTTTTCTGTGAAAACTGGAAGCTCTTTCTTAAGAGAACGGTTCAGAAAATAAATGTGTCAGATAGTAAATTGTATTTGTCCCAGCCTTAGCTGTAGAGAAATAGTTGGAACTTAATGAAGTGCAAAATGAAAATGTGTAAATCATGGTTTTAGGAAGTAACAAATAACAATCTGTGTTAATAGGAAAACAGCTTTGACAGGACGCAGGATTTAGGCCGTTTGGTCAAAGTCTAGCTCGCCGTCCAGCACGCTTTCATATTTTGATGATTTAACTCTGTTTGACTATCGTGTGTCTTTGAATGATGAAGCAAAAGCAGGAAAACTACAGCACAGCTCTCTCACTCTTCTCTCCGTCTGTGCAGAGACTAACCTTGGCCTGGAGATCAGCGTGCACTGTCCCTGTCACACCTTCAACCCAAATGGTGACATCATCGAGAATGTCAATGAGGTGCTGGAAGTCAAGTTCAAAGGTGAGATGCCCTGGAGTCAGGAAAGGCACGTAGGCTTCCGTTGTTTTTCTCAGTTAGGTTGTTTATTGGGCGGAACAACACATCATGTACACAGATCAGCCATAACATTAGCACCACCTGCCTAATATTGAGTAGGCCCCCCTCTTTCTGCTGAAACAGCTCTGACTGTGCATTCTGTCCCTTTTCTATCAGAGCCGGCATTAACATTTTGTACAACAGGAGCTCCTCTTTGGAATCATTGGAGACCACACTCTCCCCATTAATCAGTGAGCCTTGGGTGCCCATGACCCAGTTGGCTTTCCTTGGATGACTTTTGGTAGCCACAAGGCCTGCAGTGTTGGAGATGTTCTAGTCATAACAATAAAACTTAGAACTGGCCCAGATCCTCATGCTCCTGCTTTCTGCACATCAGCTTCAAGTACTGACTGTTCACTTGCTGCCTTATATATCCTACTATCCCAACAGGACCCATTGGAATGAAATGGGTCAATGTTCTTCACTTCACCTGTCGGTGGTGTTAATGTTGTGGCTGATCCATGTATAATTAAATGGCTGATTTCCAAGACAAAGTTGACCTCACCTAAATAAATTAAAATAATTGATTTAGTGCCAGTAAACTGAATAGTGATAAAATGGATTTCGACTCTTTGGCACAGATGTTTGTGACTGTTGGGTAATTAGTAATAGCAGGTCTGTGAGTTAGGAGGTCAGTACTGACTGGAAATCTTTCTTCCTCAGTGCCAAGCAGTCCAGAAAAGGTTTGGGGATTGTGTAGGAGTTGCTTCATTTCGTTGAGGTTGTTCTGCTTTCCTCTACTGCTTTTCTCTGGGACAAAGGCCTCCGGAAGTCCCACTCGACACATTTGGGTCCGAGTTGTAGAGGGAGATAATGCTGAGGGAGAAAGACAGAGATTGCAAGGCTTGATCATGGGAACGCACTTGAGTGTGGAATCTCACTTAGTGCTGGGGGCTCAGGGTCTGGGGGTTTTGGGAATTCTCCCTACTCCATCAACAGTCTGCAGTGCGAGGAATGCACTGCTGCCACGGGCGCTCAGACTCTTGGCTCGGAATTAAAGAGGGGCGTCCACTGGCGACGCCCCTCCTGGGACCCGAGCTGCTTTTTCTATCAGGGACAGATTGGATGAGCAGACGGCTGAGGGAAGAATGGAAGGGCCAGTTCAGATGGGATAAACTGTAGAACAATGGCCTGGAGTGGGCTGAGGCAATAGAGCCTGAGGAAACCAAGCTTTTATTTGTCCTGCAGCATCCACTGAGCTGTTCTTTAACTTTTAGGTATGGATCCAGAGTACGATGAGCAGTACCGCTGGGACCTGGGCCGTCTGAAGAAGCAGAAGGAGCAGCTCCTGCCCCACCTCATCCTAATGATGCTGCCACCCCATCGCCTGGATGTGCCGCCAACATCCAGACGACGCAAAAGGGCACTGGACACCAACTACTGCTTCTCGTGAGGGCTCACACTTTTTCTTAATGATTATAACACCCTTAAAAAAGGTCCCACAAATGGTTTTTCATCTGTGGACAGGGTTCCACAAATCCAAATGCAGGAAAATCAGTGTCCAGTACAGTACGGCTTAGCAAGGTGCAAGTTCAGTTCCAGGCAATGCCAGGTCAGGAGTCCAAAAGAGCCTGCTTGTCCTTGCTCTCTGGGTGGGAAGGCTGTATTTGTCTCTGTCTCTCTCTCTCTGTTAGCGGACATAACAGAAATAGTGTTTAGTGTTCTCCTACAAGTGTGTTGAGCTGTTGCATTAACGCAAGTCACATGGTGTTTTATATGACATGGAGGGAAGCACATGCCACCCTCACCGTATAAGTGCTAGAACCATTGCTCTTCAAAGAACCATTAAATAAGTTCAGGGACCAAAAACGGTTCTTCTACAGCACTGAGCAAAGAATCCTTTTTTGGTATCCTTATTTTTAAGAATGTAGAAATGCATAATTCTTACCGGGCACTGCAACAATTTTTATTCCAATCAATAATTTCACTAGTTTATTCAATTATTCTCATTTGGAGAAAATGAAAACTTTCACCTGAACATGTTAGAGAGCTGCTGCAGTGTGGCCATATAGCGTTGGTCAAAGACTTGTTTCTTTACTGGTTTCTCCAGTCGCAAGTAAACTGGGAATGTGACTGTAGCTCCACATGGCTGATTCACAATAAGAGCTTTGTGTCTCTAAGTGGGTGTGTCTCTTTCTGAAGTGGGGGAAGCACAAACCTCTTAGGTAACTGCTCAAAAACCATTTAGCCAAAAATAACAAAAGCTTATATGGCAGGTTGACCCATCTGTGGAGTAGTGCCACCAAGTTTATAACATCAATGTAATATGTAAAACTATATTTTGGGACACATGGCAAATTTCATGAAATTTCATCCAGAGGGGGCTTTGCAGCTGACAGTTTAATATCTCAAGACTTACTTAAGATACAATATTGAAATTTTGTGTGTTCACACTTGGCCACATTTGCTCAAGAAAAAGGCCTCTAATTCAGCAGCCAGTACTGGTCTGTGTGAATGGCAAATCATAATGATACAGTGACTGACAAAGACTCATTCATAACAGCAGGTAGATGCAATTTAATCAAACAGATAGATGGTATTATTTACACATATAATGTACAAAATTCACATTTCCACTAAGAACACAAACTACGAGAGTCTGTTATTTTACCACAAACATCAGCTTTCACAATATCACACATTCAGACACACAGAAGTCCCCATCACATCATTACATCTCAATCTCTCAGAATCACCAGTTTCATATTGCAGACCACAAAATGAATAACACAAAATAAAACAAATAAAATGATACACATGATCTAAAAAACTTTGTTATACTGATCAGCCATAACATTAACTCCACTGCCAGGGTGAAGTGAAGAACATCTAGTTATTTCATTACAATGACACCTGTCAGGGGTTTCAGCAAGTAAGTCAGTCCTTAAAATTGATGCGCTGGAAGCAGGAGCACAAGAATCTGAGCCCAGTTGACAAGGTTCTTATTGTGATGGCTAGAGCATCTCCAAATTTGCAGGTCTTCCAGGGTGTTCCAAGAGTGCAGTACTTAGTACCTACCAAAAGCAATCTAAGGGAAAACTTGGTCATGGGCACCCAAAGTTCACTGATGCAAGTCGGGAGTGTAGTCCTACTGTATGCCTGATACAAAAAAAACACCAAAGTCAGCTGTTTCAGCAGCATGAGGAGGGCCTACTCAATATTAGGTAGGCAGTCCTAATGTTATGGCTGATCAACATATATTAGTACTTGAGGTTTTTTGAATAAAAATTGATTCCATCTTCCTATTGACTCAGTAAATACACTGGCATGTTGAACCAGAACATATTTCCACAATTGGAAATAAAGTAATAACATCAACAAAACGTGTATATTTTAGGACTGGAGTGAGTTTGCCAGTCGTCGCTAGTCCACATTCCAGTTACTGTTCGTGCACAGTTCTGAGAGTCCGTACTGTATGACTAAACCTTTAATTGGCATCTGACAGCTTTAAGCATGGCAGAGGAATCAGCAAGTTGAGATCTGTCCCTGTATGAAGACTGGAGTGGGCCCATGTGTAGCGCACGCCTCAAAGTGAGGATCCCTCGCTCTACCTTACCGACAGCATTAGACTCCTGGGCCCAGTCCAGGAGGGGAAAAAAATGACACACCTCACAGTGGAATTTCTGAGCCTCCAAAGACACAGGCTGAGCTGTTTATACGGCAATACAGGATGAAAATAGAACGCTGAAAACATAGAGGAAGAATCGACTGTATTACTTCACAGAGGCTGTGGAAATGTCATGTGCCAAGAAAGTCCCGTAATAAAGAGGTACAGTGCTGAACTGTGTAATGAATAGAGAAGCAGCAGTGCAATCGATCAGTCTGTCTCTCTCTCTCTCTCTCTCTCTCTCTCTCTCTTTCTCACTGCTGCAGTAATTATGAGGAGAACTGCTGCGTTCGCCGTCTCTACATTGATTTCCGTCAGGATCTGGGCTGGAGGTGGATTCATGAGCCTAAAGGGTATCACGCTAACTTCTGCTCAGGACCATGCCCATACCTGCGCAGCGCTGACACCACACACAGCACGGTGAGCAGCTGGCATCACAGGGGCACAGCTCTGATTAGAGATTTGCCTTTACTGTCTTCAGCAGCAACAATCTCAATAGTTAACACTTAGGACCACTTTTCCCATGAGTGTCCTTTATAAGGGTTGTGTGTAAAATGTTGTGAGCCCTTAGTAAAGAGCAACTAGTACACATTCTCATACAAATTCTTCAAAACTCATACCAACCAAACAAAAATCTGCAAAAACATATCAACTATTTTCTGCATTCATGCTTAGATTCCATTCTCAGCCCCTTTTACTCTATTGATCAGTGGGTAATAGGGTTCCTGCAGATCAGATATCGTTTGAGTGGTTCCAGCTCAGGATTGACACAGGTGTGGTAGGGGTGTGGTAGGGAGCAGTGTAGTGGTATGGTAGTGCCCTGGTAGAGGCAGGGTTGTGGTATGTTAGTGGTATTGTAGGGGCAATGAAGTAGTTCACCAACCAACAGTTGTGCTGTGATCACTGATAAAGAGCTAGGCTTTTTCAATGTGGTTAATACCCCAATCTTCCCTCCCTCCATAGCTGCTGAGCCTGTACAACACTCTGAACCCAGAGGCGTCAGCTTCGCCCTGCTGTGTGCCCCAGGACCTAGAGCCTCTGACCATCCTCTACTATGTGGGACGAACACCCAAAGTGGAGCAACTTTCCAACATGATTGTCAAATCTTGCAAGTGCAGCTGAGGGTGTCGGTATCAGGGGCACTCCCAAAGAGGTCCTCACAATTTATTAAGAAGAGGGGGGAGAGAGGGGCGAGAACTGGACTTAAAAATACCTCTATGTATTCTTCTCACTCTCTTTGAGGCCCTGGAGCATGATGCTTCAAAGCACTACACCACCAAGTTTTGTTTAAAGGTGGACCTGCCACCGACTCTACCAACCCTCGGACCACTTAGGCCATTTGAACTGCTTTTTCCCCCTTTTTTCTTCTCCTTGTTGTTATTTCAGCATTTGAACGCTCTACACCTACATGCAACTCTTTCGAGCAATTCTGAATCAGTCGAAATACTTAAAACAACGCTTTCTTAGTAACATGCAGAAGCTGCTTTATCCAGGATGACTCAGTTGCTGTGGTCAGGACAACAAGGAAGACTGATAATGCCTTCTGGATACATTAAAGACAGACTGAAGAGTTAATAGGAACATTGCCTAGCTGTTGCTAAGGCAGTTTTTTTTCCTTTTTGTTTATAATGTAAAGCCTTGACGCACAGGATTCATCTATGCTGAAACTCGTGCTGTGGTCTTCACAGTACCCTACACTGTTCGTCTACAAGACAGGCAAACAGATACCAATAACCTTTCAAATAATGTTAATAATGATACAGATATGCTGGAATGAAATGTTTCTGAAAAATGTTGTTGGTTGTTTACCTTCATTACACATTGGAATTTTTTATGGAGCTTAGGGAGCTCATTAGGCCTACAAGATGCTGACAATTCAATGTACAATGTTGTATGTCATTACATGAACTTTAAACTAGATCACAAACTGTAATTTTTTTTAAAATTGCTATTATTCTTGGGGAAGACCTTTTTTAATTAAAAATAGCCATGGACAAATAGATGGCTCTTGGAGAGTTTTTGTTACAGTAGCGCCAGTGAAGTTATGATATAAGTTCAATATTTCTTGACATTTCTTTCAGAAAGTGAAATCCATTTATTATATAGAGTCATTACACATAGAGTGAAATATGTAAAACCTTTGCTTCTTGGATTATTATTATTATTGATTATTATTATAGATAATAAAACCCAAAATTCAGTCTCAGAAAGATCAATTAAAAACAGATATTTTGAGTATGTTCATTCCTATTCACTTAATACCTTTGCACAAATTACTGCATCAATGCGGCGTGGCATGGAGGCGATCAGCCAGTAGCTCTGCTGAGGTGTAATGGAAGCCTTTAGGTCGTCTGCATTGTTGGGTCGAGTGTCTCTCATCTTCCTCTTGAAAATAAACCATAGATTCTTTTTGGGGTTCAGGTCAGATGAGTTTGCTGGCCAGTCAAACACAGTAACACCTTAGTCGTTCAACCAGCTTTTGGAACCTTTGGCAGTGTGGGCAGGTGCCAAGTCCTGCTGGAAAAGGAAATAATCTCCATACCAACCGTATGAAGTGCTCTAAGATTTCCTGGTAGATGCTGCATTGACTGTGGACTTCAGAAAACACAGTGACCAACAGCAGTGACACCATGAAACTTTTTCACAATATTATAATTTTCTGATACAGTGAATTTTGGGTTTTATCATCTGAAAGTCATAATTATCGAAATTCCAAGTAATGAATTTAACTTTCTGAAAGAAATATTAAACGTTTTCACAATATTCATTCATATTCAAGCTGTGTCTGTAGTGGTGTACTGAAAACACTTCTGCAAAATCTGGAAAACTGGGCAAAGTCAAATGTATGGAATTTATTTGCTTTATAAACACTAAAGCAATTTTATCCTGTGTCATGACGATTAGTTCACTGTACTCCAGTCACCAGATCTAATTCCACTAGAGCACCTTTGGGAATCTGCAGCAACTGCGTGATGCTATCATGTGAATATGACCCAAAATCTATGAGAAATGTTACCAATAACAAATATTTGTTAAATATTTGCCACAAAGAATTAAGAAATAAAGTTCTGAAAGCAAAAGTGAATCCAACTGACAAGGTGTACCTAATAAATTGGTCAGTGTGTATTATACATTACAAATTGTAATTTATGATAGCTACCAGCATGGGAAGATGTTCTAAACAGAACATCAATAAATAGAAAGTATAGATATCTATGCTACCTATCTAACACAGTTTACCATATTTCCCCAACAATAGGTCGCCCCATTCTATAATATCTGATTTGAAGAAAGGTAAGCCTAATCATTTTTGCATTACTCTATTGCTAATTTCATACTAAAGAATTTACATTAGATGTATGATTGACATTGTTGAGTTACAGAGCAGTGCAGAGCCAGTTACCAGTGGCAAAGAAAGGGTTTTTTTCTTATTCTCACCGGAATATGACAACCAGATTGTGAAGTTATATTTAGTAAAGCTAATCATATGCTGCAGTTAGATCAACTCTACAACTGCTTTTACTTTACAATACACAGTTTGTGTATTTTGGTGCATTGAGGTCTACCATGATGGCAATGCTAACTGCTAATCGATGTTAGTTCTGCCAACTTGTTTGTTTCTGGTTTCCAGTGGAGTGTTGTGGATGAAGCAATCTATTATTGACTGTGTAGTGTGTGGAGCGGAGAATGGGTGAGTAGTGCGGGCGGAAAATGGGTGAAATGCGTTTTTAGCAGAGTTGTGGCCTGTTAGCGAGAGCATGGATTAGCAGCACACGTTGGAGCAGCTTGGAAATTGGAACAGGAAGCAGAAATTGTGTTCTGTGCTAAGAGAAAACAGAAATAAATAAATACAGTCAGGTTTCAAAACAGAACTCTGCCAGTCTCTGCGATGGCTGGTTCAGAAGTACCACTGCCACCTCGCCATGAAACCAAGATACCAGGCCTCCGACCAAGGTCGCACGGTGAGCATGGGGAAGGTGACATAAGCAATGGTGCTTTACATGTTCCACATTTTATACTGACCCATCACTGATCTGTCTTTGCTTTGTATTGCTTTTGGAACTGTTAATTGCTGCAGTAAACAGTACATTTAATTTCAACTAATCATTTGCAGATGTCGTCTTTTTGTGCACTGAATTATACTTTTAGTGAATGTGTTTTCATGTTTTTAGATAGCCCGCTCCATTTAAGTAAGCTGCATTCAATACCAGGTGTGCAAAATCAATGTATAAGCCGCTGCCTATCGTTGTGGCAATACAGTAATGACTCTCATAGGTCTCACTTTCTCCAAGAAAGTGAACCAAATAAAGCTGACCAGCATATCAAGCTTACATTGGCTGAGTTTACTTGGATTCTGATTGTGGGCCAGGGTCTCATGACAGGCATGAAACTGTAATCCAAGTCATCAATCCCAAATTTTGTGGAGGCAGCTGTGACCTAAAGTTTACAAAAACATGTTTGTGATTGAATGAGAGTGAATGAACAGTGCCTCCCCCTCCATCTACACCCATGGTAGAATTGCCCTCCCCTCCATCTACACCCATGGTAGAATTGCTCTCCCCATGCATCTACACCCACGGCTGAAGTGCTCTCAAGCAAGGTACCTTATAGAGATTAACAGAGTAAAAAAAACATAATACTCAGACTATAATCAGTATGAAAACCTGAAAAAAACTGAATTAATAAAAATGATCCATATAAATTCCTTAATTAGAATAAAAGGAATGAAAACCAAGGGGGTCACTTGGTTGCAGAGGGTCAGTTTAAACTTGACATATTGGCTCAGTTGCATCTCTGTGGATAGTTTAATTTTAAGTTAAAGAACTGAACATTAGTGGAAGACTAATCCAAAAGTAAGAAATACTGAAGACAAACATGGATCTGAGCTGAATTATGGGAACTCACTGTAAAACACAAACACAGTGAAAGCATGATGTGCACAGGTACTACAGCTGTTCTGATTAAAAGCACTGACACATGTAAACAACAGACCATTTGATTATCTTATGTAAACAGTTGACAGTTGTAATTAGAATTTCTTCCATTCAAAACCACAAAAAGGTGTGTATGTAAACTCAGCCTGTATTAGGGCATCCGGTCCTCATCTCAGGTAGGTGGCTATTGTGCAATAGTGAACAGCTGGACAGCAGGAAGGATCTTGTAAGTACAAACATCTGGAGAAATGTTTTGTGAAATTAAAAACATTAAAATGGTTAAAAATAAACACAAACAATTCAAAACATTAAAAAAAATTTTGTCTATGGTGTCAAAAGTTGCTGGCATAATCCTCCTAAATTAACTAATGAAGGAGAGGGAGATGACATTTCAGGTATACATGTATCTTCTTAAGTGATAAATTTAGACTAAAACTACTACGATGTGTCCACAAGAATGTGGCCATGTGCCCTATAAGTACAATGACTTAAATTGCCATCTCTCCATGAGTACCATTACAACAGATTGCAAGTAAATGACATATTTCGATTGGTCAAATATTCCTAAACATTTCAGTTACAGACACTACATATTCAGATCTATGCTGTAACAATGAATAAAATACAATGTTATTTTTTTATTTATGATCAATGTAAATTCAAGTACAGGACAATTACAAAATAAAAGTACTGTAAAAACTGAACTAGAACTTTACCAAAAAGAAAATAATCAAACCCTGAGGAAACAAATCTTACAGTACAACATCGCCAAATAAGGACTTTGGATTTTGTTTTGCATACTTCAGCAGTAAACCTGGTTGGACAGACATTATGGTGGAGAAGAATGAATGGTCAACACCTAAAAATGGAAAAAGCATTTGCTGTAACTAGGAAAAGTTAAAAATAAAAAACAAAAAAACTATATTAACAGGATCCAACAATATGCCAACATAAGTGCCAAGCCCAATATTAACACATAATTAATAATTAGCATACCAGAAGAAGTGTGAATGTGTCTGTCAAATAAATCAACCTAATGACCAGTTCTTACCCAGCCAGGGTTTATCTAACTGCTGTACCACAAAGTTGTAACTCATAACACTCTGGTACACTGTGGAGGAGAGCTGCTTTCATATAGAAAGACATGAAGACGTTTCCCTTAAATTATTATCCATAGAAGTAAACCAAGACTTTAGCACTGTTAATAAAGTCTATACATCAGTGGTCTTACATTATGCAGCTTGAAATGCTGCCATGAGCCCAGGACATTTCGAACACATCATAAAACATGACGCACGGTACTCAAAGTCTCCAGTACACAAACACTATGTGGCACCTGAATGAGGCACTTTTACAGAGGGCATGACTGACATGGTATGACAATTTTATGATGCATGCTACATAAGGTCTATTACCTTATCCTAACCTCAACTCAAACATTTATTCTTCTGCTCAGAAGTCTTAAACTGTATGGGTCACTTTCAAAGACATCCAGGGGACAATAATATATGATAACTGGTTAAAAACAAATTAAAATACACTATTAAATATCAATGCATGAGTGTTCTCTCTCAAACATGGTCTATATAACATAACTGCAATGAATGGGTAAACTGTGCTGCAAATTCCAAATTCAAATCTGAATATGGCACTGAGCTGGCTCTCTTAAAGAGTGCCAGCTCAGTACAGTACAGGCAGCAGCTGTCGTTGTCTGTCCATTCACAGAGTCTTTCCATAGCAGCAGTTGCATGTGAGAATGGGGCTGGACAATTGCAGTGGTGGGATGGGGAGGAACTGAAGGCCACCGGAAAGTCTTGGGCCATGGAGTAGATTCCCTCTCACGTCAAAGCCAGGGATTTCTTACACTGCAGGCTATCCTGTTGCACACCCACATGCTCTCCAAGAAAGTAAACAAGGTGGGTTTGATGACACTGTCTCAGGGGCAACAGCTTTCCTCAGCTGTTCCCTCACTGAAAATACTATAAGGGAAGATATGATTCCTGTCGGGGTGGGGGGTGTTAGGATTAACCTTAGGGGCAGCACATGGAGGAACACAACAGGGAAACAAGTATAGGAAGCACACACATCGCAAATGTTTTTGATCTACTAGCTGCACAGATGAACATTTCTGGGGTTCAGGCAACTGCATCAGGTGAAACCAATGATGAACCATTCACACCCAGGCTTCGTTCTTGCAGCATAAGCGTCTGAACCAGGGAAAAGGTCCTACACCTGCAGGTAGTCATCGACCAATCTCCACTCTTCATCTTTGATTGGACCAATGAGTCTAGAACAATTTGCTATACACAGAAAGACCTGGGAAAGAAAAAAAAGGATTATCTTTCATTTTCTAACAAAATACACTATGCATTATGCATTTTTATACATTGAGTGGAAACCTATTAAGTCACTTTTGTTTTTATTTAATATACTTCCATTGTGTTTTATCCACTTCAGATTTATACACATCATTTGCCTTCATAGATAAATATGATCAAAAATGTGTATTACCAAAACAAAGACATTTTCGAGTATTTGTTTCGGGTAATACACATTTTTGTTGATATTTATCCATTAAGGCAATACAGTGGGTATACAAACAAATCACCACCTTTGAAATATTCCCATTTTTTGCTTTACAGCCAAATGAAAACACACAAACCAGTATTTTTTCCAGGTTTACTTACTCTATGATATACAAGTGAAAGATATCACAGCTACAGTTAAGAATCCTTTATTAATCCCAGGATGTCTTGTTTATAATTTTTTCTAATTTTTCTGAACTATAATTGATAAAAGCTGGGAAGAAAAATCAATATTAATATCTTGAATTATATTTTAATAACCTTTATGTATTTAATGTAACAGAAAATGTACAGTATATAAGACATTTATTGGGGAAAAGTATTAAAATACTAAAATTATGCTGTACATAATGTTTATAATGCAAATGTAATTCAAATTGCAAATGGTCATAAAGAATATTGTCAATTAAATGTAATGCTGATGGAGCTTCTTAGTTCTCAGGACAAAACATCTTAACCTTAAACATCCCTGTCAGTACATATGATCTGGATAGAAATTTAATGAACCCACAACTAATTTTTTTAGACAGGAGCACCACACTGGATTTTCACTACATGCTCTCAGACTCAAATGATAAAGAATGTAAGAGAGGAGTCAGCAGTCACTGAGGGTGAACTGAAAGCAGCTCATTAACAAAGATCTGCACCACAATCAGCTCCTCTTTACTCCTACATGCTGAACAAAAAGAAGAGAGATGAATCTTATACAATGTACACACAAGTATTTAGACAAATGGTATTTTATGCTCTTGTCAAACAAACTTTATGGCGACAATTCAGCTCGTCAAATTTAGAGAAAAAAGGTTTGCTCATATGATCCCAAAAACACCACACTCATAGTGCAATACACAGGTGGAAGCATGATGATATTGGGCTGCTTATCTGCAAATGGTATTGGGACTTTACACATCATTAGATGAAACATAAATGAAGCAATTATAGATTATAGAGTAAAAATGTACCCCACCAGTTAAAAAATTAAATCTATAAAGAATGCAATGACCCTAAACATGCAGCCAAAGTGACTCACAATTCTAAATGGTCATTAGTTCTTACTATAAATGTCTCAAAGCTGTAAGTCCTTCATAAAGAAAATAAATATAATAAGTAATTAAGGTTTTATGACATTTCCTCTATAGTAAACGGTTGTGTGAAGTTGTAGCCTAATAGTTTTGTGGGTTTGTGACTGAAGGGCTGTGGTTTTGATTCCCAGAACCAGCCAGTAGTCTGAAGTGTCCTTGAGCAAGGTAACGAACATCTACTCCTCCCCAGGCTTCACCACTCTGTAGCCCACTGCTCTGGGTAAAATTCAGAGACAAATTTTTGCTCAGGGATTAATACAGTATAAATGTATTATTATTTTCAAACTGTTACCACTTTCTTTGTTGCAAATTGCTACAGACATTACATATTGCCACCATTCAATCAGAAAAATTGCAAAACACCCATCTTACATTGTTATCTAAAGCCATTACCACTGTCACAGGATTATTAAATACAGTAAAAAAAATAAACGTAAAAAAGTAAAAAAATAATAGCACAGATTTAATGGCTGATGCCACTTCTCTCTGTTAAATGAGTGGACACATGAGTCACACTAAGAGAACTTCTGGGAAATTTCATGTGTTATCCAGTAAATGGGGTTATGTCAGATAAGAGCAGCAGCAGAAGCTGCAGCTGTCCTGGGCCAGTCTTACAGGAGAAAAGAAATTCCAAGTGCAGTCTTAGCTGCTGTGTTTGTGCTCCCAAACAGTATTCTCTTTCATTCCCTCTCCGCAGACTATGTTTATTTTGGTGCTCTTTTACACCATGGGGCCTTACAGCACAGGAGAACGAAAACATCAGGCCTGACTTCCAATCCAGTGACATGACTGCTGGAAGCAGCTTTTCCAAGCTCAGCAAGAAAAAGGGTGGAAAAAAGAGAGAATGGGAAAATATTTCCCCCTTTTCATTGTATATTCCTCCTCGAAATATATCTGTCGCGAAGTTATTTATATGCGTAGTAAACTTTGTGATGAAACAGACAATAGCAAACAAAAGGAAGCCAACACCAAAAGAACAGAGAGAGAAGATCAAATACCAGAGTGCAGTGAAAAATGAGGCCGGTGTGGTTTCTGGTTTGGAACTGTAGCGGGTGCTGCTGCCAAAATTGAGAAAAAGGTTGAAAGAGAAGTCTAATTGGTCGACTCTTTGTTTTAGTAAGAACTTTTAAGGGGTACGGGGTGAAAGCTGTGTTACAGGTCTGGGCACACCATGTCCTCTTTGTCTCACGGCAGGGTCTGTAATCTTTCTAGTAAATGTAGGTGTAGTCTTGTTAAAATGTCACATGCCAAATCAAGGCCAAGAAACCCTCACTCACCAACGCATAAGAGCTTCCTGGTTTATGCCCATTACACCAGTAGCAAACAGTTAAATAAAGCTTAACAACTTTACAACAAGCCAAAACATTCTCAGAGAAAACTTGAGCCACTTCAGAACTTTGTTTCCATTATCATCCTATTTTCAGCAAGATTAGATCCGTTTGTGGCACATTTGTTTTGAGAAAAGCAAGAGTGTTACCGATCACTGTCATGGCTCTTATAAATTGCCAAAATATTTCAGAATGAGCATTTCAGCGGAGCACAGAGTACTCTGGGCGTCTGCAGTAAAGCCAGAACAAGTCTGTGAATGAAAGCAGGAGAAGAATGGAGAGTGGGTGCTAGTGGACAGCCTAATAAGAAGAGGGAAATAAGCAAGAAGAGGTGGGAAAGGGACAGAGGTAAAGAGCAGGAGAGTCAGAGTGGCTGATGGATGCACACTGACGGCTGATCACAAAGAATGCTGCCTGTATAGATGAGCCCTTAACTCCCTGTCACACTCAATCAGGACAGCCCACTTATCCCAGCTCAGAGACACAGAGGGCCCTTCTCCCTCTCAAAACAACACAGCAACACAATGCATGGCTGCGCTCTGCTTTGAGCTGTTCCCTCTACATTTTTATCGTCCCGCTGTCTCTCGAATTACCTCTCTTTCTCTCTTCTCCCATTATTATTCAGGTGCCAAGCACCTCCCAAATGCCTTTCCTCCATACAATGGAAAAATGCATTCATGACATTCAGAAGCAGCTCCCTGCAGATCAGGTTGCACTTATTGATGAGTTTATAAGACGTGTGTTGAGCCACGCCAAAGTGCATACCTTGAAAAAGGAAAGAAAAAAAATGTAACGAAAGAAAGAAGTGACTGCACATTGCATATTTTCTTTCTCAACTAGTTTTTTCCAGATCCTAAAGAACTGTGTGTGTTTGTGTGTGTGTGTGTGTGTTCCATGATAAATTGTGGGATACATGTAGACACAGTATAGAAGGCATTTGGGGAAAGTCCTGATCAGACAAACAGATGTGCAGCAGCTTAAACTGCTTAATATCACTGTTACTGCAATAAAATCAACAGTTCCTCCAGACCCACGCTCAGGCTCCAAGGTGGAAAGAGTTGTGCAACTCTAGGAAGAGGGGTGTGAGCATGTGGGAGCGTGTGTGCTCACACCCATACTCTCACACTACAGGGAAGGCAGAAAGCTAGAGCTAACGAACAGGACAATCAGTTACTAGTAAACTCACTAATACTAATAACAACAACAACAATAATAATAATCATTATTATTACTACAGGCAATTAATCACTGGGACACAAAATTGCATATCATTATTTGGACTTTTTCAAATGATGTTTAGAGAGATCAAACTCTAAAGCTTACATTTTAAATTGAAAACTGAATATATA
>JBBIGC010000001.1:28767742-28783598 GCA_037576955.1 Lepidarchus adonis
TGTGTGTGTGTGTGTGTGTGTGTGTGTGTGTGTGTGTGTGTGTGTGTGTGTGTGTGTGTGAGTGTGAGTGTGAGTGTGAGTGTGAGTGTGAGAGAGAGAGAGAGAGATAGTTGCCTATTTTGGTGTTGCTCTGTGATGGGTTTTCAACTAGGATTGGCTCCAGTTTCCCCGCCACCCAAAATAATCTAGAAAATGAATGAATAAACTGTATGCATACGTGAATTTTCTGTTGTTTTCCCCTCATTTTGATGATAATGTTTCATCAAATGCTCCTCACCCTTACTTATTCTTAAAATGCTTGGCATCTGTGGAACATTTTGCAGCCTGTAAATGTGTTTGGATGATGTTATATTGATCTCCTCAAAACTAAGGTAAAATATTCAACATAATGCCATCATGCAGCTCTAAATCTGTAATGCAAATGTGTTCGATGCATGCTTTGGTGTGAGAAAGGGTGAATCAGCTTTGTCAGGATATAAAACCTAAAATCCCAGTCTACAGACCCATCAACAGGCAGCTCAGACCAGCCACATGAGAACATGGCCACCACGGACCATTTCTGGACTGTTTTGACTGCACAGACTGGTAGATGTTTAGAGATGCAGCCACCTCTGAACATTCACTGGACTTGGAGGAGTACACATCCTCAGTGACCTGCTACATTAGAAAGTGCGTTGAGGATGTCACCGTCTCCAAGACCATCACCACCCGGCCAAACCACAAGTCCTGGTTCTCTGCAAAGCTACGCAACCTGCATTCAAGTCCAAAGACAGAGAGGCTTACACTACAACCAGAGACAACCTGTCACGGGCCATCAAAGAGGCAAAGAAGATCAGCAATCGCTTCTTGAGTTCAAAGAACACAAGGCGCATGTGGCAGGGAATTCAGACCATCACAGTGTGATGGGTTAAATGCAAAGAATATATTTCCCACTTGTGGGACTATAAGGGATAATTAAAAAAAAAAACATTGTATCATTCTTTACAAATGCACCAGGGTGGGGGGCTGTGTGAAGCGCCATTTCATTGCACTGTGTATACTGCTGCATTGACAATAAAAAATATTTGGGAACCACTGGTCTGTTACATCTGCAATAACATGTTGAAATTAACATTAATATCATGTTATATTTAAGAAATATATCATCATTCAATCAACATGAATGGATCACGTGTACCTGTGCGCTGTTAAAATACTTCACCTTTCTCCTCAATTCCAGTAATGAAGAAAGATCAACAGATTGCTAAACAACAGGTTCTGTCACCACCATCTGCAACTACACAGTTCTGGGAGACCAGTAAGTAACATGGATTGTGGCCAGAGGTGGGTAGTAACACATTACATTTACTCTGTTATTGTACGTGTACTGGAGTAGTTTTCTTGATAAGTTGTACTTCTGAGATTAGGTATTTTGCAGTATACATTTTACTCCAACTCAGTTCCCCCGTAGTACTTTTACTTCCCATGGGTCTGTTGTCTGTCACATCACCAACCATATTGTGGGAGAAAAGTAAACAATCCAACTGAAGGAGCAGAATCAAAGTCAAAGAAGCTTGTGCCTTAGTACAGCAGCCTTCACTTGCATTCAATTTATTTAATATTCTATATTTCTAACTTAGTCAGTGATAATGATTATTAAATTGTTAAGACTTTACTTAGATCATCCTCAGACAGTTATGTGCATCCCTGGCTGAACATCTAGTCTACTCAAAATCGTGAACATCTCTAGCTTCAGAAATAGCACATCATCAAATTTTAGAAAGCATGTTATGGTAAGTAATTGCTAGTTAATTAATTAATTTAGCCCTCAAGACAAGGTAGCAGATTAAAGCTGTGGAGAGATTTGTCTCTTGACATACTGTAGAATGTCATATGCAAATTAGTATTTTTCTCTCTCTTACAAAACAAAATTGCTTTTACTTTACATAAACAACTTTTACTATATTGGTAAATACTGGTACATGACATTTTTATACATTACAGTATAACAATGCAAATGATGTGTTATGTGCCTTTAGTAGGGCACACGTTTATAAAAATTACATTTCATTCATACTGTACATTTGAGCCAAAAAGTGATAGAATAATGAGTCATAGTGATTAATATGAGATTAAAGGTTAACTACAAATATATAACCACATGCACAAATCAGACTGTGCTTTAAGGATTTAAGTTTTTTTGTTATGAAGTTAGATGTTTACAGTGCTTAACATGTCCCTGTGCACGTGCCGGTCCAGTGTTTATACTTGTGCACTTTAGTGTGCTTGAATGCAATTTACAATTTTAAAAATTGCAAAATATTAAGTTACTCACTACTTGAGAAGTTAAATATTAGATACTTTTTTACTTTTATTAGTATTCTACCCACCTTTGATTTTGGAAAAGAACATTGAAACAGCCTTGGAACACATAACCTTTCACTGCCCTGTGCTTGACATGTCACGTTCCATCACTATCAGCAGCTGAATGCCCAAAAAAGCAAACCTTTGAAAGGCTTCACGCATTTGTAAGCTGATTAGCTCTCACTTTAGCTTTTGTTCATCTATACAAAGGTGTCAAAGTGGGCCCCTCTGATACAACCCAATACAGTAACAGTGAAAGAACAAATCATGTCTTTTAAGGTATTGTTTAAAGAGCACCACTAGTACAGAGAAAAAAGAAAGAGGAAAAATAGTGCAGATAATGCTGGCAGCAATCATACGTCTATTTTCAAAAGAAAACATTTGGATATGATGCTGAGCAGGTGCACTCAACTTCTCTGGTCGACCATGGTGAAGCCTGTTCTGAGTGGAACCTGTCCTGTTTAACCGCTGTATGGTCTTGGCCATCGTGCTGCAGCTCAGTTTCAGGGTGTTGGCAATATTCTTAAAGCCTACGCCATCTTTATGTAGAGCAACAATTCTTTTGTACTCACTTTTGTGAAATACTGTATTTCTGAATGTATGTCTGCAGGGGGACTGCTTGGGTTGTGGGCTCTTCAGAGAGAGTTGGAGGTAAGTTCTCCATAAGCTCTTCATAATGCAACAGTAGTCACAGTTTCAACTTCTGCAGATATACAGTCTCAGGAGTTGATAAGGCTGCACTTGCCTTTTTTGTGAACAGGGCTTTACCTGACCAGGTGCGGGAAGAAATTGGGCTACTATTGTTTGAAGGTGAAAAAGAGGTGGAAAGCATGTCAGGAAACAGGAAGAGAGGAGGAAAGGTAGGAGATATGAAGCGGGGGTAGGAACTTTGAATGTTGGCAACATGACTTTTTAATGGAGCGAGCAAGGTGATGTGATGGACAGCAACAAAGTTGATATCTTATGTGTTCAAGAGACCTGAAAGGGAGAAAGGCCAGATGTACTGGAGGTGGGTTCAAGTTGTTCTCCAATGGTATGGATCGAAGAAGGAAAAGGGTAGGGGCTATCCTGAAGGAAGAGTACTGTATGTCAAGAGTGTCATACAAAGTAATGAGTATGAAGCTTGAAATGAAAAGAGTGACAATCAATGTTGCTTATACATATGCTCCGCAATTCTGTGTGAAATTAATAAGAAAGAAGAATTCTAGAGTAAGTAAGATTAATCACTGGAAAGTATAACCAAGTGAGAGAGAGTGGTGATGGGGCTGAAGGAAACAGGGGACAAGATGGTTATGAGAAGGTATGGTGTCAAGGAGAGGAATGCAGAAGATCAGATATAAGTGGATTTTGCCAAAATAATGAGAATGGCAGTGAATACATATTCCAAGAAGAGTGATAAACAGAAGGTGACATGTAAGAGTGAAGGAAGATGCAAACAAGTGCATTATATTCTATACAAGAAGGTCAGCCTGGAGGAGACTGGAGACTGTAAAGTAGTGTCAGGGGAGAGTATAGCTAAATAACATAGCATGGTGGTCTGTAGGACAACTATGAAGATCAAGATAAAGAGAAGAGTAAGGTCACAGCCAATTATAAAATGGTGGAAGTTGAAGAAGGAAGACTATGAGGTGGAGATTTTAAAGAGAAATTAAAGAAAGAGGAATGGAAAGGATTGAGTGGTGGAAGCTACTTTAAGAAGATATGTGGTGATTAGAAAGGAGCAATATGGTTTCATGCAAAGGAAGAGCAGTACAGATGCAATATTTTCTCTGAGGATGTTATGGAGAAATAAAGGGAAGATCAGAAGAAGTTGCAATGTGTCTTTGTAGATATGACGAGAGGGGAGCTGTGGTACTGTGTGAGGAAGTCAGGTGTGTCTGCAGTAGGAGTGATCTATGCATTCAAGGTAGAGGTGGGAATAAAACAAGGATCAGCTCTGAACCCATTCTTGTTCACAATACTGATGGGCAGGATGACAGGACAGGAGATGTTAGCAGCCAATACGTAGCAAGAGTAGGGAACAGTTGGAAAAAACCTTGGAGAGGTGGAGAAATGCTTTAGATAGGAGATGAATGAAAGTGAGTAGGTATAATACAGAATACGTCAATGCAAATAAATTGAAAGTCAGTGAAGTGATTGGGATGCAGGGATAGCGGAGGCAATGGTGGAGGTGTTTAAGTACTTGGGTTCAACAGTTTAGGATGGAAGAGAGGTGGAAAAGAGTGTACTGGCAGAGTGGAGTGGGTGGAAAAAGAGTGATCTGTGACACACATGTACCAGAAAGAGTGAAAGGGTAGTTACAAGACAGTAGTGAGACCAACTATGTTATATGGACTGGAAAGAAAGACAGCAGAGCTGGAGGTGGCAAAGTAATAAGATTTGCTTTGGGAGTGATGAGGATTGACAGGAATAGAAATTAGTACATTAAAGGCACAGCTCAGGTTGGGCTGTTTGAAAACAAAGTCAGAGGAGAGAGACTGAGTTGGTATGGACGTGCAGAGGTGAGAGGCTGAGTATACTGGGAAAAGGATGTTGAGGATGGAGCTGCCAGGCAAGAGAAAAAAGAGGAAGGCCAAAGAGGAGGTTTATGAATGTGGTAAGAGAGGACACACAGGTAGTTGGTGCAAAAGAAGAATATGGGGAGATCATGGAACAATGGAAACAGAGAATCCTCTTTGGTGACCTAATTGGAGCAGTTGAAAGAAGAGGTGGTTCTTTTCGAAATAAGTCCGGAATGAAATACTCTTAACTTCTGTGTGAATAGGTGGAACTAAACTGCAAGAGGCTGAATAAGCAAATATACATGAATACAATAGCTTTTGTGACATCACAAAAACAGAAAACTCAAAAAAGGATGTTTTTGCAGATAAGATTACATATATGGATCATATAGAATGTTGAGTGATTGAGACATTGACATTGCAACAGTGTTAACATGCTGCATTAAACTCCAATTAAAAAAACAATAAAAAAAACCTAATGGTCCAAAAGAAATTCTAAATACAACAAAGCAATCCCACAGTACTTTACTTAACATTCTATTCAATTTAAGAATTAGTGATAGTGCCAGTCATCTGCTGACAGTGTTTATTGCACCCAAATGTTGTTGTGAATAATAACTACAGTGTCAGTAATGCACATGTTAAGTATTATTCTCATGCACAGCTAAATGTGGGAAATTCTCAAGGAAATGACATCATTCTGCATCATTCCACAGCCTTGGAGTAATACCTCAAAGCACCAAGCTGGTCAATGTGGCTAACATCAGGACACTGAGAATCAGGGTATTTCCATCACCTATTTATTTTCTTTCTCTCTCTCTTGTTCTCTCTGCTCGGCTTAGGCAAACATGGCTGATGGAGGGTCATGCAACATTGAATGTATTGTTAATAACCGGCTGGCCAGAAGAGATGCCTGACTGAAGGAATTCTGGGATGTCAAAAGGTCAGAGTTAAGATCAACATAGCATATACAATAAGCAGTGGCTTCCAACTTGCACTGATTTTCCTTCCAAATCTGTAAATAAAAAACGTGAACTATAAAGCAACATGGCCAATGACCTGTGTGCTAACAAAAGCGTGTATGTGTAGCTATAGCAGAAAGGTAGATGAAGTGGGACACAGCTCCCACTGTGCTGTCCCTTGGGTGTCCATGTCGACTCATTAACACACTACTGTTATACCAGTGTGGAATTTCTCACACTACCTCAGGGGAAAGCCCACGTACAATGCTCCATCTGGATCATATTAAAACTAGGCTAGGCAATTTGTCTTAGAAGCATTTTTATATTTATTGAAATCCTTTTTACATCCCAATAGCAATGCATAAAGTAAACAGTTTGACCAAAAAAAAAAAAAAACCCTTCATGGCAGCTGCTGGACTTACTTGTGCTTGTGCATAGCCAGTAGTGCCTCTCGCAAGGCTGGTCAGGAAGACATGTTAGGTAAAGCCAATGAGCTGATTACACAGTGGCAGAGAAACTACATTCAGCAGCATTCATTTGAAAAAGAAATATAGAACTGGGGAAAAGTATTAGCAGAAAGAACTAAAAAACAGCAAGAAACACAACAATAGTGAACATCAGCTTGACTTTACCATGATGGCAGATTTCTGAGTCAAGCGGTGCATCTTCATGTATTTTACAGAAGTGTGTGGGTACAGGTTGATGGTGAATTTTTCAAACTGATTTCTCCAGAAACCGACTATGTCAAACTACGAAATGCCTCTAGATTTAAAAAATAGGTTTGTTCCAGAAGCTCTGACATATCTGACGATATGTCAAATGAACTTTCCGTTCCATGATTTATAATTTAAGAAGACAGTCTCCATAAGCCAATAGGTGTCTTTGTTCCAAAATCAAGACTATTAATTGGCTATCTAAGCTTGTTATGTAGCCCAGCTCTTATGGACTAGGCTGTATTCCATTACTTAAGCAAACATATGTACTTCCAGCTCCTCACATTCATTTCCGGATGCCACACTCACTTTCGGGTTTGCAATTTAAAAGAACATGTCGTTCTGGACTCCGTATCAACAACAGAGTATCAGTATTGGTACCCAGACCTAACTACAGATTCCTTGCGCCTATACATTGTTCAGAAGCACACTATCGCTATGCATTCAGCCACTTAGCATACTTTCTCCAACCAGCAGTAGTATTTACAATGAGAAAACGTGTTTCTGTTTTAGGGGGATGCTGATGCTTTCAAGCAAATGCCAAAAACTATTAGTACATAGCATTCCAAACATATTAGTGTGAGTCAAAGTTTCCCTAAGGTAAGATCTTAATGACATAACATCATTCACTTACACTGAAAGACAGTTAAACACATAAAGTCATGTTCTGTCAACTGTTCAGTATTACTAAAGCCAAAAAATATTAAAACACACACAGTAAATCACATTTGTTATTTCAATTATGACAGATTAAATACACCAATGAAGTGAGCACAAAAACATTTTTTTTGTTTGTTTTTTTTCTGATCCAGGCGGAAATAGACCTCTGAGTACTACAGTTGGTATAAGGCTCCAAGGTAAAGGACAAAGTCAAATCAGCATTATCCTCTCTGCTGGGCTCCACATTCCTCCAACTGTACTCCAAAACCTAAATATCCAATAATTATGACATTCCTTTACAGTCCTAAACCCCGTCTATTATTACTCTTTGCAAGCGGTACCCAATAACTTACTGGAAATGAATCTCTACCTAAGCCAAGAGCAGAGGCAGCCCGAACACTCATCCAAGAGCAGCTAAAATTACCAAAATATTTCACAGACCTATGACAACGCTGTCATTTACAATGTTTGCCACACACTTGCTGTTAAAATCTAATAATACAACACTCCGTAACAGGCCATATATTCTGTTGCTAGATAACTTCTATCAGTATTCAACAAATATGAGACGAATCATTAAATCAAACCAAATGGCAACTCTAATGGTTATAGGATTCAATAAACTACAATCCCATTTCCAACTGTAGCTTCAGGGGTTAACAAGTACAAATGAGGGGTACATTCACGGCAGTACAATGGGTGAAGAAAAAAAATAGCAGAAGTGGGAATATGGTTTGGAAGTGCTGATACAGCATACCTGGCAGCTCCTGGCGAGAGCAACTTCAAAGGCCCATATTCTTTGAAAGGCATCATGCCTCACCCCCTTGGCTTCTTAAAGAGCCAGTATGCTTAACAGCTTCAGCATGTTTGGCACAGTCCACTGGTCTCCAAATGCTGGATGTGGAGGGAGGGCTTAGGAAATTAAACATTAAAAGACAGCATAGTAGTCACAATAATCAAGATGATGTGTCCTAAATACTCACTAAAATAATGACACTTTAGATGTTTCCAGTATTAGTAAACCACATATAAGGTGAGGCGTGACAACATCCTGGTTTGGTTTAATATAGTTTGGTTTGGGGCACAGCAGACAGCAGCCAGTGGAAAGTTCCAAGCAGATGCTGTACAAAAGGGATGCCACGTTTTGAGCAGAAAGAACCTTTAACTACAAACACAGAGCAACAGCAAAAACAAAAGAGTAGCTCTGGGCAAAGTCTGAATTAATAATTTTAGTGTTCATAACCAATGACATTAGGATTAATAACTAACTAATCAACACTGGTCAGAAGAAAATTGCTACACAGTATAAGAGTGGATGAAAGGTGCTCTGTACTCCAGTACAGTGAAGGAAATAAGTATTTGTACAAAATCTGATTTTGTAAGTTTGTCCACTACCAAAAAAAATGAACAGTCTATCATTTTAATGGTAGATTTATTTTAACAGTGAGAGTTAGAATATTATAAAAAGAAAAGAAAATCCAGAAAATCACATTATATAAAATATATTCAATTGGGAAAAGAAGTATTTGGTCATCCCATTTTAAAAAATGAGAGAGGTGTATAATGTTCATCATAGGTACACTTTACCTGTGAGAGACAGAAATTTAAAAAAAATCTAGGAAATCACATTGAACGATTTTAAAAGAATCTATTTGAATAATGGTGCAGAAAATTAGTATTAAGCACCTATAAACAAGCAAGAATTCTGGCCCTCAAAGACCTGTTACTTCTTCTTTAAGAAGCTCTTCTATCCTCCACTCGGTACCTGTATTAATGGCACCTATTTGAACTCGTTATGTGTATAAAAGACAGCTGTCCACACCTTCAAACAGTCAGACTCCAACCTCCACCATGTCCAAGATCAGAGAGCAAGACCAGAGGACATGTCCAGGCCAGTCTAAAGTTTGCCAGAGACCATCTGGATGATCCAGAGAAGGATTGGGATAATGTAATTTGGTCAGATGTGACCAAAATGTTATAAATGATCTTTGGTATAAATGCCACTCGCTGTGTATCAGAGGGGGAAGGATGCTGAGTTGCGTCCCAAGAACATTATACCAACAATGAAGCATGGGGGTGGAAACATTATGCTTTGGGCTGCTTTTTTCCAAAAGCCCATGTTGCCCAGGGACAGACCCAAAACATCACACTCAAGATTTGTTGGCACTCAAGATTTTACGGTATGTGGCCATGTCCATCCTCCTGTTGATGCAGTGAAATTGTCCTGTGCCCTTAGTAGAAAAACAGTCCCAAAGCATAATATTTCCACCTGATGGTGATCTTGGGGTCATAGTCAGCATCTGCCTTCCTCCAAACACGGCAAGTTGAGTTGAGTTGAAGTCAAATGTTACAAGGTACAATCTTGTCCCTGACATCCTTAGACAAGCAGCTTTTTGTTCTTGCCCATGGTGGAGAGGTCGGAGTCTGATTGATTGATTGAGTCTGTGGACAGGAGTCTATTATACAGGTGACTAGTTGACACAGGTGTATTTAATGTGGGTGACGAGTTGAAATTAAGAGCATCTAACCGGTCTGTGGGAGCCAGAACTGTTAATGGTTAGTACGAGAACAAATACTTATTTCCCTCAATTAAAGTTAAATCAATTTATATATTTTATATAATGAGATTTTCTGGATTTTCTTTTTGATATTCCATTGCCCACTGCTAAAATAATAAACCTAGCATTAACTATGAAATGTTCATTTCTTTTTCAGTGGACAAACTTACAAAATCAGAGAAAGACACCAAGGCCTTTAGCTCATTAGAGTGAATGTCTGCTTCTAAGTAGGCACGCTGTAAAAATATTCTAAATTGTAGACTTTTTGTTCTTTTGTGGAAATAAAAACATTTTAAAAGGGAAAACAGCCAGAAATTCCAGAAATTTCTTGACAGTTCCATACATAAGGAAGGGTTGGACTAGAAAAACAGAGATGAGGGCCAAAGTGTCTGAGACATTGTCACTCACATATCATTGTAAAAATACAGAAGGCACCACATATACTTAACCCTTCCTTTGCTTGTGTGACTCTCTGAAGCACTGTATGAACACCCGAAAGCCCCTGTGACCACCCCTAGTTTAACATTAGTTTAAAAATCAGACTACATGAGTAATGTTCAGAGCTTGCACTGTTACACACAATTTGCATATCGTCAACAAAACCGCACATGTTTAAGAGATCCTGCATGTGCAGGTTTCCTCACTTTCAGTGACCAACATGAAAAAGTGCTAATAGCTCCCCCTTGTGGAGAATGGTCAGACTAGACATGGCACATTACAATGACTTTAACCTTCCCTGTTTATGAAGCAAACCAAAGTAATGACTACGGCGACCAATCGAGAATGTCCAATTATTTTATTCAATTGAGTAATCAGCTGTAACTGAGTAATGTAGTTGGAGAACAATTTACTGTAATTACCATCCTCTCACTCATTTCCTCCCTGAGATGACACAGTTCAGAAAGACTGACTAAACGTAGGAGATGTTTCAGATAGCATGCTTGTGGGAGAAAAATATTTTATTTTACCCCTTACCCTAAACTACCACAAAGATTTCTGTTACAGTCAAGCTTAAATAACACACACACCCAAACCCACACCCACACACACAATGGAAAGACAAATGGTGCTTCTTATTTCAAAGTGCCCTCCATTAAAACTGTGAGCTATCTTTAACAGATAAAGGATTCTTACATTTCAAAGGACTAATGAATTCTGTCCAGAAGTCCTACAGCTTAAATGACTTTTTCCACCAAAATGGAGACTCTCAGCTCTCTTTAAAGATTCTTCTGAGGCTATTAAACCAGCCCTTAAGTTTTACTGCCTGTGACTGATTTGGCCAACACAAACTAAGCACCTATAAAATTGTCCATAGATGATTAGGCTGAGAAAACCTACAAAATGATAATTTGCCCCTTCAAGGAGAAACTTTCACTTCGTCTTTTCTGCAACATGCAAACGGTTTCTTGCCTGAACCTACACTTAAAAGGGGGGAGGGGGGGGGGGGCATTAATGGTGAGAGGCATTTGTGGAATCTTACAAGTTGTAATATTATGAGATGAATAAAGGCATGATGCAAACACAAAATCTTTCCACTCCAGTTCCAACATTTATCATGGCACAGGGGAGGCATACTAGAGACATTCTGTAACACTCACCCTTTTTAACATGTAATATTATTAGTACAGAAATGACAGATTACGAATCAGAGCGATGCTTCATCACAGCAATGTGCTGCATGATGGTTTACAATTGTTATCACAGACTTATAAAAGACTGCTTGAGAAACAACTACTCACAACTTAATATGTTACCTCTACAACAAGAGATCAAATAGAGCTCCCTGTTAACTCACCTAGACCAGTGTGTGTGTGTATTTCTATGGGTGTGTGCATGCTTACCAGCCAGGTCCACAGAGGCTCATATCTGAGTGTTGGGCCCTTGCTGTTTCATGCTGTACCTCTGGGGTCAGACCAAGTCCCCCTCTTCTGAATACTCCATTGGCCAGGTTCAGACTGGTCAACTATGGGAAAGAAAAACAACCCAATTAGACAGTAACAATCACATAATAAACATGTGAGCTCATGCTTAAAGCTCCAGTTATGTACTGAGAAACATCACACACACACACCAACACACACACACACACACACACACACGCACGCGCGCGCACACACGCACACACACACACACAAACACTGAAACACTGAAACACTCTGTATTCTGATACCCTGATGTGCTTTAGGCTACATGGCTGTTGGGTGATGTCTTTGCATATGTTCCAGCGGTTTACCCTTAATCCTCTGTTTCAGTTTACATACCATGGTACACTGTGGGGACTGAGGAGGAGCCAGTGTCACTGGCCAAAGCCATGGCAGGAAATCTAAGAGATCAACCCCTCTGTTACCAGCCTTGAATAACCCTACAAGTTTAACATTTAAACCCTCTTCTATTTTTTCAGCCTTAAAATAACATTACATGGAGGAGAACTAACTGTGACAACCCTGCCAGAAAGCATGTACCATGATGGGTGGTGTTGTTTGCCCACAAGGATGTGTTGCAGGCCCTTCTACTGGGCTGCAGCAAGGTTACTGTAGCTAACCAGATTTTTGTGAAAATCTACACACACTCAAGAGGACACATAAATTTAATAGCTGACATTTGTGCAGAATAACTGAGTGGGGTTTTTTTCAAGTCTGACAATGGTGTGAAATTATTTAAATCATATTACTGTTATTTATATATATTTTATAATTATTGTTTACAAATACAATTACATACATACAAAATACAATTCACTGCAGTTATGTTCCTTGGGAACCACATTATCCAAAAATGAGTATTCAATTACACCCTTTATAGGTTCAAACTAGGCCTAGTTTAGCACACTATACCTATGCTATCTAGAAACAACTAAAACAGGCTCTTAATTTATGAGGATATTGAGATTCTGCAGTTTGAGAACATGCCACGAATCCAACACAGACTTTTTTAAGGCTCTTTCTCAGGAACAAACGTTAGAATGAACTCAGGAAGTTATTGATGACTGAGGTCCACAGTGTCTCTTCTCTAAGCCTATATATCATTGTCAGAAAAGTAATATCAGAATACCTGAAAACATCTTGATAGTATTTCTGGGGTTTGCTGGACACAATGCACCCACAAAAGACTAGTGCATGGAAAGAAAGTCACAGAAGGTTATGAAAGCACCAAGTTCTTAAACTCAAGCTCACACCAAATGATCTGAATTTTTATGTCTGTTTTTATGTTTACAGTATGTGCAGTTGTTCTGAGCTCCAATGTACTGACAATATTTTATGGAAAACTTGGAAATACCTGGTGCACTTTCACCCCAATGACTGTATGGCTTCTCTCCTATTACCTTTACTGGTTAGGTCTGTAGAGAGACCTTTAAGACCACAGATGGGACACTTGCAGTGGAACAAACAGCTCAGTAAACTGGCTGATAATTACTGCAATTGGCCTTTAATCAAGTCTTTGGTGGATGTGCACAATACACACAAAGACAGACAGGAAGTTTAATGTATATATTTTACATTTTGTAATTCAAAAACATAAAGATGTAATACCAAATCTAGAATTTTCTAATTTTCAATATCTTTCTTTGATCAGTAACACATACATTAGAGTGTAGACAAAGTCTTTTTCTATCTAAACACTTAATTAGTGTAAAATCCACTGGAACGATCATGTGAAGAGCAATTTAGCACCAGAACAGAGACTAGTTTTGTACATATTTATAAGAGCTGAACTGCAGCACTGTACTTTCTTCCTGCTCCTTTGGAGCTGACAGAGCTGTTTATTTTCTCAGAGTTTTAGGCTGGGTCTCTAAGGAGGTGGACAGCTTGTTTATTTGGTTGTCATGCCAGTGAAAGGGAAATGTCAAAAGTTCCTGAACAACAGGTGTATAAATGAATGCTATTTTATAATTACTGCAATTAATGCTGTTTAAATAAAGATCTGACAAAGCTCAGCCAGGTCTTTAGAGCGTCAATGGGTTTGGTTGTAGGAGGAAAATGATTTATTTTCTAACTTTATACATATTTACTTCAGACCTATTGCCTCTACCACACCTACCAAAATATATAAAAAAAACACACATTCTGCATGTTAAAAACCCTAAGCGTATTGTTCTTAAGATACATAATATATAATAATTGTAAGACATGATATGAACATGAAATTAATTATATAAATTTAAAGAGACATATTTATACTATGTATATAGTATAATATTATTTGATAATTTCTATGACATACACTGATCAACCATAACATTAACACCACTTCCGGGTGAAGTGAATAACACTGACTATCTAGTATTTCATTACAATGGCACCTGTAAAGGGCCGGGATGTATTAGGCAAGAAGTACACAGTCAGTTCTCCCCTCTAGTTGTGCTGTCATAGAGAGTTTTGCTCTCAGACCACAATGTTCTTTACTTTAAATAATCCATAATACTGAGCATCCCTAACAGTCTCTCTCTCTCACTTTCACTCTGAGCTACTCTGAGCTTCCAGCTCCGGATTCATGTCTCACTCTGCTGCCCGGATCATGAGGAGGAAGATCATCTGTGATTACCCCCCACGCCTACTGAAGAGCAGCATGGACAGAAACCCTGATCTCCCCTAAGGAACTGTAGATGCCTCTTAACATTGAACCCCTGATTTTATTTATTCATAATTTTCTTCTCTTTTTATCGCTCTCTGGTGTCAACCAGAGGAGGATGGGTTTCCCTTCTGAGCCTGGATTCCTCTCAAGGTTTCTTCCTAAAATTAGAGAGTTTTTCCTTGCCACTGTCGCTTTGGTTTGCTCATTGGGGGCTGGGACCCAGATTCTACAAACTCTGTAAAGCTGTTTTGTGACAACGTCAGTTGTAAAAAGCGCTGTATATATAAATTAGACTGGACTTGACTTGAGGTGATGTGCAGGAATCAGAATCATAATAATCTGAGCCGTTTTGACAAGAGTCCTGGTGGAAGTCCAGTTTTACTTGTAGTGCCCTGCTAATGAGCTTCTCACATTCAGGCTGGAGACATGAAGGAGAAATCTGAAGCCAAACTTGGGTTCTTTTAACCAGCTCACACAACATCCACTATTGTTTACACAAAATAGTTCATCTGGATCGGCTTTACAGCTTCACTGTTTGTTTGCATTGATTCTAATGTTCACTTGTGTTTCTGCTGCAGAAGGACACTTACTGTTCACAGCAAAGCCTGGACGGTGTTCACACAGGGGCTGCAGACTTTTACACAGGACTGTAAGTTATGTAGTTATGGGAGTGAGAAACTTAAGTGTGAGCCCACATATAGGCTCTTCAGTTTTAGGGGCTTTTAAATAACAAAGGCCAGATCTGCAATAAAGATTCCTCTAATGGCAAATGTACGTAGCTGGGGCCATTAAAATATATCAGTGTAATACAATAAAGTTTTATCAGCTTCAGAAATTAATTTTGAACACAATAAAGTCTCATATCTTCATTTAATATTATATTATTATGTATTATGTGCCTGGATTCACAGCATCTTCTCCTTATTTTACAAATTTCAAGTGTTTGAGTTTAGCCTGCCTGTGGGTCAAATGCCACTCTGCAGTGCCACGTCTCCAGTGCAAGCTAGAGGAAATTGCAGTCATATCTCAGCCACATTACAAACATTGCATGCCTTTAGACGATGGCCATCCCAGAGCAATGATTTAATTGAAAAGCTAAATATATGTTGCTAGACTTAAGTCAGATATGCACAGTATGTCCTTTTTCAGAACCCTAAATGTTCATTTTATTTGTCTCTTGCTCTCATGACCAAAGACCTAAAAATAAAGGCAAATCATCAATAAAATTATCTATTTAGTTCAGGAATAGACACGTTTAAAAAATCTGTCAGTGAAACTATGATGCTATCCCAGCCAAAAACACTGACTGAATGAAATATTTTGCAGCCTCAGTTCCCCTGGGGAGAAAGAGTAACAGCCAATACTGCAGTAAGCTTTTCTTAAGGAAATATCTTTGTATGGTGTAGCCTCTATATTTGGGGCTAAATGAGCTGAGGTGAAACAGAAATGTTGTTATGATAGGCTGAACCCAGTGTATGAGTGTGTGTGTGTGTGTGTGTGTGTGTGTGTGTGTGTGTGTGTGTGTGTGTGTGTGTGTGTGTGTGTGT
>JBBIGC010000001.1:28795417-28820911 GCA_037576955.1 Lepidarchus adonis
CGAGGGCGTTCCCCATAGTGAGATACCTCACTCATGTTATCAGAGAACCACGGTTACGACAGTAACCAAAACGTTCTTACTCAGTGAAACCTTAGTGAGTGTTGAACATTATACATTTCGAAGTAAATATATTTCTAAAGGTGCTATTCACATGAAATTCTACCCAGATGTCGGTAACAACCCATCCAATCCACACATGAAAAGGAATCAAACCATAGAAGTCCATACATTAAGTTATGTGTAATAGAATGACACAGGATTGTATTGAACACATGAAGAAAGAAAGGTGCAAAAAGGCATGAAAAGTCATGACACCAACTGAAATCTATCAGTAATAAGAAAGCACTTGCAAATTAATAACAGCTCATTCAGTCACAATTGATGGCCTATAAAAAGGTGCCTCACTAACAAGGTGGCAAACAAGAGCTCCCTCAAGATCTTTGCAACCTTATTGTTGCAAATCATACTGGCATTGGTTGCAGAAAAAAATACTGGTTCCAGTGAGCACAGTTGAATCCATAATCCAGAAGTGGAAAGAACATCATTTCACCATAAACTGACCAGATGCCCTGCAAGATTTCAGACAGAGGAATGATAAGAATTATCAGAAGAATTGTCCAAGGGCCAAGGACCACATACGGAGAGCTTAAGAAAGACCTGGAATTAGCAGGTAACTATTTCGAAGAAAACAATAAGAAATACACTCCGCCGCCACGTCCTGTGTGTATGGACATCTAAGGTTTGATTTCTTTGCATGTGGGGTTTGGATGGATTGTTACCAACATCTGGTGAAAATGTCATGTCAATAGCACCTTTACAAATATATTTACGTCAAAAAATAGTGACTTGTTCAATACTTATTTTACCTGCTGTATATGTTCAGAAGTCTTTATTTTTAACATTACCTCCTCCATGGTCAAACCCAATGTGTCCACCTGCTTGGCTGCCTGTTTCTCTTTCTGGTCTTCAGCACTGGTGCTGGTGGCAGATAGAGGCCTCTGATACTGGACAACGAAAGAAAGAGCAGTGAATTCCTTTAGTGTGCTTGCACAACACCACTTCATCCCATTACACTTTTAATTAGCACTTTTTAATTGCACTAAAGCATCTAAGAACAAATCTTAAGTATTTTGCTATCTGTAGTGTCCTAGTGTACATGTAAGCTTCCAACTGGGTACCACATGGATTGGATTAACAGTGGTTATGCTTCATGAGCAAATTATTTTCTTTATTTTTTAGAAATATTTATTTAATAAATTCCATACAGCAGACTCAGGATCCTCTACAAATTATCCATAGCGCAGTGCAGGGACTAATATTTTCCTGCCACAATAGATTGAACACATTGACACGGTTAGGGTTCAAGGTTCATTTATTAAGACGTTTACACTTACACAGTTGTTGCTACTTTAATGTCATAAACTCAGACATATTTTAGGAAAACTAAGCTATAGTTTATCTATACAGGCAAAGTAAACAAAACATTTCTCACTGCAATCCCTTTCTTGGCTGCTTAAATAAATGTCACGTTCCATCTCCTTTGGCATTACCGCCTGGCATTTTTCCTTGCCCTCTGCTGCTAATGGAAAGCATTGCCACAGGAGATTGACAGCTTTAACTAGGTTTTTGATCAAGTGCCAAAAACCATTGTCTGACCCCCTAAGCATCATTGGCTACATTTGTCATCTTAAATAACATGGGGATTACAATTAATTTGTCTGACTGGTGCCAGGCTATCATAGAAGCCAAAGACTGAGTTGTAATCCCCTGCAATAATCTTACACAGAGCCCCTAATCAAAGAATCAGCAGGCAAAGGCAAGTTTAAAACAGATGCAGAGACTACAGTGTCCTTTTTAATTCAGAATCCAGAGTATGATAAAGGTCTTTTCTACTATATTCCCTGAAACATGCATGAGAGCATAGAAAATATAACATCTACACCTCAGTCCAAGTGATGTATTTAATGGTCAAGGATTACAACCGCACAAAGAAAATTCCTCCACGCTGCTTTGATTTGTATTTAGGATCTCAGCTTAGAAAAGAACACGATGGAAGCATTACTTCATACAGGCATTTTCTATTATTAAGACAAATCTTAGAAATATGTAGACACTAAGAAGAAGAAACTCTATCTTTTCTGAGCGCAAAGTAAATAATGCCTAGAAAAAAATAATTGACTCTCTGGGAATATTATGAACAGCACTGATTTCAAAACCTTTTACACACAGCAATAATAATTATATGTAGATATATCGTTAACTGGTCCAAATTCTGCTGCTAGGCTGTCCCAGATGTGACCTGTTTACAGACACAACCGGTGAGCCCCTATGCTGGGGCAATCAACATATGACATCTACAGTACAGCATGAGAGTAGGCAATGCTAGTGAACAAACTGTAAACAAAATAACATGTCCTTCATACCTTATTATACAAGAACCACATGGAGATGAGCTGCATTTTGTTATGGATGACTGCAGAACATGAAGCTGCTTAATAGAAGAATGAACAAAGTCATCTTTGGTAACCCAGCATGCGGCATTTCGAAAAAGCCATCTACAGACTCTGCTGCCTATAAAAACCTGATGACTAATTGACATCTGACAATCTGAACTGGTCAATCAAGGAACATGTTTAATAGCCTATGCTTATAAAAGGTTATATATGATATTTTTGTTTTGTAAACCTGAGTTGTTGTTGAAAACATTCAGAAATTGCCATGTTTTGTAGAATGTGATATCTTAGAAACAGTACCAAGAATAATTACCAGGACTCTGAGGCAAAATATAAGGGGATGCCATCCACTAATCAAAAATAAAGACATAAGTGACGACCTAACATACCCTATGAATTAATACTGATTGGTCTATGTGATTCAATCTTATACTTATAAGAGATTTATCCAAGAAGTTTCAAGGGTTTGTGACAAATCAACATGTACCAATCATTTTGATGTTCCAGAAACAAACAGGAAACCTAATCATAGTATAAAAGAGACAAATCAGATTAGGCTCCTTTAATATCTTTCAGTACATCATTCTATTCATTTTTCCTTGGCTGATGTCTCATAACCCAGCCTTGTTTGGTGAGTGGCTGCCTGATATCATGGTGTTCCCACCTTCATACTTCACTGTGGGCTTGTTGTTTTTGGGACAACATTCTTTGTGACAAGACGAATTCTTGCTGAAGACTTCTATTTTTGTTTTTCCAGACACTGGTCCAAAACAGTTCTGATTCTAAGTGTTTAATGAGTATATACTGTCAGTACAACATACAGATTTTAGATGCATATATCTGTGTTCCTTTCCAAGCAAGTCATTTTTTATATGCACTGGAAGTAAATCAAACAACACAAACAAAAGTATCTTCAAGCTTGTTTCCTCTCACTTTTCCATTGTTGCCATTGTAATCATTGACCATCAAACCAAAATGTGTAGACATCAAACCAAATGTAATGAGAAATGTATTGCCAGTTATAGCAGAAAATAAAAGTGGCTTTCTAGCCAATCCATGCCATTTCAAGCTCTCTCTTACCAGTGGTAGGCCATGTTGATGGTGAGGCAAAAAGAAGAGATAAAAACAATTAGACCATTAGTTTATTACAGCACATTAAAAAGGAACATACTTACCGCTTTGGATTTGACAGACTGAGCAGAGAAAGGGCGCTATGAGGGAATAAGCAATCAGTCAAACAGGATCATGGCAATGATTAATAACTGTGGTCCAGAAGAGCTAAAGTGTCAGTTATTGCTCTCATGTGCCTACCGCAGTAGTTATGGGCTAAATTTTCAAAGATCTAAACAGGAAATGTACAATCAGAGATGCAATGATGACCTACAGTGGTCTCCACAAGAAAAAACACACTCAAATGTCCGCAAACATAATTCCCACATGCAACAGCAACCCTCTCTAATCTGCTTGACTGGTTCAGAGATAAAAGTAGCACAGGCTTGACTGGGCTTGAGTGACAGGAGAACACAGTCTGAATGTGCCTTTAGCAACATATCTAAAAAGTTATTTTTATTTTGTACACAATAGACTAACAACCATCCAGGAATAAAATCACATATTGATAAACATAAAATGCAATTTAGCATGATGTTAATAAGAAAGAAAGTTTGACTTTATGCAGATTAATTCTGAAATGTTTCCAGGTTTAATAACAAAGAAATGCTTCATACAGTTCTTCACATCGATCACAGCAAGCAGTCAGCAGTGGGAATTTATAAGTTAAGCTGCTGGAAAAAGTTTTGACTAAGAAAACTGGAAAATGTTGAGATAGCACAGCACTTACCTGGGACTTTTGGGTCTGGTTCTTTGCACTGGGGTCTAGACCAGCTTTATCAGACCGTATCTGTTTTAGTACAGGGTCCTGACATACAAACCCTGTGGGCGGAAAACAGTATGTGTGCAAGCATGTATTTAGCTTTGTTGAATTATCACTTAAGAAAAAGTGTCAAAAATAATCTCTAAGTTAAACTCAATTTCCATTCAAATCTATGTTACAAAGCACAACTATTCTACCTAACTGACCTATAATCCCCTGGAGCTATCAGATTGCAATGCATTCATGTCTACATGTAGAAATTATTCAAAGCATGTCAGACTAACACAAACTTGACAGTCCTATAAGAGGGGACGATGCCAGCGCTGATGCTATTGGCATACTGTCACTATTTACAGAACTGGGACACAGCCCAGCACTATCAGGATTTGTTTGGAGGAAAATGGATGGGGTATGTTTCACACACATAAACCCATTCTCTCAATCATCCCACCCCCTGGCGCCACTAATGCATCCATCCAACAAAAACTAGCAATTTATGAGCACCCCATCTCCCCTAATGTGTCCTGGAGGCAATATACTGGAACCATGAGCTGACAACTGCACAGAACAGCCATTACTATGCATCACCCCTCTGGCATCAAGGAAAACAGCAATAAAGAAAACTCTTTTTGTTAAGCTACGTAATCCAAAACAAATTAGAACCTAAAGGCATACCAATCAGGTTGACTCTAAATGCTAAGCAAAAAAAGACACTAAAAATGTCACTGCAGCTGAGCTGGAACAAAAATACATTTCATTTTCATCACATATGGTTATTCATTTTATCTTCCTACAAAATCAGCAGGACTATTATGAACAGCCTTAAGAATGTTAGGCACTGTTTATTGCCCTCTGTGAGAAAGACGATCATAGCAATAATTCGGTGAAAATCACCTTCGCAAAACGATACGCAACTGCTTCATTAGCGATAAACATTGTTATTTAAATGCCTGAAATAACTCAGATTTATCACAGAATGTTATCAAATCTAACGCATTAATAATACTTGTGGTTTTCTCTTGAAACCCTGTGTAAACCTCTCTATTAACTCCATAGACAATATTAAATTAGAATGGGTTCATTTTCAAGACTAAACAAAGCTTGTTTGGCTCATAACTGAAAACCACCAGCAGGCGAATGAACGTACAGCTCCTTTGTGTCCTTTTGCAATACAAACTGAATGGAGAAACTCAATAAACAACAGACACCCAGTTTAAGAAATGAAAGCATAGCAGAGCCTGCTTCGGGCTGAACCTCATGGACGAAAGGAGAGAATAAGAAAGTATCCACAGGACTCTGGCATTCCTTCACTATTTCACAGGTGAGAGACACATGCAGAGCTTCCTGTGCGTGCTCTTGAGTCTGCTGACATTCTGGTACTGACACGCAGCTGGAACAGTGAAAGAGCTTTTAAAGAGTGAGGTGAAAGTGACACAGAACTCACCTACAAGTGAAAACATATCTGAGATCATGCTGGCCTTTATCTTCAGATCCAGAGGAGCATCACTAGAAGTATCAAACACAAAATCTGTAGTAAGGACACAAGTTAACTAAAATACACTGTACTTAAAGATATTTTTCAAGTGACAGAACATGGGGTATACAAAAGCTGATTACAAAGCTCTGAGAAACCTAAAAGAATCAGAAATGTGGCCACCTTTACATGAATCTCTTCTTTACTGGAAGCAGCAGCTGTAAACTCTCTTTAACCAGCTGCCACATTCTTTTAAGTGCAGTGTGCCACACAGTAAAGGCCATGCGTTATCATGCCTGCAATCACACATCTTATTTACTCCCCTCTGGGCCAAACAGTGGCTGATAAAAGAACGCAGCAGAACTGCAGCAGCTGCAACCAGTAGTGATATTCTGTGTTTTCATTACAGACTGATAGAATTTTATAGAGAACATCATTTAACAAATGATGCCATATACTCACACCAAATCAGGCAACCTCATTTAAACCATTAATTGTGCAGAACTTTTTGGTTCCAAACAGCTAAACCCACAGCGAGACCTTCACTACTACCATGCAGATCAATATTCAACTAAAAGGGAACACCCTGTCTTTTGGAAATGTTAAGAAAAATGAAAAAAGAACATGGGCAATCCTGATTCAATTAGAAAGCTGAAATTAGAGACATCAAAATATTACACAACGGCTATTGAACCACAGCTTTCCATGCCAACTGCTTAATGGGTAATAGTGGGTACAAATTTCACATTTAAGTGGCATTTTACTACCCTGGAAAAGAAAGACAGGGTTGTTTTTTTAAATAGCAGATGACATAAAAGCTGAACAAAAACACTAAAAGTGAAAATGTAGTAAACTTAACTGTTTATCTTAATGTGTCACAGAAGTTTTGGCTATTTTAAGAATCACTGTACAACACATTTATAGGCATGTTTACAGTATGCTTACAGGCAGAGTAGTGTATGAGGGAAAACCCTTAACTCGTTTGAGACCTCATTAGGAATTTCTTTTTCCATACGCCAAACCAGCATGAAGGCTGTCTTTGATTCAGTGTTTTTTAACAAACTGTGAAAAGCATGTGGGTGGATCTAACCCACTTGTATGTGTTCACCTTTGTTTTTCACTTCAACACATCGAGCACATGCTACACAACACGGACGAGGTGTATACATACAGGGATGAGGTGACTTTAGAAAAAACTAAACTGACATCCAGTCACTCATCATTGGCGGGTCTGTGTGGAAAGGGTAACAGTGTTCGGTTTTCTGGGTATTGAGACTGAGGATGACCTGACCTGGAGCACAAACACAAAGGAAATGGTGAAGAAGGCACAACAGAGATTGTATTTTCTGAGAATCCTCAGAAAGAACCATCTCCCTAAAAATGTACTCCTTGCCATCTATCACTATTCCATCAAGAGTGTACTCCCATATGAACTGTGTGCGTGGTACCGTAAGGAAGGCACACCACAGGGTCCTCAGGACAGCGGAGAAAACAACTGGTTGTACCCTCCCCACTCTGGAACAAATCCTCGATGCCATAAAAAATCCCATCCTGGTCATAGCCTCTTCCAGCTATTGTGATCAGGTAAAAGATACAGAGTCTTTTTATGCAAAAGCTATCATGGCCCTGAACTCAGTTTAAACTGCTCCATATCATTCTTTATATGTGTAATATAGACTTTGTCAATTAGTGCAAAATGCATATATGAGCGTATTTTGTATATATTTGTAAAGTATTTTTATTACTTTTTAGTTCTCATTTCAACACCACCTTCATTTTCGTTGTTCCTTTGAAAAAGTGTCAAAAATGATTTATCTGATCTCTTATCTTACCAGAAGATGCCTAACTGATGTCAGCTCTGGAGATTAAGCAAGTTTTTCATCTTGAAGTTGTTTATATGTGATACTGCTAGCTGACTGCATTTCTATGAAACTTAAAATGAATACAAGCTATACCATGAAAATACAGGGAAGTATTGCCAAGAAGAATTTTTACTTTTGAGGCCCTGGTCGAATAGCACATACTTGCCTAACCCTCTTTGAGGCAGGCTACTGAAAATTAAAGTAATTGGTTGTCACAGGCCATCACACAAAAGTGACCTCCGTATTTAACCCATCCACACGCAGAGCAGCACGCTTTGTAAATGGATTGTAACTTGTTCAAAAGTTCCTCAATGGAATCTGAGTAAGAACCTGCAACCATTCACAAGGGCAAGGTCCTAACCACGATGTTACCACTGCCCATAAAGCACATTCTTCTGGATGATTTTGGGCATACACTTTTTCTAATGTAAGCATGTCATATTAGATGGAAAACCATAGGCATCTGGGTGGAAATTAAACATTTCTTTCCTGATCAGGAGAAAACACAAACCTTGACAATGAGAAAAGCATGTCCTATCATTTAAAAGAATATTAATTACATTAATTGTTAGTTACACAATAATACACAATCTCAGTCATCAGCCTTATGAATAAGATTGTGGTATATACAGTACACACCAGTCAGCCAGAACGTTAACACAAATTGCCTAATGTTGAGTAGGTCCCCCTTATGCTGCTGAAACAGCTCTGTGTTCTGACCCCTTTCTATCAGAGCCAGTATTAACATTTTGTAAAACAGGAGCTCCTCTCTGGGATCAGACCAGTTACAGGTTTTTTACGCTCTGCCAAAAATGGTAGTAAAGAGAAAAGATACCGGAGTGGTTTGCCCAAAAGACTAACAAAATGCTTCTCAGCCAATCACATTGTGGGAATTAAATGCGGTAAAGTGCACAGTAAAGGCAATAAACAATGGAGCTCACCGAGCTAAAAATAATGAAAAGATTTAATATCAGGAGTTACCAAAAATCCAGTAAAATGGAAAAAAAACAGTATACAGGAGGTACTTGACTTACGATGAACTCCACTTATAAAAATTCATTGTTACAATGCTGCCCCAAACCCCTTTATTTAATAATTTATTTAATCAAAGTGAAAGTACCTCTAATAAAACACTCAGAAAATGCAATACAAAGTCAAAGGTGGGTGAATGTCTCGCTTTGGTGGATTGACTGAAGAATGGCCAAGGTAAAACACAGTAGACGCTTACATGAGGGAGTTCGACTTGCGTCCAAATTCGACTTATTCCTCATTGTGTGTCGTTTGAATTTGGACATAAGTCGAACCCTTTCATGTAAGCATTTACTGTGTTTTGTACAGATATATGAGCTTAGAATGTGAAAACTGATGTCACTCACCATGCCAGTGATGGAGAGAGGTTCACTTCCAGGAGCCATGGCTTGAGGTTGGAATCGATGAGAACATCAAAACCATACAGTTCTGAAAACAGACACACATAAGCAAACTGAAATAAAGCTTCTTTAAATGCGGTTAATAAAAAAAAGCTACTAAGAACGGCATGGATTATATACACTACGCTCAATGTTTTAATTCAAAAGATGGAACACAGACTGGGAAAACAAATGTTTGCAGAAACAAGCATGGACCCAATAAAATGTTACTAGAAATATTTTTTAAAAGCAAACATGGAGCAAATTTCAAACCAACACGTGGCACAAAAAAGATAAATATGGAACAGCAGCAGTGTGTTATCCATGTCCAGCAGCTGTTCTAATATTAATTCATTCATTCATTTTCCAAACCCAGTTCCAGTCACAGGGAGTGTGTATCCCAGCTGACTATGGGCACAAGGCAGGAGGCCAGAAAAACAGACAAAGACAGGCAACCATTCATGCACATACTCACACCTATGGACAATTTAGAATAGCCAGTCAACCTAAACCACAAACCTATGAACACTGGGAAGAAACTGTAGCACCCGAAAGAAAGAGCACAGCTTCCAAACTACACACAGTATCTGTGGCTAATCAGGGGATTGAAACCCATGAAACACACAACCTTCTTTCTTAAGTTTAAGTCAATCACCAATCACCAGTTTCAGTGTGATAAAATGGAATGACACAGGGTAAAAGTATTGAAGGTGCAAAAAGGCATGGAAAGTCATGACACCAACTGAAATTTATAAATATTAAGAAAGCTTAGTGCAAATTAATACCAGCTGCTTCAGTCCCAACTGGCTTATAAAAAGGTGTTTCATTACCAAGGTGTTACACAAGAAACATCTCATGACCTTTGCAACCTTATTGTTGTGAAACATACTGATGCCATTGATTACAGAAGAATTTCTAAAATACTGACCGTTCCAGTGAGCACTGATGGGGTTATAATCCGAAAGAACATCAATTCACCATAAACCAGCCACGACCTGGTGCTCCCCACAAGATTTCAGACAAAGGAGAGAAAATAATTACCAGAAGAGCTGTCCAAGAGCCAAGTGCCACTTGTAGCCCACAAGTGTTCCTTGGCTCTTGGACAACTCTTCTGATAATTCTTTTGTAGAGAGCTTCAGACCTGGAACTAGTAGGTATTTGGTAATTGTAATCAGGTAATTGTTTGAGAGAAAACAACTAGTAATGTACTTAACCTTCATGGCCTGTTTGTAAGCCCACTATGCAAGACTCTCTTGCTGAGCAAAAAGCATGAAGAAGCATGTTTAAAGTTTTCTGACCAACATTTAGACAAGCTTGTGAAATACTGGGAGAATATATTTTGGTCAGATGAAACTAAAATCGAACTCTTTGGATGTCATAATAAACACCATGTTTGGACGTCAAAAAGCACTGCATTTCATCCCAAACACACCATACAAACAGTGTAGTTTGGAGGTGGGAACATTATGGTGTGGGTCTGTTTTTCAGCATACTGCACTAGAACGCTTCATATAATTGAAGGAAGGATGAATGGAAAAATGTACCAAGACATTATTGATAAAAATCTGCTGCCATGTACCAGGATGATGAAGATAAAAATGTGGGTGGATGTTTCAGCAAGACAATGATCCCAAGCACACAGCCAAGGAAACTTTAAAGAAAGAAATGAAGTTGCTAGAAAGGAACAGCCAAATCCTGAATCCTGAGCCCATGGAACGACTGAGCAATGCATGAGACCAGTTTCTTCATACAGGAGGCATCTTAAAGCTGTCATCACTAACAAAGGCTTTTGTACAAAGTATTGAATACATTTCAGAGATATTCAATCTTCAATCTTCAATCTTCAGTCATGTCATTACATTTTATTACACATAATTTAATGTATGGACATCTGTGGTTTGATTTCTTTGGATTGGATGGGTTGTTACTGACCTATGATGAGAATTCCATGTCAATAGCACCTTTAGAAATATATTTACTAGGACAATTGGTGACGTGTTCAGTACTTCTTTTTCCCAATGTATGTCTGCTGTCAAACATTACATACATGAAGGGCCCAGCAACATTCCAAACGTTTGACCAACTAGTAGTTTATTAACCAAGTTTTATTAACCAACCTAGTTTAGTATTCAGAGAATTCAGAGTTAGGCTAGGAGTTGAAATAATCACTAATTCTTTGTGTATCAGGAATATACAAAGTAAAGTGTATATGTCAATGTCTGTTACAAGTGTCATGTCTAAAGTAGTGATGGCTCATGATTCAAATATTCTAAAAAATAATAATAATAATAATAATAATAAAAATAGAATAGGTAAAGGACTACTATACTTAAAATACTTCCATTTGTTTTAAGCCACCACCACCTGCATTGAGTAAATGTCACAGTGGTTATCATCTTCAGTCCTTACTGCAGATAATCCTGCGATAGTGATACATGATGACTATAACATTGTAAGCATTAAAAAAATAATAAATGTCTGGTTAAATATCTGTGCTGTGTGTTATCAAGTTTACTTTAACTGTTAATTTACTTGAGTTTGTATAATTATACACACAATCAAATTGTATCATTTGATTTATGCATTTATAATAGAAATCACAACAATCTTATTTAATCTTTTTTGGTCTTAATAGCCAATAATTCCAGATCCAACATCCACCCTTTTTTACCCAAATAGATCTCTGTCTTGTGGTGTGAAGAATTGTTTTGATGCATCCAGCCATTTACTTTTTCAAGGCATTAACAGTCTGCAGGACTGAAAAAAATTTATGATAACAGTGATACATTTATCAGTGACAAATTGTTTAAAACAATAAGGCGTCATGCCTTATCATAGGGGAAGATGCACTAAAAGAACTTAACATCAGCCGATGCTGAAGCACTTAACGACAATGAAGAATGTCCTGGACTCGTATAGCACTTGTATATACGAATATGTCACTATGAATATTAAATTGTTTTAATTAAATTAAATTAAAATTAAATACAATTAAAATTGTATTACCGTAAATCTTCCAATAGTTTATTATTCCAATAGTGTTTATTTAAAAAAATATTCAGACGTTTTTAATGGAGACGGGCTATTATCCTCACAGATGGAATGGTGATATTATTTACAGCACAAAATGTTGTGCAGCTTCTTCGCTTGAATGTTCTTTTGTGTTTGAGTTTGAAAGCTAAATCAAATGGCTGTTTCCATCGCTCAAACTGCTTCACTCTGCGGGTTATGATTGATGTTATGAGATGAGGAGTTGAAAGAGAGTGTGAGCTAACAGTGCAGCTCTTTTAAGGAGTAAAAGAGCACGAATGCTACAGAGAGAGTAAGGAAAAAGCTGAAACTGTCATTTTGTGCTTAATGGAACGAATAAAACCCGGGTCCCAGCGACATTGCTCTCCATGTGAGTTCTTTGAGTGGCTGGTGTAATGCATCTACACTGAGCGGGAGAAAAACGAGTCACTGCGAAAAACAGGAAAAGGTAAAGCAATGTTTACAGAAAAGGGCAAAATGTACAAAAAGCAATTTCATTTAGACTTTATCCCTTCCTCAATAGCATCTGATGACAAAACGGTTTGGATATAAAAATGTACTTACAGTTTGATGCACTGCAGGTGGTAGGAAGAGGGGAATAATGTACAGAAAGCGAGGTGGGTAATTTTATTACAGACCGGCTACCATTGGGGACTGGCATTTATTTCTAACCCAGCTTTTAATGGAAACGGGCATCAAAAAGAGACAGGCTATTATTAGAAGATATATGGTACATACAGTTCCAATGTGTATTTTCTAGGCATGAATGATGATATTGGGATCATATTGGTTTTGGCAGACATTTGCCTGTTAAATTATATTGCTATTGACGAAATGTTTTCCCAAAATCAGAGCCTGTAGGTGCAGCTAAACAGCTGCACTTAAACACCTGCATTTCATTCAGTTTACTGTGTTTACAGTATAAGGGAACAGAGAGTTATATTTTTTTAATAACATTGACTACGGTAAAGTTCGTCTAAATTCCTATGTATTATTTATGTACATTGATCGATCAGATGGGTATAAAAATATTGGGTATCAGCATTGCCCCACAACTCCCAAAGTGTTGCATAGTATTTATACATAGTTTATTGTTATCAGAGCTGTAAAGTCCAGGGGCGCATTTGTAAGTTAGATTTCATCTTAAGCCACAGAACATGCTAAATAGTAGGGAAAGGTTGCCAGGCCTCTTACATATCAATATCAACTCCTGTGATGGAGACAAAGAACTGATCAAAACCTACATTACAGCAAGCTGCATATACATTGGTCCCACTGCCACGTCAGGGAAAAGCAGGGAAAGTATTTTCCAAGTGTGAAAAAGCATTTGGCAGTTTTACAGTCTCTGCAATATTTATCCCTATCTGAAGCCTCTTAAGCAAAGAGGGCTGTACAATAAAGTCCTTTGACCAAACTAAGAGGGAGTTCCCTGTGCTCACATGAACCTCTTCTACTCTCTCTACTCCAAACAGCTGAGCTCTGCTATTGTGGTAAGAGTGCGTCTCCTCTGTGTATGTGTCTCTGGCTGAGTGATCTGATTTCACTGCTGTGCTCTCACACTACTGGATAAACAGAGAGGGTGGTCACCGGTCAGCCAAAGTACAGCAGTAACCTAATATTCATGCATTCATATTCAGTTACTCCTTCATTTGGACGAGTAGATGAATATCCTAATTATATCACAGGGTGTGTGTCAAGTTGTACTCACTGAGTGGTTACTGGGGTGTGTATTAACTAGTGCAAGTAAATGTATGAAATAAATTTTACAGAAAGGATGAAGTAAGCACATTTTCATTCAACGTTGTTGCCTGAATACCTGGACGTTTCCCAGAGTCTTTAAAGGACCCATGTCTTGCATTTCTATTATACCATATTTTTCACTCTGAAGTACACTAATGGCCTCTGTTTTGTACCCTACTTTCCAATTAAACAAGCTGTATTTACACATGTGCCATATGTATACTTACACTATGAACTAAGGAATAAATTGTGTTTTTGTACTACACTGTACAATACTATATATAACAAAGTGAGGGCAGTTTGGTTTTGCATGAATCAAGCCCTTTAAATAATGTGCTTAGTGGAGTGTGGTTTGCAAGCAGTAGATACAGTCTAAACAACTGCTAAACAAAGGTAACAGGAACACTGTCTAAACTCCTTCATCTTTCATTAAGTGCTGAATCTGGTCAGATATTAAGTTTCATCCCTATTTATTTAGCAAACAGTACTGCTATTCAGAAAGGGGTTGCTGAGGTCAGGTGGGTGTCCAGATTGTATGCAATATCGTGCCAAGACTAGAAACACTAGAGGGATAAATCCTACAGTAGTTCCTGGTAAAGTGTTGCAGTTTTAATGTTCTTCCATTCAACAGGACTTTCTCCCATTTTCAGTGCGGGTTTCCTTCACTTCACTTCCTCCATCTAAAGTATATTCCTCAACTATACACAAATATGCTTGTATACACAAATAATCAAACAAACAGAAACTACAGAAGATAAATGTGCACATAACCTTTTATACCCCCTGAATACCCAGCCAATGCATAAACACGGACCTCATGCATCCTCCACACACAAACTTCAGCACACACTCCTACCAACAAACTCTGCCAACCAAGCTCCATGTGCTACGCATTTTCCCCCAATTAGGAGCAGACGCCGACCTTACCCACTGCTGAAGCCCTCACAAGCAGAATCTCTCCTTCTCTGGCTCTTCAACAATTACCAGGAAGACCTATTAACGTGACCACGAAATATTCACTGTAATGAATATAATTAAATATCAACAAGACAAGATCAAGAGTGAAGGGCTATTATGAGCTGCTGGGCATTGGAAGAGAGGGAAGGAAGACTGCACCCAGAACTCTAGCCCAAAACCAAACCCGCCACCATGGCTGCACCACACACCAAGCCACAACAACAATAACAGTGGTGTTATATATCAGTTCACTGCTTGTTGTGACATCTGACAGTGTTGCATCACTCCATAACAAATCGTTTTCAAATCAGCTTTGGGTGACTTTTTATAAACAATTTAACAATGGGTGGAGGTGCTTGCATGAGGTCAGAGATGAAACATTAGCACTATGAAAGAGGTCTTTCTCCTCTATAGCAGCAAAACAGAAAATCTGTGCTGGCTGTTCACGTCACATTGGGCGTGTTTAGGTGAAGCCCACGAAGACGTACAGTATGCTCAGAGTTCCCTACAACTAACATATTCTGAGGTGCTTTTACACACATATACACACAGAAGTTGGGCAAGAAAACAGGTCATCCTTGTTGATTTTCAGTATGAGGAACAAGAGTATGCAAAAGTCTAGGCATCCCGAACACATTTCAAGAATAAGCATAAAGAAGAACACACATCCTTACAGCTCCATCACCAACTTCAGAGCTCCTCTCTGCAGAGTTTGGTTTCCAGTTCTAAACTCCACACAGTGAGATGACTTGCTCTACAGGGACTTTCACCTGAATGTACTATAGACAGAAACTTTCTCAAGCACAAACATTAGAACCTCAACATTGGTTCTTATTTAGAGCATGCACAGGGGGAGGGGGCATGAGTAATGACTGATACTCTGTCTGACACTACTCTTGGCTCTGATAAGTTGCTGTGATTTGGGCATGGTGAATTGTTACAAATGGCATGAGGAGCTCAGCATGGAGCCTAAGGGCCCTTACTTTGTCCACAAAGTATCAGTATCATGTACTACTGTCAGGATATAATGAAAGTTTTAGCAAATATAAATACAGTATCTCGCAAAAGTGAGTACTCCCCTCACATTTTTGTAACCATTACATCCTGAAACTGAGCTGCAGTACAGGAGCAAAGACCATACAGTGCTTTAACAGGACAGGTTCCACTCAGAACAGGCTTCGCCATGGCCAACCAAAGAAGTTGAAATGCATGTGCTCAGCTTCATATGCAGAGGTTTTTTTTAAACAGATGTACAAGTGCTGCCAGCATTGCTGCAGAGGTTGTAGGGGTGGGGGTCAGCCTGTCAGTGCTTGGACCATACGCCACACACTGCATCAACTTGGTCTGCATGGCTGTCATCCCAGAAGCCTCTTCTAAAGATCATGCACAAAAAAGCCTGCAAATAGTTTACTGAAGACAAGCAGAATAAGGACATGGATTACTGGAATCATGTCCTGTAGTCTGATGAGGCCAAAATAAACTTATTTAACTTAGATGGTGTCAAGCATGTGTGGCGGCAACCTGGTGAGGAGTACTCACCACACATTCATATGCTGCCTACACCTCTGGCCATGGAACTTCTTAACAATTATAACCACTCATCTTTTGACTGTTTACTTTATTACAATCTAGTGTTGAACAGAGGAGGACAGGTTCACCTACTGAGCTTTGGTTCGTCCCAAAGCTTCTTCCTTAGTACAGGGAGTTTCGCCTCCATCGCTCTGGCTTGCTTGGTCCCGGACCTTGTAAAGTTGCATTGTGACAACAAATGTCACATCAAGAAAACTGAATTTAACTGAGTACAAAGACAAGTGTGTCTTGCCTAGGGTCAAACATGGTGGTGGGAGTGTCATGGTTTGGGGCTGCATGAGTGCTAAGGGCCAACATGTACTGTGTCATACTGAAGCAGAAAAAAACTGGGCTGCAGGGCAGTATTCCAACATAATAATGACCCCAAACACACATCCAGGGAAAAAGGCCAAGCAAGGCTCCGGACCTAAACCCTATTGAGCATCTGTGGGGCATCTTCAATTGGGAAGAGCACAGGGTCTCTAACATGTGATGTCATCATGGAGGAGAAAAAGAGGATTCCAGTGGCAATCTGTAAAGCGCTAGTGAACCCCATGCCTAAGAGAGTTTAGGCAGTGCTAGAAAGTAATGGTGAACACACAAAATATTGACACTTTGGGCACAATTTGGACATTTAGAGTTGTACTTCGTTGTTGTCAGCGGTTTAGACAAAATGGCTGTGTGGCAAGTTATTTTGAGAAGACAGCAAATTTACACTGTTACATAAGCTGTACACCTATTTACATTGTATCAAAGTGTCATATCTTCAGTGTTGTCCCATGAAAAGATAATAAAATATATACAAAAATGTGAGGGGTGTACTCACTTTTGTGAGATACTGTGCATTTTATTCATATGGAATACCCACAGCAGTTTTATGAGAGAACATAATTCTGTATATTTGAAACATAATTAATTTAACATATAGAGGAAAACATTACAATATGGCCACTACAAATGTTATTGCACTTTTTACATGTTTTTTCCCCCAGTATGATAAACAATTAAAAAAAAAATCTTTGCTACCATTTTGGTTAGCAGGGAAGCTAGAGTCAATCCCAGCTGACTACAGGCCAGTGCACACTCCGGAGAGGAGGAATACAGAGACAGACAGACAATCTCACAAACACACACACACACACATATACACACACTGGAAATTTAAAACAGCCAATCCATCTAAACCACTAGCCTTTGGACTGTGGGAAAACACTGGACCAGTACACCACTGTGCCACCTTTAAGTGAACTTATTTCCACTTATTTTCCATTTACAGAATATATAATTTATTTTCAAAAGTTTGCATATGATTACATAGCGATTCAGACTAACTTTATAACATTTAATGGACAGCTGCATTTGGACTGCAGAGCACCCCCTCAACCCCACTATTAACAAAATGCACATCAGTGAAAGATGTTTTCACACTCAACTTAAATGTTCCTAGTTCAAATGCCTGGCTTACTTTACTCTTATCCTTTGTGGGCAATGCGTTCTGTTCACACAAGGGTACTTTGTGATGATTTAAAGTAATCTGCTCATTACTTAGAATGACATGTTGCTTAAACAAAGCTTGACAGGAGGGGCTCACCCCATATTTCAGCAAAGACAGGGTCATTTCAATGTGCCAGTGAAAAACTGTTAAATGTACTACTCAATATAAACAAAAAAAATTACAATGTTAAACCAATAAATGAGTTTAATATATTCTAATCGGTCTATTCGTTGTGTTTCCGTGAATCATTCAATTTTAGTTCACAGCCTCACATAACAGAGATAGCTGTCAGATTTCTTGTAGCCATTACATCTGCACCAGCAACAAAACAATTTGTTGTATGACATCTAATTTTTGTATCACTGTGAGACAAAAAATTCTGACCATTTAGAAGGTACCAACATCACTAATTAACATTAAAATACATTAAGGTGATTTTTAAAACATTAGCGTATTTTTATATATATACACCTATATATATATAGATATGTGCTCATCCCAGTCTTGTGCAGGTGTACAATCTTGCCCCTGGTGTCATTAACAAGTTCAAACAGGTGCCATTAATACAGGTGACGAGTGAAGGATAGAAGAGCTTCTTTAAGAAGAAGTTACAGGTCTGTGAGAGCCAGAAATCTTGTTTGTAGGTGACCAAATACTTATTTTCCACCATAATTTGCAAATAAATTCTTTAAAAATCAGACAATGTGATTTTCTGGATTTTTTTCCCCTCATTTTGTCTCTCATAGGTATATAGGTAGGTATAAATAGGTAAAGCTATGATGAAAATAACAGGCCTCTCTCATCTTTTTAAGTGCACAATTGGTCGCTGACTAAATACGTTTTTGCCCCACTGTACGTAAATACATATATATATATATATATAAAATGTGGCAGTTGCATGACAATGTCTGAGTGCATAGGTGCGAAGTCCCTCTCAATATCCCTAACTTACTGTGAGTAGTGTATATATAAATATGTGTACACACACACACACACACACACACACACACACACACACACACACACTTCATTTAGATTTTACACATAATGTTTTGAATGTCACCAATTATGATAATTTGGTGAAAATTATTTATTTTACAATAAGATTCATTTTTTTTATTATTGTGTTTCAAATAAAGAGTTTATTTTGCATTTTAAGTGAAAGAAAAAAATACCATTACTAAATGTTTACTAGAGGCAATATTTGAGGAGGACACTGCATGAAAAAACACACAGCTCATGAAACTTCACAGTATTATTTGTTTTTAAATTAATGTATGTTTAAAATGAAACACATGGCTACTACAGTCACTGCAGGCCATTATTACAGCTGAACAAATTCAATGTTGAGATTTCCATTATTAAACATTTTATAATATATATTACACTTGAAAAACATTTTATAAAGTATAATTGCATTAAATTTAAAAACTTCTACACAAACGCTGTCACTGTTTAAAGTGACTTAGCAAGAGACATTATAGTAATTATTGTACTTAAATAAACAACAACTAAAAGCCACTACTGACAGCTACAGCCTGGTCAGATGAAGAATGCAAAGTGTTACCCAAGCCCAGAGAGGGGAATTTGCCGTGCATAATAAAATAGGGCTTTGGCTTGGCTAATCAGGTCTAAGCAATAACATCTCTTAATCAGCATAATACACTCCTACAGCCTGTCAATTAACCAAAAAGTAAAAGTGCTGAATAGCTGCATGGGTGGCACCTCAGTCTCACTGACATATCAATACATAGATTGAAAGATTCAGTAATTAATTAAGTCATGGAGAAAGACCTGCCCACAGATTCACACACGTATACATCATAAAAATACAATGGTCATATGCACCACGAGTCCATATACATGCAAACCAGCAAAACATACTAATGGTCTCCTAGAGACAGCTGTGCATATGCTTTACTGTACATAGGTGAAATGGAGTATACATTGTATGCATAAAGTCCCATACTCAGAGATTCAGTCCAACATATACATAGACACTCGTTTCTTCACACAAAGCTGACTGTTTTTACTCATTCCCACATCAGAGGATGAGAGGGAGCAATAAAGGATAATGTTACAATGATTCGTTCAGATAGGAGCTGCAATTTGGGCCAGAAAAGGGTAACCCACTGAAAACCTTGCTTAATCATAATAAAGAATATATTAGAGGCTCTAAACTGTTGAAGGAATTATTTGCAGCATATCAAAATTACAATGTGCATAACAGCCCCATGTGGCTTTCGTCCAAATTTGGGTGAGATGGTGCGTAAATGAGGGAAACAATGGAGCTGTTCTCTTGTAGGCTACTTAATGCTCTCAGCTACTGAACTTTTTCAGTGTTCTTCGCATCACTGCCTACTACTGTTTTCCATTTTATTGGTGCATGCCAGGCAACATAGCCTGGGAGTATTTGCGAGGAGAAATAAGCCCATTGACTTCCAACGTATTCCACTGAGAAAAGACAGAAAAAGGGGAACAGGGCAAAGAAGGAGATGGAGAGAGTAGACCACAAGATAAAGCTGCACTTTAAACTAAAAGGCTCATTTAAGGATTAGACTAATCAACATTTAGGGTTCATTATGAATACCCAATAAATCTTAATAATAACACCCTGGTTATTGAGAATACCTTGTTTGGCTTTAGACAAAAAAAGCAAAACAAGGGTTGGAATTAATAAAGGGGCTAAGAAAAGGACAAATATTGAGAAAACTTAAGGACTGAAAACAAGGGGCTAAAACTGATTGGGTGAAATGTGGAAAACTGTGCTCGTGGTGGAAGAAAAGAGGGAACGGAGTATAAAAGATATAGTGGAAGTGAGCAAAAGGCACAAATCTGACTGTACTGTGTGTAATTTTGCATTTAAGGGATATGGTTTTTAAGGGAAAAGGTCACTGAAGAGCCCATTTTTTGTTTATTATTTTGTTTCCTCCTGACATCCACATGAGATATTTGTGTGGTTTTATATACCCAAAAGAGTTATTAATTAGAATAGACTGTGTTTGTTTCTGATATACACCAACATTCAAGCCACGGTCAGGTAAAGTAACACTGCTGATCCAGATGCTCCTGTCAAGGGGTGGGACAGGTAATGTGTTGAAAGCAGGAAAAACAAAAAAAAAGCGTAAGGACCTGAGGGCCAGACTGTGACAGAGATGACTCGACATCTTGTGAAATATTCCAGGTATGCAGTGATTAGTACCTACCAAACGTGACCCGATGAAGGACTACTGGTGAACAAGTGAAAGATGCACAGGGGAGTGAAATGTAGATGCAGAAAACCAAAAGCTCCTACAATTGGGCAGTTGAGCATCAAAACTGGAGCATAAAGCAAGAAGGTGGCCTTTCTTCTACATCATGTTAAAGGCCAGGTACATTGAGGAACAGTTGGCACCACAGGAAGAAAAGAAAGTGGCAGACGCAGTGTGATTTTCTGTGGGGGTTTTTTAAGGTTCTGCATTCTTGTGGATGTTAATTTGATGGTGTTCCCTAATGGCAGCGGCTTCTTTCAGAAGGCTAATGCTCCCTGCCTTACTGCAAACATTGTTTAGGACCCATTTCAAGAACATGACAGTTCAAGGTGTTGACTCTGCCTCACAATTCTCAGATCTCAAGCCAATGAAGCATTTTTGGGATCTGTGGGACAAACTAGTCCAATCCATGGAGGCCCCAACTTGTAGTCTTGTGGAGACTATGCCTTGACAGGACATGGGTGTTTTGACAGCACAATAAAGTCATAAAAAGACACAAATTGGCAGGTGGTTTTAATGATACATCTGATAAGAGTATGTAAGTAACCATTGATCATACAGGCTGCCCTGTATTCAAATAAGACTTTGGACTGAAACACTCTTTTTAACTTCAGTATGAAAGGGTGGGGCTAAACCGCTTTAGGCTGAACAGCAGTAAAAGCTTTGATTTTCATAACCATGCAAAAGCAATTAATTCAATACAGACTATTTTGGTATCTTGGTTTCCATTTGGATATTATGGGCTGGGCAGGGAATAGTAGTCGAGTCCTTGTTTTGTAAAGTCATTATGAAATAAAATATACACAATAAGCCATTTTAAATATCAATTAAAAAAAAAAGAAAGCCCTTTAAAACATCAAATATTCTATAGGAACAACCCATCCCCATGTTTTAAATTATCTTGCATTTGATTTGATTGCTTTCACAAAGAAACTCCACTATGAGCACATTTTCATTTTTGCATTTACCCTGTTACTACCTTGAATGCACACATGAATTTTTAGCAATGTGTTTTATCGGCTACTGTGACTATTAGTGCAAAAAACACAATGACAAAAGCTTTTTAAAACATAATTTTGTTATGTAAGTTTTACAAAACAATATGCATAACTCTATTTCACTTAGCTACCGCAACTAAACAGTACCACAAAATGTGTCTTGGAGCATAAAAACAGAGGGAGCAATGGGTGGGAAGATGAATTGCAAGTCAGGCTCTGTAAAATGACCCCCGTCCTGCTTGACCAAAGCAGTCTGTTTTCTTTGGAGCAAAAGCTAAGCATCTGTACATCTGGTCAAATATCTATCCAACTCTGTCTTCTGTCTACTGCCTTTGCACTCTATTACATATGCATATACTAAGGAATCTATCAAGACTGACACTAAACCATGTGATGAAACTGGATGTAAGAGTGAACAATGTTCATATGGTTTACCACCGCATGATATAATGTTCAGAGGTCGTAGATATATAGGCCACTAGGGTCCCAAGCTATTTCTATAATGTTAGTTAATGAAACATCTGAGCCTAGTAATCAGCAACCTTTATTCAGAGTGTTTGAAGACAAAATAGGAAAAATGTGGACTAGCTACAGGTCTTTTTGGTATATTGTATGTTAAAAACAAGCTAGCTTCACTTGCATAAATAAATCACCCTGTTTAACCTTTTTACCATAAATTGTGTCTGAAAAATTCGCAAAATGTTTCTAGTGATAATTAAGTGAATGTTTCTGTCCATTATCATCAGTGTCTCCGGTGGATTCAGAGGCTTGGCAAGCTAGTATGTGATTCAGAGTTCATGTTTTTGCAAAACAGGGGGTCCTGGAGTTACGTTGGGGTTCCATTCCTCTGAATGTAACGTAACATGAATTTTGCCCTAAGTCGGAACTCATGCACGCAATGATAGAATATATTTATTAAACATGAACGAGTAGCACACATATAGTTAACTCGAGTCTCTCTTGTAAACGTTTGTTGTGGGATGTGGCGTGTTTAATGGGGAGCAATGCATTATGGCCTATGTAGTGTCTGGTGCAGGAAAACAGGTGGGAAATATGGGCGGAAAAGAGGTAGAAAGAGAAGATTTTCTGGAAGTTGTATTTTGTTAGCGATGAAAGTGCAGGTAAAATAAACACATGGATCACATATACAGCAGTAATTGTAAGTAAGTGCAACAGTTTCTGGCCTTTACTCTAGAGTCTGCTTTAAGCTTGGGAGCCATAATGAAGTTTCCAAATAAGCAACACAAATGAAAGAACGCAAATGGCACAATGGCTTCTCCTGCGTATAGTGCAGTGTGACACTGAGTGCATTCATCCACTCTGCTCACCAGCCGTGCAAAATATGTTTTTATGTAACAAATGCTGGGTAAAAAAAAAGGGAGCCAGCAACATAACCATGAATCACCTTTGTTGAGTGACCACCAGAAGTGGCAAAGATTTTGGAGAAGCTGGCTACCAAGGACAAATGTAATCAGAAACACTGATCACATTATAAAACTGGCATACTGGAGTCTGGTGAATTAATCTAGCACATAAAACGGAAACTCGGAAACCTTGCTGATGCAATCGCCCTGGTTAATAGTATTAAAGAACAGAAAAGACATGATGTTTTTGAATGCACAGGCATGTTTACTGGCACCCTATCCGTATCTATCCATATCCATCGCATTCCACTGGCGCCTGCACCTGCATGGGCTGCTCATCTTCAGTCACGTACTGTGCTGAACTGAACTTGTGCTGGCAGCCCACTAACACACACACACAGAACACCTTAACCTGTGGGTCCACTGATGAGTCAGAGAGAGAGTGAGAGAGAAGTAGATATCATCTTCATGCAGGTGATTTTCAGTTAGCATAGCTCAGAGCTGGTATATAGCATTTACCGTCTAAACAACCAACACCTCCAAAGGAACTATTATGTCTAAAAACATGTTACAGTGCTAAAGGGATGACAGATGGATGGATAGTACAGGGTGAAAGACATAAAGAAAATGGAATGGACAAAGAGAAACAGAAGGGGGCAACCCTGGGCACTTTCAGTCCGTTCCAATTCCATTCCTCTCAGTTCTTAGAGGGATTGCCAGATCAAGAAGAAGAGTGAAGAGAATGCCAAAGAGGGAGGAAGAAACTGTGAGACCATGAGCCAAAGAAAAAGAGAATTAAGGAGGGAGCAATTAATGCCAACAGCAACAGAGCTAATGGCTACAAACTGTAGTTCACACAAGCCTGCTGCAACACAGGGCTCAGTATAAAAAGCACTGAAATTAGATGTTATGTATTTCTCAATTAAAATTAGCAACTCTGAATGAAAACTTGCTTCAGAGATCATGGAAATTTAAATCATTCTGGGAAAACAGACATATCCCTTTAAAAAAAAGAAAGCAACAATTAAAGGTCAAATAAAATTTAGAGACTTTTCTACACATCCCAGATGGAGTCCACATATCTGTAGCTTAGAACTGGGGCTATAAAGCAAATTTTGCTAACAATAGAAGTCACTTGTGACTTTTTTCCTTAAATGCCTTCCCAAAACTTCTCTCAATTCACTCGACCCACACCCAGCTCTTCATTGAGCTGGCACAGACCTGTGGTTTAGGAGAAAGTTATTTAATTTCAATTCAATAAAATTATATTTATATAGCTCTTTATACAAGTGACTGTCACAAAGCACTTTGTGTTACCAAAGTCTGAGTCCCTAAAAACTCATAATGTACTGTACTTACGTACTGTAAGTTATAAATGTTAATTTATTGTCAACATGTCCCCAGTTGCTTCTTAGATAAAATGTCTGTGCTGATAAACAACCTCAAAAGAAGAGAAGCTAATCTAGAATCAGCTTTAATGGTGACAACCATTTTAAATATGGAGGAATTTTATCCAAGGTTAGTTGTGTTGGCTGAAAAAGCTGCCTGTGGTGCTGAAGATTTGTTCATTTTTATAGCATGCACCAAGTAATACGGTGTTCTAAACTGTATCCACAAATCTGTGGAGTCTCAAAATGATAAGCTGGATGTGGTTATAGCAGGCTGAGAGATGTTTTGTTTTTGTATTTAGCTCTCATTCTAAACTAAAGAGGCTAAATTTGGACTCTTGGCTGATTAACTATAACTGGGACCAGTGGAAAATTTGATTTTTTGACACCAAACTACTTCAACAGTTAAACAGTTGTGTTTCAAGTGTGTTAACTTCCCTTTTAAAGATTAACCGAAGATTTTTACTTTCAAATGTGTCAAATTTTAACCTTCTATTCATTATTAGATCCTGCAGCCTATGTCTAAATCTGAGAGATTTTTTGGGTTTTAACACACTAACACACACACACACACACACACACACACACACACACACACACACACACACACACACACACACACACACACACA
>JBBIGC010000001.1:28821011-28844017 GCA_037576955.1 Lepidarchus adonis
CACACACACACACACACACACACACACACACACACACACACACACACACACACACACACACACACACACACAGTGTTGCATAAAGATAACATTAATCGGAGAGACAATGGCTACACAATTTGATAAAAAGCCAACAAAACACAACATACGAACATAATACAACATTGAGTGTACCATTAATGTGTACAGAGTGTGTAAGATGACATTGAGACAGAGGAATATGCAATGCATAAAAGCCAAATGTTACTACAACTGTAATCTGGTCAATCTTATTTTGAATAAACAACAACAATAAAATTTAACACATTCTTATAAACCTGATTACACACTGAGTTACAAAGTAATTTACAAAAAACGGTGTTACAGCTCACCTTAGTAGTTAACACCTCATAACAAGACAGAATGAAAAACACTTGGCCTGCCTACATGATGTATAAAGCCAAGCAATGTTGAAAGACATCGGCTACAATGTGATTGCTTCATAAACCATGTCCACCCTTTTCTTTAAGCTGAAACATGGTAAGGTCATGTAACAAATGTTGCTAGTTATAGTAGGTGTGGTTTACACATTCCAAGGACCTCCTTGAAACTAAACCACACCCAAATACAAATTTATGAACATTTGTCTTTAATATTTTTATGGCTCATTGCAATATCAGTGTAAAGCAGAACACTTACCAAAGCAGTTGCTCCTGTGAGGGACAAACATCTTGCATGCTGTAGCAATCTGTATCTCTGCACTCAGCACAGCTTTGATGATCAGATCCTCTATCTGTCCCATCAGCACTGGCAAACAATGAACAAAGGCATTCACTCACTGTCAGAGTGCAATATGTCAATCAGGATTTGATCCTGAAAGACCTAATTATCATTATAAATGACTTTTTTTTATTAAAAAATTAACAAAAACCATGACTACCAAGTGTAATTGTAATGTAAAAAACATGTGATCTATTTCTTATTTAAAATGCTATATAATTAAAACTAATTATTATTATTAGAAGAAGTAGTAGTTCCAGTGGTAGTAGTTGTAGTAGTATTAGTATTGTTATTATTACTGTGCATAACAAAACTTTAATGCATATCACAATATGAAAACATTGCTGTTCATGCATGAACTGCAAAGCCATTGCTTATATCTTTACATGGGAAAATATGTAAATGGCCCTATTAACATTCCATACAGCATCATACCAACCATGCGCAGAATAAAATAAGAGTATGATTAAATACAATAGGACAGGTGAGTGTGATATAGTAATGTGAGCCTCTACTCACATGTGGTGTCTTTTCCCTCCTGTCTCAAATACCTCAGCATTGCACTCATGCTCCATTTGTTCCCATAATCCTCTACTTCAGGGTCATCGCAGCTGAAAGGAAGAAAAGGCCCTCAGTGCATGGCTTTGCCAAAACAGCAATGAGAAATGAGCACAGTGCAACAATGTTGACATGATTAGCAAACAAGGGGATTATCTCACATCTGAGGATGCATTCCTTCTCCATTTTAGAACAGGGAACAATAGTCAGTGATGATTTAACTGTTTTTCATGACAGCTCAAATCTTTTCCAATTAGTGTCACATTCATCCAATTCTACTACATAAGCCTCTTCACAAGAAGATAAGCAGACCACATACAGCAAATGAGTGATCTGGGATGGCAAGACGAATATATTTAATGAGGTATATATTCCAGGTAGAAGCTAAAGCTGTAAACAGCAGCTATATATATATATGTATATATCTATCTATAAAATGTCAGATAATTACACAGAATATCACTAGACAGGGATGCTGAGACATACATGCCTCTGCTTTCACTCATGCATTGACTCATGTTATGGTTGTAACTGATCAAGCTTAAAATACGACACTGCCATTTTTCTTAACTTTTAACACTCAGCAGAAAGAATTGAGCAAAATAAAAAATTACTAAACAGTGAAGGAAAAGATTGTTCAAAAATCTAAATAGCAAAAAAGGCTAAAAAAATATCCTGTCACCAAAATTTCTCTCAACTCACTCAAACCACACCCAGTTCTTCGTTAAAATGGAGCAGATGTGATATAGTTTAGGACTTAGTTTAACTTACTATGAGAGCTAACAAAACCTTAACAAGTGGTTGACAGGAATTTTGGTGATATAATTAGAAAACAATTGTCTGATTACTGACTTCTCCAATGCTAAACAGAAATAGAGGGATTTGGAATTCAAATATATCTTGGCTCAACTACATTCATGGCAAGTGGGAAATTGTGGAAATTAGATTTTTCATAAATCTGTTCCTTTAAGGTTTGAGTAACGGTAGCCTTACCTGACATAATCACTGCTCTTCTTGTTTATACTGTAGTTGGTGAGATGCATAAACTGGTTCTTTATGCTCTTCATAGCATGGTCATACTTCACAGTGGCAAATCTACAGTACAGCCCACCAAACAGAAGAAATATTTTATTACATTACAGTACCATCATATATCCTTTTAATAACAAAGCAAACTGTCCAATTAGACAATTAAATACAGTGTATGGATCCAGTATAAGAACAGGACTGTCGTCCTAGTCCTGTGATTAACACTACAGAAACAAGGCCTGACAAAATAAAGCATATGCATTAGTTTCATGGTTCTTCAGTCTTGGCTTGTCTCGTGTCTGTCACACCCCGGTCTTGTTCTCTCAGTCCACCAATTGCTGTGTGTTATTATGTTTTCCAGGTGTTCAGAGTTTTGTGTTTAGTAAATATACCCTTGTTTTTCAGTCCCTCCTCATTGGTTATATGTGATTCTTGTGACATTGTGAATTGTGACACGTGTTTTGTTATGGTCGTATCTATGGTAGTACTTGCTTCCGTGCTTACCACTTTACATATTAAAATGGTTATTGGTAACGCTTGACCTTACTTCCACACCTCAAAACCTTCATAATTAGGCATATGATCCTAAAGAGAGACTGCACAGTACAAATACTGTAAAATGCAGGTGTATAAAACAATAAAATAGTCAAATAAGTAAATAAATATTAAGATAGAACAGGGTTTAAAACTAGGGTGAGTGATTTGCTGACATCTGATAATGTGAAACAGAAAAAATAAGGACCAGTAGTGCCACAAATAAAAATAAATAAAATTTGAAGTGTATACAATTACTTAGGTCACATACTAATCTGCACTAAATCAAACTACACAGGCCTAATTATGAAATGAAACAGCTGATCAGAGCTCTGATGATATGAACAATATGGTTATTGTGGCAAACTGTGAAATAATTTATCATCATATTGCCAAACGTTTACTTGAAACTTTACTTTGAAAGTTAAGTGTCAAAATAATTTTCTTCCACAAAGTAGGAGTCTCCCTTCTTAGTGTACAATAGTGCTGTATTTCAGAGGGTGGACACCACATGTGGAATAATGAGAATTCCTTGGCACCGTGAGCACCTGAATGCCTGCAAAGCCACTGGAATGTCTCAGATAAAAGCTGGATTTGGAATTCTGCCAGGATTTATTACAGACAGTTAATAATGGTACATGGTGAAAATAAACTTGTGTGTCAATCTGTGAAGGCCATGCTTGTGCCAAGGCTAATAGCAACAGGCCAACCGTTTTATATTTTATCCAAGTCAATCTGACCCCTGAGTCTCTCCAAGCCACACCTAGCCAATATATATCCAGTTCCCACAGTTTTATTTCCACAGTGAGTTGGACAGATGGCGATGTGACATCTGTATTACACAACCAGCAATTCCAAAGTGGAGAAGCTGCATGAGTCACATTCACTCACTGTACATTCAAGTATAAAAGCACCATAGACAGCTTCAATCATACTTAATAACACACTTTATATAACATATATATATATTAGTGTGATTCTTTTTAGAACCTATTTAAATATTTGCTGTGATGTTGAATATTTGAACTAAATAAGAACTAAATATTAAATAACTGTAAATGAGGAAAGCAGCATTACTCCCTCACTCTCTCCTTTATAGAACACGATAATTTTTATCGTTTCTAATGTTCTTCAGGACAATCTACACTTGTTAAACCTGATATTGCTCATCCATTAGTGAGACGATGGAAAGCTTTTTGTAATATTGCAATGTTTGTCATAATCACCAGAAACACTTCTGCTGCCATCTAGTGGTCTCTGCTCAGATGAACACTGCATTTGAAGCAAGGGCTCTAATGTTTAGACACATGCCTAATTACAGGGATATGATGTCATTTTTGTATGTTCCACATTTTCAAAGATCTATCGATTCTATGAATAAAGAAATTCTTCTGAAATACAGATTTGGCATTAATACATAAGACACTGTTCTAAGACCACACTAAATTGAGACATGCAGTGATGCTACTTCCTGAAGGACACAACATGTTTGATCAGATATTGAGAGGAGAGGAGAGGAGAGAACAAAGGCTCACCTTGCAAGCCCTTCTTCATAAACATAGATGATGATGGGGTCATAAGAGGTCACTAGCACATACAACCGCACATCAAATTTAAAATCTGCAGGAAAATGCGTAAAGAAAAGATCACTGAACAATAAAAATGATCAGATTTTTCTTTATTAATTTCCTTTTCTCTACTATATACTCACCATCAATCAGCAATGGATTGCTGATGTATCGTGACACCAGTATATTCTCCTCTAGTGGAATCTGACTTGGCTGAAAGAGTCAAAAATTCAAGCAAGTGTCACATATTGCAGGATTATTGATCACTTTGACAAACTGTCTTACTTCAATAAGCCAAAACATTAAGACTACCTGCCAAATATTGAGTAATGCGGCTAATGCAGCTATAACTATGGTGCACTCTTTTTTTCTGACCCCTTCCTATCAGAGCCACCATTAATATCTTGTCAGAAGCTCCTATTGGGGATCAGACCAGGCAGGCAGCCTTCATTGCCCACGTGTATCACTGAGCCTTGTATGTACAGTGCCCTCCATAATTTTTGGCACCCCTGGTTAAGATGTGTTAAAAGCCTTAAAATAAATTTTATTTTTATTGCAGAAGCATACTCTCAAATTGTAGAAAAATGCAACCTTCAACTCAAATGAATTTTAAGGGGGGAGGGGGAATACCTGACTAAAAAAATAATTCTTTTTCATAAAGTCACCTGTTTCATAATTATTGGCAAACCTAACAATTCCTAGGAAAAAAAATTAACTGAAGTATTTCTGTCATTTCTACAGTAGTTTACAAAGTTGATCAGAGTATCTAGGAACACTTAATTAGTAATTCATCACTTCCTGTTTCCCTGGGGTATAAATACGATGTAACACACCGTATTTCTCTTATCCACTCTTCAACATGGGAAAGACAAAGGAACACACCATTCAAGTAACGCAGATGTGTGTCGACTTTCATAAGTCAGGCAATGGCTACAAGAAAATAGATATAAGTTAAATAAGAAGTTTAAAACAACTGGAACAGTGGTAAACAAGCCTGGATGAGGATGCAATGTTATTTTGCCACCACGCACAGTGAGGAGGATGGTACGAGAAATTAAAAATTCTCCAAAGCTCACTGTTAAAGAATAGCAACAAATGGTAAGATCTTGGGGTCACAAAGTCTCCAAAATAACCATCAGGCACTTTGTACATGCCAACAAGCTGTCTGAGAGGCATGCACAGAACAAACCTCACTCACAATAATAAACGCAAACGTCTGGAGTTCGCAAAGTGCTACTGGAGTTTCAACTGGGACCATGTGCTTTGGTCAGATTTTACCAAGATAGAGCATTTTGGCAATAACACTAAGTGGGTCTGGTGGAACACAAAAGATGAGTATGCAGAAAAGCACCTCATGCCCACTGTGAAGTATGGGGGAGGATCAGTGATGCTCTGGGTCTGTTCCTCTTCCAGAGGCCCTGGGAACCTAGTTAGGGTGCAAGGCATCATGAATACTTAGAAATAGCAGCACATTTTAAATCAAAATCTGGTGGCCTCTGCCGAAAGCTGAAGATGGGTCATCACTGGGTCTTTCAGCAAAATAATGACCCTAAACATGTGGCCAAATCTACACAAAAATGGTTCACCAGACACAGAATCAAACTCCTCCCATGGCCATCTCAGTCACCAGACTCCAATTAAAAACTTTATTTAGAGAAATTGTGCAAAGAGGAATGGTTGTAGATCCTTCTTTCTGTATTCTCCCACCTTGTAAAACATTATAGGACAAGATTAGGTGATGTTTTGTTGGCAAAAGCGGGTTGTACAAAGTATTAACATCAGGGGTGCTAATAATTCAAATGCAAAGGTTTTTCACTTACACTGCTGACCAGGTAGATGCCCCTTCCTCTGGAGGATGCCACAGGTTTAATGATCCATGGGCCTTTATCCTTGCAGAAGGAGTCTACATTTCAGATGAGGAGAGAGAGGGAGAGATTAAAGTACAGCGGAAGAGCAAATGAGGTCAGAGCTTTCATACTTTTTGATGTTTACTTTCAGCATGAGCAAAAAGCTAAACAGAGATCTCTGCAAAGCTTATGAGGAGGGCACTTACTGCAGAATTCCTGGTATTCTGCAGGAAGCACAAAGGTCTGGGGCACAATGTGAAAGTTTTGAAAGCCGTGCGTCTGTTGCATCCTCTGGATGTTTTTGTACAGCCGATCTTTCCGCGTCAGCTCATATGATCTGCAAACAAACAAGAACATTAACCACGAGAGTGAAAGAATGAGGTGAACATCTAAAATGGCCAGGGAATATAAACCTCTGTACTTACACTATGAGTATAGTAGTGTATTATCATACTGCATTGTATTATCATCAGAATCTTTCAAACTAAAGGATCTGGCAACAAGAAGTTTTCAAAACTGCATACACATACACAGGTCAAAATACCTGGGAAAGTGGTTCACTTTCTGGAAATCCTGAAGACTGCGGAGCAGGTAAGTCTTAAGGTGGGAACCTGTCCACATCAGGTTGAAATCATTACTATTTGGGTGTACCTAAACACAGGAAAGTACATAATAGATAAATACTAAACATTTTTTAAATATTATTGAACACATTATGTAATTAGAATCAATTATTAATAACTTTAAACTAAATGATAACTTCTTAAATAACCTACTAAACAGTACTTCCACTTTTCCAGCTGAAACACTGACCTTTCTATAACAGTCAAACTACTCCAATCTGCTGCCCCTCCCCTCACCCTGCCTCATTCTCCTGCTCTCTTTGTGGAGGCAGATTTGGCATAGCCAATCATATAGCAATAGAAGTTTACTAAACCTTGGCTCAAGTACTGCTATGGCAGATACTAGCCCTGCCTTTGATGATGATTTTAAGTCCAGCAGTACTAAAGTGAAATAAAACAGGCATTAATAGCAAGTACCCCAATGGTGTGATAATAGTGCAAGCAATTCCTTGTGAATCAGGCTTAGAAATGTTGGCGGCCAGTTGCTTTACATTCCTGAGCTTTGACATCGCTAGTGTCAGTTTAAGGGAAACAAAGACTCCTTTATGGATGCAAGAGACCTACAACATGGTGCCTGTATCCAGTATGATTTTATATGCAAATATTGTATCAATGTTTTTAAGCAGTGTTCATTGACAATGGCTAGTGGCTAGTGTGCGGAACAGAAAATTAAACACAGAGTGGCCTTTTATTGTGGGCAATCTAAGGCTCATCTGTGCAATATTCATGCATCTAAATCAACACCTTGATATGCCACACCTGTGAGGTGGGATGGATTATCTCAGCAAAAGAGAAGTGCTCACGAACACAGATTTCGGCAGATTTGTGAACAATATTTAAGAGCAATAGGTCTTTTGTGCATGTAGAAAATGTTCAGCTCATGCAAAATGGGAGCAAAACCGAAAGGGTTGTGTTTATATTTTTGTTTAATGTGTGTGTGTATATATATATAAAATATACATACACACTGCGTACCAAATTATTATGCAAATTATGTATTTCTCTGATTTTCCTAAACAGTTGATGCAAATGACAGTCAGTATCATTTTCCAAGTCATCAAGAGTAGCATTTAAATGTTACTGAACAAAACTCCAATAATAATAGTATGAAAATGAAAAACTTAAAATGCACTTTTCTAAATTATTACACAAAACAGAGTTTCAAAACATGTTATAGGTTGTAAAGAACTGAAAATGGTAAATTGTTGATACAGCATTAGCAGATCATTTAATGAAATCAAAACCTGTTTAAATTAAAAAGATATTTAAAGGCCAAGTTACATATAACATAGGAATCTTTATTGGACAGCAGCTTCACAATTCTTGTATCCATTGAACATTGAAGTTTTTGGAGAGTTTCTGCTTGAATTTCTTTGCAGGATGTCAGAATAGCTGCTGTTTGGATGTGAACTGCCTCCTACCCTCATAGATCTTCTGCTTGAGGACGCTCCAGAGGTTCTCAATAGGATTAAGGTCAGGGGGCTGTGGGGGCCACACCATGAGTTTTTCTCCTTTAATTAATGCTGATTGCAGCCAGTGATGTAGAGGTTTTCCTTGCCGCATGAGAGTGCATCGTCATGCAAGAAGATAATTTTGTTATGAATAGCATGGTTCTTCTTTTTGTACCATGGAAGAAAGTGGTCAGTCAGAAACTCCACATACTTTTCAGAGGTCATTTTCACACCTTCAGGGAACCTAAAGGGGCCAACCAGCTCTCTCCTCATGATTCCAGCCCAAAACTGACGTTGCAGCCTTGTTGGGGCATGGTAGCAGAGCACCAACCATCCACCACTCCATCCATCTGGACCAGGGTTACACAGCACTCATCAGTGAACAAGACTGTTTGATAAGGAGTCTTCATGTAGTTCTGGACCCACTGCAGCTGATTCTGCTTGTGAGCACTGGTTAGAGGCTGAATAGAAGGTTTATACAGAACTGCAAGCCTCTGGAGGATCCTACACCTTGACGTTCGCGGGACTCCGGAGGCACCAGCAGCTTTAAAGACCTGTTTGCTGCCCTGTAATGACATTTTAGCAGCTGCTCTTTTAATCCGACATATCTGTCTGACAGAAACCTTCCTCATTGTGCCTTTATCCGTGTGTGCTCGGACTCAGCCACAAAACAGTATGACTATCAAGCTTAAGTTTTCGTGAAATATCTAAGGTTTTCAGTTCTTGTCCAAGGCATTCAACTGCTTCACGCTTTTCAGCAGCAGAGAGATACTTTTTCTTTCCTGTATTGCTTGAAAATGGGGATCTGCTTAGTAATGTGGAACGCCCCTCTTCAGTAGTTTTTCCTTTACTTGGGCTCACCTAGCAAACTAATTATCACAGGTGCCTGAGATTGATTTCAGTGATCCAAAGAACCATAAAACACAATACCATCCATGAGTTTAGTTAAGAAAAACTAAATATTTCATTTTTATGACACTTAAATACAATTTGTATATAGGCCAAAAGTTTGGACACACCTTCTCATTTAATGTGTTTTCTTTATTTTCAAGACCATTTACATTGGTAGATTCTCACTGAAGGCATCAAAACTATGAATGAACACATGTAGTTAGTGGGATTTCTTGCTTTATCAATGGGGTTGGGACCATCAGTTGTGTTGTGCAGAGGTCATGTTACTACACAGCCGACAGCCCTATTGGACAACTGTTAAAATTCATATTATGGCAAGAACCATAATAAATATATATATTATACATATAAATTATATACATATAAACATATAAATACAAACACACACACACACACACACACACACACACACACACACAGTGTTGAGTTGTGCTCATAAGTTTACATACCCTCACAGAATGTATAATTTCTTGGCCATTTGTCAGAGAATATTCTTTTACTCATTGTTAGTGTTTGGCTGTTGCCAGAAGAAAGGGGGGCCGAATACTTTTGCAATCCACTGTATACTCAAGCACAGCACGACCCCCTCTGTTCAGAAACTGGGCCACTGCCTTGCTAATGAAAGGTGCAAGGACTGGCCAAGCATGTCTCCAGACCTAAACCCTATTGAGCATCTGTGGGGCATCCTCAAATGGAAGGTGGAAATACACAAGGACTCTACCATCCACCAGGTCTGTGATGTGGTCATGGAAGAGTGGAAGAGAATTCCAGTGGCAACTTGTGAAGCTCTTGTGAACTTCATGCCCAAGAGAGTTTGAGGGAGTGCTGGAAAATAATGGTGGCCACACAAAATATTGACACTTTAGGCACAATTTAGACATTTTCACTTAGAGGTGTACTCACTTTTGTTGCCAACGGTTCAGCCATTAATAGCTGTGTGTTGACAGCAATTTACACTTTTATACAGGAAGAGTGAAGGGTGTATTCACTTTTGTGAGATACAGTAAAAGTTTAGTTTTTAAAATACTTTGCTTAGTAGGTTATTACAGTCTGACATCAATTTCTGTCAGCAGTGTGCTGTTCGTGCATTATGCTGAATGCATTTACCTCATGGAATCCATGATTCACAAGTATGCCACGTACAAGTCGGCTCTCTGTGCGCACAATCTTGAAAGCTAAATGATATTTTTCTGCAAAAAAAAAAAAAAAGAAATAAGTTACAGCTTACAGTGATACAGACTTCAGTTCTACAGAATTTCAACAGCAAGCAGATGACAGTGAGTGGTCACCCAAAGATAGCAATACTGCACAAAAACAACAACAAAAAACACCCACTGAGAGGTAATACATGTTTGACAGGCTACATAATACATTGTCCCATCTAACTACATTTTCATGCTCCTGCCATCTCTATGAAATGTAGGACTTTAAAACAGACAGAAACTTGTTTCCTAATTGATTTCATACCTCCCACGAAGCATATATTTCTGTCTTTCAGCACAATGGCTTCAGCATGAAATAGCAAAACGGGGATTTTCCTACTGACGCCACTCCAGGCAATGCAGGGATGACTTCTAAAAATAAAGAATACAAGAAAAGAGAAAACATGTATTGAGATATAGTTCACTGAACATCACATGGACATATAGCCTATTTAGCATCTCATACTAAAACAAAGCATTTCACACCACCACAACATGCCTCAGTGAAGCTCTAGGACAAGAAACCCACAGTTTAAGAAATAGAGAAATTATAAGATTGTTCTAGTTGTAGTGATAAGATGATATTCTGACATTGTGCTTTATTGTAAATGACAGTAGTGATAAGGTACACCATCTTATCTGGAATTATTATACAGTGGTGTGAAAAGCATTTGCCCCCTTCCAGATTTCTTTTTTTTCCATGTTTTTCACTCTTAAATGTTTCAGATCACCAAACAAATTTAAATATTAAGTTTAAATTTACATATTTTTTTTTCATATAATACATGTAGTTAGGCTTCTATGCAGGAACTTGCTTATGTGTTTGTAACTATCATATCAAGCTCATAATTACATGCACAAACGATCTGATAAACAATAACTGTTGTTATTCTAGACAAGACAAGAAACAGGTATCAAATGCCAAACCATCAAAAAGAGAACCCAGTACCAGTTACTGAACATTATGGCAGTAGTGGTTGACTGTAGTTGATTTATTGTGACTCTGCTATTTAGACTCATTCATTTGCATGACATTGCATCAATTGATGCGCCTCAGTCTTTCTAGTTTTATTCTGCTGCAACAAAAAAAAAAGTCAGACTTTTTTAGATTTATGTAGCAGGAACTTCAATGAGAAATAGCAGTGAATTTGTTTGATTTGCATCAACTGATGTAGTCAGTCTTTCTAGTGTTAAGTGAAGGATTTTAGAAGGAAATCTACATGGCCCTGTGTGACAAAGTGATTGCCCCCTAAACCTAATAACTGGTTGGGCAGCAACAACTGCAATCAAGCATTGTAGTGAGTCTTTTACAGCGCTGCGGAGGAATTTTGTCCCACTCATCTTTGCAGAATTGTTCCAGCTCAGCCATTTTGGAGGGTTTTGGAACATGAACCGACTTTTTAAAGTCATACAACAGCATCTCAATAGGATTCAGGTCAGGAGTTTGACTAGGCCACTCCAAAGTCTTAATTTTGCTTTTCTTCAATCAGAGGTGGACTTGCTGATGTGTTATGGATCATTGTCCTGCTGCAGAACACAAGTTTGTTTCAGCTTGAGGTCATGAACAAATGGCTGGACATTCCCCTTCATGAGGTTTTGGTAGACAGCTGAATTCATGGTTCCATTTATCACAGTAAGTCTTCTAGGACCTGAAGCAGCAAAACAGCCCCAGACCATCACACTACCACCTCCATATTTTAGTGCTGGTATGATGGTCTTTTTCTGTAATGCAGTGTTATTTCTACACCAGATGTAATGGAACACACACATTCCAAAAAGTTGAGATGAGCCTTAATGTTCTTTTTGCTCAGCATTGTTTTTCGTCTTGGCACTTTACCATGCAGACAATTTTTGACCAGTCTTTTTCTTATGGTGAAGTCATGAACACTGACCTTAACTGAGGTGAGTGAGGCCTGAAGTTCTTTGGATGTTGCCGTGGGGTCTTTTCTGACCTCTTTGATGAATCATTGCTGCACTCATAGGGTAATTTTGGTTGGTCACTCACTCCTGGGAAGGGTCACCACTGTTCCATGTTTTTGTCATTTGTGGATAATGGCTCTCACTGTGGTTCGCTGGAGTACCAAAGCTTTAGAAATGGCTTTATAACCTTTTCCACACTGATAGATCTCAATTACTTTCTCTCTCATTTGTTCCTGAATTTCTTTGGATCTCGGCATAATGTCTAGCTTTTGAGAATCTTTTGGTCACGTCAGGCAGGTCTTATTTAAGTGATTTTTTGATTGAGAACAGGTGTGGCAGTAATCAGGCCTGGCTGTGGCTAGAGACATTATTATATATTATAGGGCAATCACTTCGTCACACAGGGACATTTACATTTGGATTTTTTTATCCCTTAATAATAAAATTCTTCATTTAAAAAACACATTTTGTGTTTATTTGTGTTGTCTAATATTTAAATTTGTTTGATGATCTGAAACATTCAAGTGTAACAAACATGAAAAAAAATTAAGAAATCAGGAACTTTCATACCACTGTATGTAAGAGTGGAGATGGGTATTGTTACAATTTTAACTGCATTACTACTCTTACTGGTATTTCTTATTGGGCGGTACTTTAACAGTATTCTCATACAACAACAAAAAATACAATTTACAATGTGCCATTGCTTTATTTAGGGGCAGCCTTGGCCTAATCATTAGAGAAGTGGGTTTGTGACTGAATGGTCGTGGGTTTAATTCCCAGACCAGCCAGCATGCTGAAGTGCACTTAACCCCTACTGCTCCCCAGGTGCCGCTCCAGTTGCAGCCCACTGCTTCTGGTATGTGTTATCACTGCCTCAGATGAGTAAAATGCAAAGATGAAATCATTTTTGTTATTTGTGAAAACTCAGACTAACATTTAAATTATTTTTAAAGAAATTTACATTAAAAGGTGAAATGCAAAATATTTAGCATAAAAAATACAGCAATGTTTTAAACAAATACAATCACTTTTGTTAGTTTTAATTCTTTCTCAATCCACAAGAAGATTATGTGCCCTTTTATGCCTTTTTAAGTTTTTTATGCGACCACATAAAATAAAAGGCTTTGTATCTGCTTGGCAGGCAGGCCGTACTTTTCATATATTTTAATATTTTTTTATATTTTAATGTCTACTAATAGACTACTACTATTAAGTATCATGTGATTGTAATATATGTCTCACCGATTGGGCCAGGTACATCCGAAGTCAGTATACAAATCACACACACCCACAAGTGAAAAAGAACTTTCACACTGCCCAGGTAGAAACACCAGCATTTGTGCGAAAACACTCTGGATTAACATCATAATCAGTCACAGAGCAGGTCAAATGGAAAAGATTAATTTTATGTAGAAGCAAAAAATAATTAGCGAAAGCAAAACCATTAACATCAGAACTTAATAGATACTCCAGACTTATTTTTTTCCCTCAGATCCTGTTTTATACTGGTTTTCGGTACCCATCCCTATGTAAAATAAGACAAGATTTAGGAACATTAAGGAAGCAAACCAATAATCTATCAAAATACAAGTTGGCCTAGAAAAAAATTTGTATTTTTCTTTTTTGATAGTAAATTATTAAAATTGTTATACAATTATTTAAATTGTTAAAACTAGGGCTGCACAAGGTAACAGTATTTTTATTGGATGAATTATTTTTTAGCATATAGCTAATATTGTTTTTGTTTTTTTTAATCCCTGCATAATTGAATATAACAAGAGAATATTCAGTCCTGGTTAACTGGATTCAATGAAGCACATTGTAAATAGCTGAGAAAATACATGGCATGTATATTTATAATAACATGTATTTTCTTAACTTCATCAACCCCTAGTTATAACTGACTATTTTTACCAGGTCATAATACAACCTAAAGTTCTGAAGTACCAATAAATGTTTTAAATAATAGAAATTTATGATTTAGATAAATAGCAAGCTCTTCAGGCTCAGAGCAAATTCTGGAGATTATTTTTTCCTTTTCTGATATCTTTGGAATTCTCAGCATTAATTGCATGTTAGGAAATGCATTTTACACACTTTAAGGTATTCAGGACATTCAAAACATATTTTACCATGGTCTCATCTTAATCTACTAAATGAGACTAAATAGAACTGTAAACATAGTAAGGTTATTTTTAGAGTAACTACGGCAGGCACTGTCTGTTAAAAGTCATGCCAAGTTTAGGTATTAGATATCTCTATAAATATCAAAGCACCCCCTGTTAATGCTCTAGCATATCACATTAAGAGAATTTGAAGAAACTTTACACTTCTGTTATCCCATTCATATCCCATTCTACACACATATAGAAAAGTAAAGTGATTATTCTGAAGCCAACATGAGCTGCAGAGCCACTTACTCCAACTCATCTTCTGACTGAGACTCCGTATCCTCTTTATCCTGGGTAACAGCTGGCATTTCCACCACAGAGATGAAGACTTTCTGGTCTGTGTCAGCTAAATGTGGTTATGACAGGACACATCTCGAACCTGCAGGCACAATTCAAAAACAAATAATGTTTAATAAACAATGAGTCTTTCTCTTGTAATCATGGAGAAACCTTCCCTTTGTAACCTATACCAATCACCTTGGACCCCATGGACATTAAATATGTACCAACTGTTCATAGTTTTAGAAAGAAGATGAAACGGTCTTATTTTTTTTCGACAACCTCAATCAGTTAGCTGTTTTTATCTTTGCAGTATTGAACAAAAAGTTTTATCTGCTTACTTTTTACAGTTGCATACTTATTTTAAATTTTAATAAAATGAAAACTGAGAACACATCCATTTTCTTTCGCTTACAACCTTGCTAAATCTTGAATTCATTCTCAGTTATGGGTACCAAATGGGTAAAATGCAGAAACAATTTCCTACGAGTAATCTGTGTCTGCAGATTTTACTTCAAGTGCAATGCATTGTTATCAATTTGTGCTTATTTTATCTCTGTTAAACTCTGTCTGACACTGTGCTATAGAAATACACCTGCCTTTAAATCAATTCTTAGCATCAATGAAGGCCACCTGCAGCCTTTAATTAGCTTCAAAGCATTATTGCACAGAGTTTAAGACTCATAATAGTTCATATGTAGCTTCTCGGTCGGCTGGAACAGTCAGTTACACTGGTTACAGTAACTACAAAGATTCGGATTTGCTATGTAACAGCTGAATTACTCAACGAAATTGAAAGGGTGGAGTAAACTGCTGTCTGTAAGACAAGCAAAAAGTAGTCAGTAAAAGCAGGTTTCGTCTCTATCTCAGGTGATTTAAGTTAACTTTACTACGTTAAAAACACAACATCTATAGTACTAAAATAGTCATTTGTCGTAATTAATCCAGATTAAAGCGAAATAGAGGTACTGAAGGGCAGCGTCAGCTAAAGCTACAATGAACATTAGAAGAATTAACGTAGCTTAGCCTAGCTTAACCTAGCTAACTACATATACAAGTACAAATTCCAAATCAGGTCATAAAAGTTTATATTGTCGATGAATGCTATTTCTCGAACTAAACATACCTTCTTCGTGTGTATCACAAGAAAAGCAACGGTCTAAGTGATGAAGTTTGCCAGTTAGCTAGCTAGCTCCCCTTCTCCCACCGCTGTAACCATAACAACCAACCGGCAAGCGCTAAACTACGCATGCGTCGTCTTTGTTGAGGTCACGTGACGCTCTGGCATGACGCGCGTCTCAGGGCCAGATTAAAGTGAAGCCTAAACCTAGACTAGATAAAGGATTTTCATTGGTGACTCAGCACTGCGACTGCAGTTTAGCCAAAGATTACGCTTAATCTATTTCTGAGAAATAAGCCTATACGAATGCATGCCTACAAAAATAAGTCAACAAACAAAATGTATATTTTGGCAGGATTTTGGTCAGTCACATTGGTGAAAAAATTATTCACCTTTTTTTGTGTGTGTGACGACGACGGGATTTAATAGTAGCAATTAGGAAAAATTATATAAACTATATAATATAAAATTGCATAAACTTTACGAAAAAATACACATTTATATATTATTACTTTACATTACTATTGCATTAATGTGACCTTTGTATGTGTATTATGTTGCACATTGTAATTAAATTAAATTAGACTAGACTGTGCGTGTATATATATATATAATACAAAAAAATTCACAGGCAAATATTGCACGTCATAAAGTTCTCTATGCAATGTTTGTTCAATAATCTGTTAATAATTTGAAAACATGTCTTCATTACTGAACTTTTTAAGCCTATTGTAAGTCTATTAATCTTTCCAATTAAATGAGATTCTTTTTTTATTACTATTACTGTTTCTACTAATTTAATATAAACATTTTAAGCAAGGGCATGTATGAGCGGTTTTATTATTATGCATGTTTTATTGTGTTATAAATATTCTGCACCAGGCTTCGCTTTGTAGATTTGAATCCAGTTTATTGAAAAAACTGTTATGTACAAACAGACCTACTGTTTGAACTCGTGTGTTAATCGTCAGATACTCCAAGCCTCATGTGATTGGTGGAATTGTAACGTAGGCGTTGTCTTAAACCACGTGTTTTTAGTGGGTCCACTGAGGAGACGGTGTAGCGGCAGTCGGTGGTGTGTGATTGGTCCAGACCTTTGACTCCGCGGTGATTATTAGTGAAGGGGAAGTGTCCAAAAATCATGTTTTGCAGCAGTGTTCGATGCAGAAGAGGAAGAGATCATAGATGGTCTAAAGGTAGAATGAATACTTTATTATTCTTTCACGTCAGAAGCTATTCGCGAGTCTTATAACGCTATCTAGGAAAATAAACCATTTGCCTATTCGTTAAAAAATATCTGGAGCTAATGATAGCTAAATTATCTACATAATTTGAATATCCGTGTTTAACCCGGGGGTCTGTAGAGTCATATATCACCAGATAATTACCTGATTAAAGAAAACCACATCTATTTTTATGTTCTAGGATCGTGCTGTCCCTTCAGTGAGTGGCTGTGCACTGTCCTGTAGGAGATCCTGTTGGTGTTGGTGGTCCCTGAAAACAATGAGTCGTTTTCTGAACGTTCTGCGGAGCTGGCTGCTCATGGTCTCTGTCATCGCTGTGGGAAACACAGTCCAAAGCTTCCGCGACCACAGCTTTCTCTCTGAGAAACTTTACACGGGGACACCAGAATTTGGTGAGTGCGTCAAAACGTGTTGTGGGTTTTACAGTTCCCCTATAATAAAAAATACCAAATATACAGAAAGTACTGTCAGATTGTGGGAGAGATTAGGCAACTGTCAGTTTTTCAAGTGGATATGCTGGAAAAAGGATTGTAAAGACCTGAGCCACTTTGTTTAGGGTCTTAATGAGCCCGATAGTGCCAACGCATCTCCAAAAACAGATCTTGTGGAGTGTTCCATGTATGCAGTAGTTAGTACCTACCAAGGTGAAGCAGTGACCTGTCGTGGGCACCCGAGGCTCACTGATGCTAGTGCAGCATGAAGGTTTTCAGAGCTGTTACTGGAGCATGTGGGAATCTGATTCCATATCGGGCAGGTGGTGTTGTTATGACTGATGGTGTATAAGGTTGTTCAGGTCCCCTCACATGACTCATTTATGCTCTTATATGCATAATATACCTTATAACGGTAGTGTTAAACTGTTGTAGACTGAATACAGATGTATTCATGACCTCATAACCATAGCAGAATCAAAACAGGAATATGTTTAGAAAATGTACAGTCTTGTGAAAAGTTTGGGAACCCCTTGATAAATAACAGATTTTGGTGATTTTGTAATTAAAAAGATGTTAACACAGTCTCTTTAGGACATGGAAAAATACACAATATTTTCAGCAAACATTGATGCATAGTTTTTATACCATTAATTTAACAAGAATCAAAAATAAAAATATTATGGCATTGCGCAAAAGTTTGGGCACCCTAGTAACACCTCCTCTGGCAGATATCACAGCTTGCTATTTTTCAGAGCTAAAAGTCTTTAAATTCTTGTACTTGGGATTTTCTCCCATTGTTCCTTGCAAAAGGCTTCTAGTTCTGTAATATTCTTTGGTCGTCTTGCATGCACAGATGTTCATCTACAGACAAATGTTCAATGTTGTTTAAATCAGGGAACTGTGATGGTCATTCCAAAACCTTTTGAGGTCGTCCATGGTGGATTTTGAGGCATGTTAAGGATCATTGTCCTGTTGTAGAAGCTCATCTTCTTTTCAGCTTCAGCTTTTTTTACAATGGTGTGATTTAGTATTTAGTGGAATCCATTCTTCCCTCCACCCGTCCAATGTTTCCTGTGCCACTGGCTGCAACACAACTCCAAAGCATGATAGATCCACCCCGTGCTTAATGGTTGGCAAGGTGTTCTTTTCATTAAATGCTGCTCCTGTTTTTTTCCAAACATGCCTTTGCTGATGGAGCCCAAAGAGTTCTATATTAACTTCATCAGTCCACAGCACTTGTTTCCAACATGCATCAGGCTTCTGTAGATGTTCTGTTGCATACTTCTGACATTGGAGTTTATGATGGGGAAGCAGGTAAGGTTTTCTTCTGCTGACTCTTTCATGAAGGACAGTGGAACGGTGCACCACCACTCCTGAGTCTGCTAAATCTTCCTGCATGTTTTTTTCAGTCAAATGGGGATCTTGATTAGTCTTTCTGACCAGCATACAAGCAGTTCTCTCCAGGAGTTTTCTTGATCGTCCAGATTTCATCTTGACCTCCACAGTTCCCTTGAACTGCCATCACTTAATTAAATTTCTCACTGTGCAAACTGCAAGCTGACAACTCTTTGCTATCTTCTTGTAGCCTTCTCCTGCATTGTGGGCATCTTTTACACAGCTGCTTAGAGGAACCCTTAGAGTATTTGTAAAGCTTTGAAGTTGACAACAAGTTGACATTTACTAATGTTGTTGTAACAGCTGTTGTGATGCTTCTGATCTAATGAGCTGATTAAGGTCTGAAACCTTGTAAAAAGAATCTGAGACTTTGGAAATTATAGGGTACCCAAAATATTGCACAGTACAATAATAATATGTTTATGTTTTAGTTTTGTCCAATTTATGGCATAAAAAGCAACTATGCATCAGTGTTTTCTGAAAACATTGTGTATTGTATTTCATGTCCTAGAGAGACCGTGTTAAGTTCTTTTCAATTACAAAATCACCAAAATCTATTTATCAAGGGGTGCCCAAACTTTTGCATAAAACTGTATCAATGTTTAAATACTGAATAAAACTCACTGTGTGTCTGGACCTGAGGGAAGTGCATTGGTTGCTCTGTTGTAGTTCACACCCGTGATTAAACTCCACATGTAGTTTCAAACAGTGAAGACCTGACATCTAAATTGACCTTCACAGTAGTTATTCTTGTCATTCTGATTATGGGCCAGTTTCCCAGCCTGGGATTAAACCTATTCCTGTATTACATTTTCCTTTCAGTTGAGAATCTCCATTCAGAATGCTCAGTTGTCCAGCACTAGACATAATATTTTAACCAACCTTTAATATTTTGTCACTTGTTAGCTATAAAATGATTACCGATGTCATTCATTAATTTAGATTGTTAATAATGAAGTACAGCATGAGTAAAGCATATATAAGCCTCCAGTAATAATTGTTTTTGTTTTTTTTACAGTATAGCATGTTTTTGTCAAAATAAAGATCATAATTAAGTCAGACAGATGATGTCCAAACTGATGAAGATAAGTTACTTAAACAGTTCATGACTTTTTCTCTCAGTAAATGGCCTTCAAGCAAGAACCTTTGGGATCTGGACCTTGCTGTCATCTATCATCCGTTGTGCCTGTGCTGTAGACATTCAGAACAGAACGTAGGGTTCTCAAATTTCATTTCTTTTTTGATTGATTGATTTTTTTGTGCGTGTTTGCAATGACAGGTGTGCAAGACGTGTAAATTATCCGTTTCTTCTTCCCTCATCTTAGGCTTTATCATACAACTTTGTGGACCTTTGTTCTGGCCCTCGGCCACTTCCTTTCTGAGGCCTTTATCTATAAAACAGCCCCACTTACCATTGGAGTTATGGCCCCACTTTTTGTGGCAGGTAAGCTGAAAAATTGCAAAAGGCCTTTATATCTTTATGGCTTTGGTTGTGTAAAACTGCTTCTTAAATCACCTTTCACCATTTGCTAAGTAACTGTATCATGATGAGACTCAAATAACTTGGTGAGGATGAGTGATGCAATGGTTAATGGGTAGGTGGGTATACTGTACCTTTTAAAGGATCTCCATTGCTTTCTGTGAGCTCACATCATTTACCTATTTACACCATAAATAAAGTCCACTGATCTAAATGACAGTTTTAAAAATGCTGAAAATGCTGAAATCAAGAACATTAAGATCTGAGCCACTTTGACAAAGGCCTTATTATGATGGCTAGAGCATCTACAGAACCACAGGTCTTATGGAGTGTTCCACATATGCAGTACTTGGTGCCTACCAAAAGTGATCCAAGGAAGGTGAAAATCAACAATCTCACTGATGCATACAGAGAGTGAGGGCTAGCCTGTCTGGTCAGAGCCCAAAGAGACACTCCTCTCATTTGTTAGCTAGTATTTCTTATTTATGAAATTAATGTAATCAAATATATACACATACACACCCTATATACACAGTGGGTAAAATAAGTATTGAACATGTCACCAATTTTAAAAGTAAATATATTTCAACAGGTGCTACTCACAAGGTGTAATGACAAACATCTCATGATAGGAGAAACCAAAGACCTTTTTCTCATGGCCTTTGCAACCTTAATGTTGTACAACATACTGATGGCATTGGTAACAAAAGAATTTCTAAACTACTGAAGGTTCCAGTGAGCACTGTTGGGGTCATAATCCGGAAGTGGAAAGAACATCATTTCACTATAAACCGGCCATGTCCAGGTTTAGATTTCAGACAGAGGAGTGAAAAGAATAATCAGAAGAGTTGTCTAAGAGCCAAGGACCTCTTGTGGAGAACTTCAGACCTGGAATTAGCAGGTACAATTGTTTTAAAGAAGTATTTTACTAATGGCCTCCATTCCTGAAGAAAAAAAATGTCGAAGCACATTTAAAGTTTGCTGACCAACATTTAGACAAGCCTGTTTCAGCAAGACAATGATTCCAAACACTAAGCCAAAGAAACTCTCAATTGGTTTCAGAGAAAGAAAATAAAGCTGCTAGCATGGCCAGCCAATCACCTGACCTAAATCCTATAGAAAATTTATGGAAAGAACTAAAGCTCAACAGTTCATAGAAGGGGCCCACAGAACCTTCAGGATTTGAACACTGTGTTGTGTGAATGTATACAACTAGTTTCTCCATATGTCTTAAAGCTGTCATCACCAACAAAGGCTATTGTACGAAGTACTAAATACTTTTTAGTAAGCGTCTTCAATACTTTTTCCCTGTGTCATTCAATTTTATTACACACAACTTAGTGTATGGACACCTATGGTTAGATTTCTTTGCATGTGAGGATGGGTTATTACTGACATCTGGTGAGAATTTCAAGTGAGCAGCTCCTTTAGAAATATATTTACTTGATTTTTGTGTATTTTCAACCATTAAATCAATGTATTCATTGGGGGAAAATATATTAAGAAATAAATTTTTATATGAAGTCATGTGTGACATAATTATTAGCACCCCTGCTGTTAATGTTTTGTACAACTCTCTTTTGCCAATTAGACAGCACTTAATCTTCTCCTATTCCATTTCCCAAGGTTGGAGAATACAGAGACAGAGATTTTTGACCAGTCCTCTTTGCACAATCGTTCTAGATCATCCTGGGTTCTTTCTCCTCTTCAGGTCACCCCACAGGATTTCATTGGGGTTGAGGTCTAGGGACAGAGATGGCCATTGAATGAACTAGAGTTTGCATTTGCTGAGCCAGTTTTGTGTAGATTTTGGCATATGTTTAGGGGCGTTATCCTGCTGGTCCCAGTGAAGACCCATTTTCAGCTTTCTGGCAGAGGCCACCAGATTTTGATTTAAAAACACTTGGTATTTCAAGGAGTTCATGATGCAATGCACCCTAACAAGGTTCCCAGCGCCTTTGGAAGAGGAACGGTCCCACAGCATCACAGATCCTCCTCCATGCTTTACAGTGGGCATGGGGTGCTGTTCTGAATACTCATCCTTGGATCTTTACATTTCTTTACATACATGATTATAGATGAATAAAGGCTTTTTTTTTTTTGCATGTGTCCCCAACAGCTTGTTGTCATGGAGATAGCATCCTATGATTGTCATGGAAACTGTGACCCCCAAGATACCTCTCTTTAGTGCCATTCTCAGTGAGCTTTTTGGATAAATTACAAAAATGCTTCAATTACAAATATTTTTATAGGAATTGTTAGGGGTGCCAATAATTGAGGCACACATGGTTTTATTAAACAAAGTTTCTTAGTGATTTTTTTATTCACTTGAGTTTAATGGCAATTTTTTCCCTACAATTTTCAGTGTGAGATTATGCTACTGCAATAAAAATGTAATTTATTTAAAATACTTTAACACATCTTAACCAGGGCTGCCTGATAATTGTGTAGAATGCTGTTTATAATTATATATTATA
>JBBIGC010000001.1:28886749-28916633 GCA_037576955.1 Lepidarchus adonis
CGCACACACACACACACACACACACACACACACACGCACACACACACGCACACACACACACACATGCACACACACACACACACACACGCACACACACGCAAAAATCACACACATTTCCACCTGAGCTCAGATTTCAAATTCTCTGTGAACAAATCTGAGTCACGCTTTCACTCTTTCTCTCTCTCTATTGCTCTGTCTCTCAAGATCCCAAAACAGGAGATTTTGACTTTCCACAAATTTTTACCTTGTAACTGTAATTTTTCTGTCTAATAAAATCTTTAAAAATCAGTTTAGTGACCTGACTTCTTCCTGAAAGGATTCAACATGATGTTTTGATTATCTCGATGTATTAAAAACATCAGTAACGTTAACCTTTTCTTATTCAGACATTTATTTTTCCAGGTGCCCCAAGCAATCAGAAGGGGGCTTCATCACAGATAATAACTTTAACCCAGTTCTCCGCAGTCCAATCACTGTACTTTTTGCAGAATATCAGCCTGTCCCTGATGTTTTTCTTGGAGAGAAGTGGCTTCTTTGCTGCCCTTCTTGACACCAGGCCTCACACCTGCCTGCTGCCACTCTGAGCAAGCTCTGCACTGTACCCCAGTCCTGCAGCTGAAACATCTTTAGGAGATGGTCCTGGTGCTTGCTGGACTTTATTGGGCACCCTGAAGCCTTCTTCACAACAATCGAATCTCTCTCCTTGAAGCTCTTGATGATCTGATTAATGATTGATTGAGGTGATTTAGTAGCAGCAATATTCAGCCTCTGAAGCCATTTTTATGCAACACAATGGTGACTGCACACGTTTCCTTGCAGGTAACCATGGTTAACAGAGTAAGAACAATGATTTCAAGCATCACCCTCTTTGTAAAGCATCCAGTCTGCTATTCTAACTCCAGCAGCATGACAGAATGATCTCCAGCCTCATGCTAATCAACGCTCTCGTCTGTGTTAATGAGAAGATCTCATTGCAGTAAATGATCTCAGTAGGTCCTTTTGTAGCAGGGCTGAAATGCAGTGGGAATGTTTTTTGAGATATAATTCATTTTCATGGAAAAGAAGGACTTTGCAATTAATTTGATCACTCTTCATAACATTCTGGAGAATATGAAAATTACTATCATAAAAACTGAAGCAAACTTTGTGAAAACCAATATTTGTGTCATTCTCAAAAGGTGAGGTCAACAGGGTCCCCAGGGTTTGCTATGGTGCAACAGTCTGGACAAGCATTACCAGTGAAAATAGATTTGTTTATTGTACATGGATCAGTCACTGCAGGTTCTTACCTCAGAGACATCATAGAACCCATCATCATCCCCCAATTCTGCCAACACACCCTCAACTTTCTGTTCATGGATAATAATGCTCCACCACATTGTGGCAGAATTGTCACAGCTCGACTTCCTGTATGTTATTGTGTTCTGTCTGTTTTTGGACTCAAACTATTATTATTTTTATTAGTAACATCAAAGGGAACTTTTACTTATTTCGTTAAAATACAGAGCAAATAGGAAAAGCACTATAACAATATAACAGTATGCCTTATTGTGAGTAGTGTACTTGACCTCTCGCTGATTTTGATTCTAAATGAACATTCTATCATTTTAAATGTAAGATTATTTTAACAGTGAGAGATAGAATATCAAAAAGAAAATTCAGAACATCACATTATATAAAATATATAAATTCATTTGCATTTCACTGAGTGGAAACTTCGTGCAATTGTTTGAAAATGGAAGAAACACAAACTGACCATCAATTGACCTCGGTCTGGGGCTCCACACAAGATCTCACCTCATGGGGTGAGGATGATCATGAGAAAGGTTAGAGATCAGCACGGGAGGAACTTCTTAATGATCTCAAGGCACCTGGGACCACAGTCACCAAGAAAACCACTGGTAACACACTATGCCGTAATGGGTTAAACTCCTGCAATGCCCACAACCCCCCCTGCTCAAGAAGGTACATGTGAAGGCCCATCTGAAGTTTGATAATGAACACCTGAATGATTCAGAGCGTGCTTAGGAGAAGGTTCTGTGGTCCGATGAGACCAAAATTTAACTCTTTGGCCTCAACTTGCCATGTTTAGAGGAAGGCAAATGCTGACTATGACCCCAAGAACACCATCCCAAACTGTCAAACATGGAGGTGGAAATATTATGCTTTGGGGGTGTTTCTCTACAGTACACAGAACAATTTCACCGCATCAACAGGAGGATGGATGGGGCCACATACTGTAAAATTATGAGTGACAACCTCCTTCACTCTTCCAGGACACATTCAGCCAAGGCAACAAATGAGTGGCTCAAAAAGAAGCACATTAAAGTCATGGAGTGGCAACGCCTGTCTCTGGACCATAATCAAATAGAAAATGGAAGAAGCTGAAGCTATGAGTTGCCAAGCGACAGCCTCAAAACCTTAATGATTTAGAGCTGATCTGCAATGTGCACAAACCTGTTCATCAACTACAAGAACATCTAACCTCTGTACTTGGCAAAAAGAGTTTTGTCACCAAGTACTAAGTCTTGTTTTGCTAGGGGATCAAATACTTATTTCACTCAATGAAATGCAAATCAATTTTTATATTTATATGTGATTTTCTGGATTTTCTTTTTGATATATGTATTTCAAATGCTGCTGCTAGAATTCTAAAACAGAGCACATCTGTCCAGTCCTCAGCTCCTTAGTCTGGAGACCAATCAGACATAAGCCAGACTCAGTGTTTCCTTCCCTCAGTGGTTTGGATCATAAATATATCTTTAAAATGATGAAGATCAGGCTGGAAGGTCTCTTAGATCAGCAGGAGCTGGCCAGAAAGTGAAACCCAGCTCTGGGTAAAATGGCATTTAGTCATTATGCTGCCCCCTGCTGGGGAACTTTCCTTTCCACTTTAATAGGCTAGAAGTGTTGCTATGTTAACCTGACAGATGTATCTGAAGATACGTTTACCAGCGACCTTTTTGTCCATCTTGAATACAAAAGTGAAACACAAACAGGACCACAAGTGATACAAGTCTGAGAACACAAAGTCTGAGAGTAAACAGAGAATGGTTAAAATAGGGTTAACCACATGAGACACAGGAAAATATTAAAAGGTTGGACAGTGGGAGAGAATGTTACACTATGGGGAAAACCAATAAAAGAGGAATAAGACCTAGACAATGCAGACAAAAATTGGTTAATTAGGTCATTTTCTTCTTGACATTTAAATGGTCTAATAATTTTGTTTCCAACCAAAACATAATAATAAGGGTATTAATAGCATAGTTTTGGAGTTGAAATGCAAATTTTCTTTGAAATATATGCAAGTCATGAAGTTATTTGTTTTACAGTTGTCTACAGTTTTTTTTTTCAACTGCAACTATCCCATGAACATACATTTTTACAGACAAATATTCATGTAACATAAAACAATGTTTTATGAAACAGGCTTGATTTTTCCCCATGACAGAAACAATCAGGGCACAGGTTGTAAAAATGTCAAAGTACAGGTCGTCTTACTCCCGGGCTTTACTCTCTGTTCCTCAAACACACAGTGAGTCGTTGCTCCACCTATATCAGCTTCCTGAAATCACTCCTCAGCCTCATCAAGTGTGCAGCTCTCATCACCAACAAGTCCTCAGATTGAGCTCTGGATGTCCTAGCGTAGGCCTGGAAGCGGCTGCAATAGAGTTTCAACTGCAATAGAGTCATGACAGGATGCTCCCAAAATGTCACATTTTTCTATTTTGTTGTGAAGAAGAAGCACCCACTCAACGTCACTTTCATTGTCTGTTAATTAACTGAAAGTAAATTCTGCAGATTTGCCTCCACAGCAGAGGACTGTGACATTTTTGAGGTTTGCCCTGAGAGAAAATCTTCCATGGGTGAATATTTTTCCTTCCACACGAGACCAAGCAGCAGCAGTTACAATACATCAGCAGCACAAGTGCTCTTCTAAATGTACTTTGTATTAGACATGCTGCAAAGTTCCATATGGGCGGTTGGAATTGTTGAGCCTTTTTTTTAAATGACAGTGTACAAAACGTGCGGCCAGGTTTGGATTTGGAAGCAGAGAGGTGGAGGGGGGAACAGTCATTTCCTGGAATGTTTGGCTCTCTCACAATAAGTCTTTTCATTCTGGGGTCTAGGTACTGGGAGGGTCCCAGACCAGCTGGTCGATTTAGACATGAAACACTGCGAGGAAGCAAAAAAGAGGTGAGTATCTGCTGCCAGTACGCGCCAATATTACCTTGTGTTGAAATTAACTAAATTTCTTCCTGCAAGGTAATAGACCTACCTACCCAGCAGGAATAAGTCAACTATTTTTTGGTGAGTTTAATGAACAGTGCTTTTTTATGAATGGAATATAGCTGCCAACTGTTTCAGAATATGTGTTCACACCAGTGAAAAAATGTTCTTTAGATACAGTGGGATATAAATCTCAAAACATGGTTTAAAGAGACAAAAAATTATCATGCTAGCTTTGCTAACCCCCTTATGGGATTTTAGATATGTATTAGCACTAAGCTATTGTGTTGCACATATCATATTAATAACATTACCTGCCTGATATTAAATAGGTCACTTGTATGCTGGTGAAACAGCACTGACTGTGGTAAACTGTGTGTTCTGACCCCTTTTCTATTAACATTTTATTAACATCAACAAGACCTTCTCTTTGGGAACAGACTACTGCATACCTGGAACAGTCCACAAGACCTGCCATTTTGGAGATGCTCTGACATTTAACACAGTTTGGCCCTCATATCCGTCTGGTCGCCCTTGGCAACAGTAAGACTTCTGTCAAGCTCCCGAAGGCCTGACCAATGGGAGAGAGAGAAAATCAGACGTGTTGACTTTTCATTTGCCATTTATTTATTATTTATTATGCCTATTTTTCCCAACCAAAAACACATATTTTTGAGTTCCCAGAAATCATTAGGCCTTCTCAAAAGGTCTGGAAGTCTCTCAGGATTTATCTCAGCTGGGATCTATGAACATGAAGAGCAGCTCAGTTATTATGTGGAATAGTTTACAGGGGTATAGCTCAATTTTACAGCAGGTAATGTGCTTACTCAGACATTTCTTTTGACCCAAGATTGCCAAAGCTGAAAAACTTAAACCTCTGGAGGTGAAGCTAATAAGGCTGGAGAATCAGAATCTATTGCTAATGACCTTGTAAGAAGAAGAAAAAAAAGAGATTTAAAAAGCTTTATAGGATTTTGAGTGTACAGTCTGTTGATTTATCAGAACCTGCTTTGCAATTTATGACTGTGGGAGTGAACCTCACATGGTGGTCCAGACACAGTGCCCTCCTAAGAACTGGAAAGGGAAAGTTGCTGATTTTTGGTTAATATACTGTAAGAGAAATGTTCCCAACACACTGGGGTGTATGTAACAGCTGGTGCTGCAGACTGGGGTCGTCCCCAGTGTGAAAATGACAGATGTCCAGAAGCAAGAGGTATAGCAAACAGAAAGAATAAGACTTTATGTAGATAGTCTACAGTAAAAGTGCACAAAGCAGCATCACCATCTTAAAGGAAGAAAACAGTGGTGAATTTACCCATCAACCATTCATGACAACAAGGAAAAGCTGCAGCTGATGACAGTGTGCAACTAGAATACACAATACTTCTGCTCTATCTCCATATCCTGAAGATATGGACACAAGGTTAGGTTCTATACTTATGGTTCTCTCTTAACACAGATGAGCCAAAACACTATGTCTAATATGTGGTAATTCTTTAAGTCCTGTATGCTGCAAAGTGGGGTATGCATAGATTGGACTGGTCCAGCACATCCCATGGATGATCAATTGGATTGACATGGATTGAAGCAGGGAACACCATCACCATGAGGAGTTGAACTTGGTCTGCAGCATTGTTTAGGTAGGTGTCAAGTGTCAAAGCAACACCCACATGAATGCAGGACCCAGTAGAACATTGCCCAGAGCATCACACTGTTTCCACCACCTTATCTTCTTCTTATAGTACATCTGTATGCCATCTGTTCCCCATGTGAACGACACACAGACATGCAACTGGCCGTCCACAGGACGCAAGATATAGTGATCTATCAGACCAGCACACGTTCTTCCACTGCTCAGTGCTCCAGGTCTGATGCTGATTTGCTCAATGTAGATGTTTTTGCACTGGAACTCTGCCGGGTCTGCAAATATGTAGCTGAACTGGGTGTGATGCACAGGACATAGACTTCTTTTTCAAACAGAAAACCAATAAAACATCTCACAAGTTCAGAATCATGCTTATATTTCTAATAATTTATTCAGTAGCTCATAAATACTGATTGGAATACTATAAACAAAACACAATAATCTACAGTAAAATATTGTACACAGCCATTTATTTATTGAGGAAATGATCCAGTGTTACAGTTCTGTAAGTGGCAAAAGTAAGTGACCCTTTATGATAAGTAGTGGGATTACAAACCGCTAGTGTTGCAACAAAAACATGATCCAAGGAAGGACAACTGGTGTCATGGGCATCCAAGTTTCACTGATGCATGTGTGGAGTGAAGGCTAATGCCAAAGAGGAGCTCCTGTTGTACAAAATGTTAATGCTGACTCAGGGAGCAAGGGGTCTTAACACAGTGCACCACAGTATTTTGTATTGTACTTAAATTGCTCATATTTATTGTATTTTACTTTAGGTATATTGTGTTTATTTGTATTGAAGCTGCTGGAACATCCTAATGTCCTTCAAGAGATGAGTAAATCATTCTTACTTATTCAGGATTTCTGCAGCCTTTTATAAGTGAAGGCTTTAAGACCTTTAGCAACACAATTTAGGGCCACATCTTCTCTCACATCCACACAGAGAGAAACAGGAAGAAGGATATGAGGGGAAAACCGAGACCGAGCAAAACACTAAATAGATCACAACTACACACACCTGTGTGCACACACAAGTAATAAGCCAGACCTTAGTGATCCTCTGCATGTGAAGAAAGAACACATCCACATTTCATCCTATTTGCGACTTAAATTTGACTGTTTTTCTTTGAGCCCCTAACTCGGCTGTCAACTACATAATCAACTACATCTGAAAGAAATATCAAAATCATATTTGAGAAATTTCAAGGTGCAAATATTCAGATGGATACATGTTTACATTTCAAGACCTCCAGTGTTATTTCTATTGCTCTTTCTAAAGCTGACATTGTCACATAGCAGCTTGACAGAATCCAAGTCTGAGCCACTAATGAGTGAATATTTTATGGGGTGTCTTAATTTTTCAAAACAACTATGCATATGAAGCATGCAGATAACATTGAGCTGCCCATGATAGTTGATCTAGAGACAGGTGACCAGGGGCCACAATGATGCATGATCTGGCCAAAGCTACAAGAGGGGCAGCAGTTCCAGTGAGATCTCCATACAAATATAATTCATTAGAATCAGAAATTCGGTATCTGAAGGACCTGCAGAAACCCTGGAATTGCAGATAAAATCATGTGGATATTTTAAAGCCCAACTGACCACCAAACTGAAAATGTGGCTGGTTCTCATTACAGGAATCTTGTCAAAACACAGCTCACGCAAACATGCTGGTACACGAAATCATGCAGAAGCAGGAGCTGCATTCTGTGCTGTCCAGAGAAAAACAGCTGCTACTTCAGAAAGACTTTGGGGTCAGCGACAGAAAGAAACAAACAAAAACAAATGCAGAGCCTTTTACAGCCAACTGTATTTATTAGTGAATGTAATACGTATGCCCCATTCACTGGAGTGAATTTTAAAAGTAACAGGTAAATAAGTTATTCTGAAAATCAAATATATATATATAACTTAGAAGATCTTCTTCTATTCACAGCGTTCATTAGTGGACAACTCTGAAGTCCTTGAAATCCAAGTTCTCAATTGTCTTCTCGTTATTGAACTCTGCTTTTATTATTCGGGACTGAGGACTCCCAGTGGTTCTGAGCCACTCCTGCATCTTTCTCACTTTCGAGGCTGACCCTTGGAGCTGGCCTTGCACGGTTCCAGCTTGGGTGTTCTGCACCCATCCAACCAGGCCGAGTTTCTTCCCTTCTGACTGAAAGCATACAAACATGAGTGTGTGCACAATCATATCAATCAGTATATGTAATACACACATGCATACACTCACAAACCAGCCATAACAATAAAACCCTCTCACCAATAGAACAACTCAGCTTTGGGATCAGATCTGATTGGCTAGTCTTCACTCCACACATGCATCAGTGAACTCTGGATGCCTATGACCCTGTCACCAGTTCACTGGCTTTCCTTTCTTAGATTAATGGTCTTAATGTTGTGGCTGATCTTTGTATGCATTAAGATATGTCACAAATGTGAAAAGACCACAGTAAACGTACCTGTGTATATTTTCGAAAGAACACACCCTGGACCCTCCCATAGACTTCATAGTCCACTGACAGAAGCTCCTCTGTGGACATGCTTACAGTCTGAATGGAGCAGACAGTTTAGTTTTTGGGTGGTATTGGCATATCAGCAGTATTAATTATCAAGGCACCCATTACAATGTTTATGTGTGTTATTTAGATTTTCATGCTCTATAAATGCTTTAATACATTTATGCAGGAAAGTGATAACGATCATGTGCAGCATCTTATATTTTCATTATAAATGTGGGATGATGTTGGGAATGAAACAGACTGTAAACAGCTGTGCTCCACTTCATGGGGGTAAAAACAGAACCCACAGCTTTTTTCGCCCAGAAGCATGACTACTGCTGCCATCCAGACAACTCGGGAGAAGGATTTGGAGGCCTGTTTCTATCAGTAATAAAAGCTGTTTAGTAAATTATAAAAATGAGAAAGTTTCCCATAATTATGGCTTTCTCATAATTTTGACATAATATCTCATCATTGTGCCATTTTATATAATAATGAGAAAGTATTTTGTAATGATAAGACAGTGAGTCATAATTATGACGTCATTAATCACGTTCCGTTGTCTTTAAAGTGGCAGTAATTAATGCCGTTACCCGATTTGAACCAAAAGCCCGATCTGGACACTTCAAGCATAGTAACGTTCGTCATATTCATTGTTGTATTAATCTGTAAATATGTTTAATGGTGATGATTCTAAACCATTATTTAAAATAATAGTTATTGTGACACGTTACATGCACACCAACTACCTTTTATTTTGAGGGGGAAAAATACAATCACTTAGAATCACTTTCGTTTAACCACTTGTCCAGAAGAAAAAACATGCGGCGTCCAAATTGTGTAATAACGACAAGCTTTAACATAGTTTTGTTTGTTTTTCCCCATACGAGTTACATCCATGCGGGCGCAGCTGTCTGACGTCACATAAAAATGGCGGCGCCCATGGAAACACATCGTAAACAAACTATTGACTAGAAGGCAGTGTAAATAATTTTTGTCGTTATTTGATTAAAAAATAACACACACTGTCATATAGTGAATACCGCATATATATCTTACACAAACCGCACACTTAACTGCACAGCTGCTTAAATCTGTAGTGATCAGGTAATGGTGAAACAGAGAACCGTTATCGACAGTAGGAGCTCTGTACAGTCATGCAGCTCGCACAGATAGCTTGAAAACATGATCGCACGAAACAGCTCAAGTGCAGGAGAACCTAAAGCTGATTGCACCGCACAAAAACAGCCACTTCCAGAAGCACTGACCACGCGTGTGCACTTACACTAAACCCCAGCGGGTGTTTAGGAAAATAATGGCAAGCTAGCGTTCTCGGCACGAAACCAGCCAGTGAGTGGCGTCAAAACAGTAGAGAGAACGATGTTGGAAATGTACAGGCACCTTCAGGAGTAATAAATAAATGAAAAATTTCTGAAACAGGGCTGCTGTGTTCATGCGGCTCCGAATTGTTTCCTAGCTGGGTAGAAGAGCGGCGCCGCCACATCCGGGTCACCCTCTCCAACCAATCGAGAAGGATCGCAGACCACGTGACACATCCACTTCACTACGGCCACACAGTATAGCCATTTTATTTATTTATTTATTTAAATTGATTAATAGAGCGGTATTTATGATACAGAACAACTGATCGCACCACAAATAAAAAAAGATATTTGAAAAAAAAGTACCATAAACAATGATCAAAATATAAAATATGTATTAGATGAAGCTGCTACACTTGCATCATGCACTGACCTTCAGTTGACCAGATAGCAAATTTAAATACATTAACAAAAATACATCATGCACATTTGTTCACATGGCTTTCTATTCGGTTTTAATGTCAGAGTGAATGAAAGATGAGAGTGTACTGCCTTTCCAAGAAAGTGCATATTTATGAAAAAAAATATGACCATATAACTGTATCTAAAAAGTATGAGCCATTGTGAATAAAATAAACTCATCCATTTTAATGACAACCAGTTGTGAATAACAGACCCAACATTCACTATAACAACATGATTGAAAGAATATCAATAAATAAATGTCTCTGCAGAGCAAAAGCTACAGCAGGGAAAAGTTATGAACATGTAAACAGCAGCACGAACGTCTGATCTGCCAAGTGGGCGTGTCGAGTAGTTATGCGCGTCTGGCGTTAAGTCCCATTTGAACCAATCAGGCAACAGAAATAAACATCACGTGTGTTTTGGCGTATCTAGGTAACGCGTGTCAACAAATCAATTGAATGTGACTGGAGATGTGATCAGGTCCCACCGACAAAGAACAGAAGAGAGCGGAAACACGACACAGTACATTTATTCATTTACATTAATGGTGAGTAAAACATATTTACTTTTGCAATTAACATTAAGTGACTACAGATGCATTTTTCTGCAGTACCATTGCAGCTAATTTCATATCTGCAGTTATTTATAGTTAGGGAATCTAGATGAGATCATTTGATCATTTGATGCAGGGGTCCTGCTAGAAATTTTGGCCTTCAGATAGAATATATTATAATATATAATTTTCTTACGTAGGGTTCTCTGAGGACCTCCAGTTGGTGCTGGGACCTTTGATTAGTCTAGGGCTAAGGCTGAGGGATATGGCCTGTTAATGATACAGCAACATTTTAAGGCTATATCACAATACACAATATATATCTTCATATTCTGAAATCTCCTTCATAAATGTTGCATTTAACCCTTCGATGCAACCAGTTCCACCAGTATGATATGCTAGTCCCTGCAGCACTTGTCTGTATTACAACACTGTGTATAGTCATTGGTGGTTTCTATGGTAACCATATTAAACCTACAACAATAAGGAATAAAAAATATAAATCATTTTATTTAAACCAGGTAACACACTGCACGGATCAATGAATAAATACCACTGCCAGATGACGTGAATAAAATGGACTATTTCATTACAACAGCACCTGTCAGGGGTTGGGATACATTAGCCAGCAAATGAACAGTCAGTTTTTGAAGATGATGTTCTGGAAACAAGAGCATAAGGATTTGAGCCACTTTCACAAGGACCTTATTGTAATGGTTATAGCGTCTCCAAAATGGCAGGTCTTGTGGAGTGTTCAAGGTGAGCAGTAGTTGGTACCTACCAAAATATATCAACAGGCTCACTGATGCATGTGGGGAGTGAAGGCAAGCCCCCTTGGTCCGATCCCAAAGAGCATCTCCTGTTGCACAAAATGTTAATGCTGGGTCTGATACAAAGGGGTCAGAACACAGTGAACCACAATCAAAAGCTGTTTCAGCAGCATGAGGGGGATCTACTCAATATCAGGCAGGTGGTGTTAATGTTATGGCTGACTGGTGAATTCCATATATCATTATAATTTCCCCAAGCCCATTGTGGCACCCATGAATAGCTGTGTGTACTGTAGAGAAGTACTCTTCGTTTTCAGACAGTAATATAAAATCATTATAACATGTTTGTGTGTGAATGCTTTAACCTCACCCTTTACACTGTTTCTGGAGAAAGGGGTGATCTTGGAAACACTGCCACCACTGCAGAGAGAGAGCAGGCTCGTGTCCTCAACTTTCAATTCAGAGTCTCATCAAAGCTTACCAAGGGACCAGGAAAGGATGATTTCCCTCAAAGACTGGGAATATTCCCTGGAGAAAAACTGCCACAACCCTGACTCTGTCCAGAAGAGGCACAGATCTGCCACATCCAGGCACAAAACTGACTCAGAGGAGAAAAATAATGAATTGTTCATGGAGAACTTAGACATTTTCCCCATGAAGCCTGTGTGCCACAAGAGGGCATTTAACCTGAACAACTACAAAGCAGGCGAAGACAAATTTTCACAAAAAGACCAGGAGAGACTTGATGGTTTTTCTCAGCGTAAACAGATCAGGCCCTTGGGAAAGTATCTGAGTAGGTTAGAGCCTTCTGAGCCATCATCGACCAAAGGTTACCAGACGATACATGAAGATCTGCACAGACTTCCTGAAAATCAGATGCGGATGACAAAGGAGATACGGAGGAAGGAAATCATTCTACAGGAAAAGCTGCTGAAGGCTGAAGAAGAACTGAGGAACATGCAGCTGAGGGCTGGATCTGGGGACAAGGGCAGAATAGAAGAGCGGAATAAGAGCACGGGAAGAGTGGAAAACAGGTTGTACTGTACTGAAAAAGGAAACTGGGAATGGGAGAACATCCAAGAGCATGCCAGAGGAGGTAGAAGATATGAGGGCCAGAGGGAGAGATTTGGAGACTGGGGGAGGAACAACAAAACCCATACAGAAAGGTGGGCGCCTAAGATGGATGAGCACTACAGGGAGAGAAGGAAAGAGGGACCAGATTGGGAGAACGGGAGAAGAAACACAGACCGTATTCGGAAAAAAGAATGGGATCTTTATGAAGAAACACTGAACAAACAGAGATGGGAAAAAGACAAGACAAAACGAGAGAGCGTGATTGAATGGGACTGGAGAGATTGGCATGAGAAAGAGAGGGTGCATGATGGCGAAAGGAGGGGTGATAGAGCAAAACCGAGGAGAGATATGGAAAAGGAACATCATGAGGAGCAATGGAACATAATGGACACGTTCAAGACAAATTTGCATGCAAAACCCAAACATGACTGGCGACTCACCCAAGAAAGACTGCAGCAGCAGAGCCGGAGGACTGCAGAGGAGACAACAGGCAACATCCAAAAGGTCCTGTCTAAAGAGCCACCTGTCCAAACAGTTCCACAGTCTCCTCCTTTTAACCAGAGAAGTTCAAGGCACCAGCCAGTCGAGCTCAGCCCAGAAAGGGGTCTTAATGACCAGCTTGTACCCTGTAGAATATGCAACAGAAGCTTCACACGAGACCGCCTTGAGAGGCATCGCAGGGTTTGTGAGAAACAGCAGCAGTCTAAGCGCAAAACCTTCGACTCTGCACAATACAGGGCCAAGGGCACCGACCTGGAGGTCTTCATGAAGACCAATATCCAGCGCAAGACACCAGAGGTGAGGTTTCGTTTAATGGTGCTTCCAAAGCATTGATTGTTTCATTTTGAGGTATTTTATCACAAAATATTTTTCTGGAACCACCTCAACCCCAAAATATCTTTTCATCGCTCACCTATGTTTTACATCAGAGAAAATTATTCATTCTGGATCATAAAATGATGCTCAGTGATCAATACAACAGCACAAATACTGTCAAGCAGAAACTGGATTTGGTTGAGGATTAAGGCTTGTAATAAATAAATGCAAATATATTCAGTTTATTTTGGGCAAAATACATGTGAAGACTCTAAGCTCCCAGTCAGCAAAGATGTCTTTGACAAGGTCCCTGTTGAAGAGGGAGCGTGTGTCTCCTCTCCCTGTCAGTGTTTTGAACAGTCCCCTTATTACGCAATGTTGCCCTGAGGAAACTAAAAGAAAAGCATGCAAATATTAAAATCTTAAAACCTGACACACATGCACTCTCCAGGACCAGTACCTGCGTTACAGTTAAAATGATTCAGTCTAAACTAGAAACCAACACTCAAACTGGATTAAAGACCATGTTCTTCTCCTAAAACCTGAGAAAACAAGTTACTCAAGACACAAGCCAAAATCTTTTTTGAAAGAAATCAAGTCTTACTGTATTTTATTAAGTATTAACTTCTAGTTCCATTATTATAATGATTTATATAAAATATGTAATTTATATAATTATTTTATGCATTCATTTTTGGTATTTATTGTTGATTGATCCCTGCAGTATAAGTTGTTTGTCAATATGTTCAGTTACTATCTCCAAACCATCAATCAGTGGTTTAAACAAATGCTGCTGCTTAGAGAGTTTCAGACATTTATGCAATGGCTGGGGGCATTGAGGGGGAATCATCAGCCCTGCACTTTTCTAACCAGCTCCCAACACATACTAACTACTTTTTACACACAAAACTACTTTATTTCTTTTTTTACTGTTTTTCGTGGGATGGAGAGGGGGGGGTTGCATTTCTTCTAATGAGAAATTGTGCTTCTGCTGGCAAATAGACACGCACTGCTGAGATAAATGGGAATAATTTGTACTTCTTTTGCCCATTATGGTATATATGCACAAAATGTGTAATTTGTTAGGTAATCAGTAAATGTCATTTATAAGGTTAGGACACTTACAGTTTATTCCATGGCCCTGCAGACCACACAGTGCGAGGGTTCGTTTTCATTTTCACTGGCCCATGTAATATAACAATTCAGACTGTTTACACAAATTATGGTTAATTGCTTACATCCGCCTGAAGCATTTCTATGTTTACGCCCCCAGCTCAAGAAGAACAACTGGCGTCAGAAACATGAGGCCTTAATCCAGAACCTGCGCCAGTCTCGTGCTCCCGCACCAGAAGGTTTTCAGGCCCGGAGCGGTCCAGATGTGAATCCAGATTACGTAAAGTGTCCCCACTGTGGTAGGCGCTTCGCTCCTGGTCCAGCAGAGAGACACATTCCCAAGTGTCAGAACATTAAGAGTAGACCTCCACCTCCTCCAAGGCATCACCATTAAACATGACGCACAGCGGGACCGTTTCACCACCATTTCAAACCAGTCCAAACAAATCACTGCCAGTAAAACACAGCACACACACTACGAATGTACACACAAGCGCAAAGTAACATGAATTAAACTTATCTAGTACGACATTTTAAATTCTTTACTTAAAAAAATAAACTACTGAAACAATGTAAACAACCATCTAATGTGTAAGCACTCAATTGCCATCAGCCACAACATTAAAACCACTGTCAAGTAAAGGGAATAACATTGCTGATCTGGTTACACTTGGCTCCTGTAAAAGGGTGGGAGATTTTAGAAAGCAAGAGAAGAGTCTTTTTTAAGTTAATGTGCTGGAAGCAGGTAAAATGAGTGAGCACTAGAATCTGAGACTCAAACTTTGATGGCTAGAGTCACAGCATCTCCACAATGGCAGGTCTTGCAGAGTGTTCCAGGTAAACAGTATTTTGTACCCACCAAAACTGATCCAAGGAAAGCACCTTGGTCGCGAGCACCCAAGACTCACTGATGCATGTACAATGTGGGGTCTGATACCCAAAAGCAGCTCCTACTGTACAAAATGTAACACATGGGTTTAAACATTGTTAAACAGATATCATGAGCTTTTCAAACACATTACCCTCATTCATTACCCTCACTCATTACAAACATGCTTTTATTTATACTATGCATGCAAGGCAATGCGCTTGAGCAGTTACAGTCAGAATACATACACCCAGTACTCAGTAAACATGGAAAATAACTTAAAATAAAAAAGGGCTATGCATAGCTTAACTTAGAAAAAGGCACTTAATCCAAGGGGTGATGATTTATAGAGGGTATGCAATGATGTCAGCTTTCCTCACATTTATATGCTGATTGTGGCACGACTGGAAAACACAAGCAGTAAATATCAGGATTCCTGATCGTATGTTAGTTTTTTTTACTGATTCTTTGGTAAATAGTAAGGATCACAGCCAAATGCCTTTAATTTAAGAAGATAATTTGTTATACTCTTAGGTTATCAGTACCCCTCTCCTCTAAAGGCAGGTGTGTGCGAGAAATGCAGTGATCTGTTGCGGTCTCCGTTCTATAAAAAAAGATCCCTCCCACTTCAGTGCTGTCTTTCCCACAGCAACTCTTTCACACTGCAGAAGAGTTTGTGTGTTTTTGCGTCAATCGATGACCTCATGTTCATTCCCTCTATAAGCAACCACTTTGGCACTGAAGAGGTGTGGCACCGCTCAGAATTTACAAACCATGTAAACAAACACAGGTAAATCTATTGAGTATGCATTCATTGCAAAACAGGAAAAACGATACAAAATATGACAATATGACAGTATACAAAGTACTAACAAATACAATGAAAAGGGGTTTTTTTACCCACTGCACTTTCATGGCTGTGAGGATGCATAAAATTTTTTTTAAAAAAAACTTGTGGAGTGGTTCTGGCCATTAAAAAAATTAAGAGCCCATGTTAAACAAATGCAGAACATTGTGCTTTTAGAGCACTGGGCTCAAAAACCTTTGTTTGATAGTATTTGTGTAAACTTATGTAATACAACAAAACAAGGGAATTACAATCCCAAGAGAATCAGCAGTTTGTACATGTTTATCACAGGAGACACGTGAAACCACACTGGCACATAACCAAGCAAACATGTGCCACAAGTAGTAGGTCTCAATGAATTCAAAAGTTACTACAATATGTATGACAATATAGGCAGAGGCACATTTCCAGATTACACATTCTTTAAGTCCACAATGTAAATATATGATATATAAATGCTTCTCTAAATTGTGAAGGCATTTTGGCATAGAACCAGCACTGAAAAACATTGACATCAGCTTGTAGACCTTAAACAGCTTAGTTTATCCAGCAGCAGTTTATGCTGCACTCATCAATAAACCTGTGACAGTCCAGACTGCTCCTGTGTTAAGAAGTCCTGAACATGAACTAATGTACTGTGTTGTGATTAGATGGCAATACAGTTGAATGTCGCACATGTAAGTACAAATGATGCAGCACTAACAAAAGGAGGAATGTTATGGCTTTGTCATCTAATCTGACCTGATGTTGTCAATAAAAAGCAGAATAATCTTTGGTTGTTAGCTAGAGGCAGCAAAAAACATTGTGTGACTGATAAAACACACAGTCCTCCTCCTCAGCCTGTCTGACTAATATTTCAGCAACATACTCACCCGTCAGCTCCTTAACCCAGGCCAAGCTTGGTCTTGACCAGCGCTGGGTTATTCTGGATAATAACCACTGTTCATCATTCACTTATTCATCTGATGGACTTCTTTCATGGTGGTTGTTGTTGTTTTCACAATGATCAGCTTGTAATTGGAGGTCACGAATGGCTTTCCACAGCCTCTTATTCTCTTCAAGTTGATCTTTGTACTGAAAAAGTGACAAAAGTCTTAGCCTTCTGCAGTGCTCATCGTCAAAGTGGCTTAACAAAGCTGTAGTTTTTTTTCATTTTCCCTTTTCCACCTTAAATGTGGCACCAGAACCTCACAACTATACAATTTAAGGTGGAACTGAAGAAATAATATGAGGCAAACTTCAGTCTGGTGTAGGGTGGGTAAAACTAGACTTTATAAAGATAAGAAGGAAGGGCTACTGGTGAGTCAGTGACAGGGTCATGGGCACTCAAGTCTCACTGATGCATGTAGGGAGTGAAGGCTAGCTTGTGTGTTCAGATCCCATTGTACAAAGTGTTATTGCTGCTCTGCTAGAAAGGGGTCAGAACAACCAGTGCACCACAGTCAGAGCTGTTTCAGTAGCATGAAGGCGACCTGCTCAATATTAAGCAATTTGTCTTAACGTCTGATTGATGTGTACTAACTCAAGGAACATAAACACTAGAGACACTGCATTGACAAAATGCAACATAACCCTCAGAAATATATTACTACTCACTTGTTTCTGTAACAGCTGGATAGTTGTGTCTTGCCTTTTCACCATTTCCCAAAGCTGGGACAAAAAGAATATTTTCAGTGAACAGTATTTAGGATTTTAATTATATAAAAGGTCAAATCATAGATGCACATGTTGTTCTTATACATTTCTCCCTTGAAAACTTTTCACAGAAAAGTGCGTCTTTGTGTTTTTTATGGAACTCGTACCTGGGCTAGCTCATTACTAGTTTGGCAACAGGTCTGCTGAGAGTTCTGCTGAGAGTGGCTGTTTTCCTTCCAGGCTCCAGATTCCAATCCATTGACCCTTTCATAGTCTACACATGCAGTTTGCTTGGAAGAAATACAGCACAAATGACAGGGAATTTTTGTAAGTATTGGTCAAGTAGATTATTAAAGTAATGAAAAGTGAACAAGGTATAGACGAACGGCTGTTCCTATGGCCTTACCATGAGACCATTCCCACTGGTGGCAGCTGCAGCAGCTGCTTTTAGCTCTTGTAGCTCTTCATACGGGAGTGTGGCACTTTCTGAAAAAGAAGCCAGCGGGCCAGACATGGAATCTCTGGAGCCGTCAGGCATGGGAATGAATTCTGCATCCAGCAGCTCCTGAGGAGGGAAGGGTGGAGGTGAGTCCCAGTTCCCAGTTCTAGTTCATGGGGATTCTGCTTTGCCAGAGAGAGATGTGTAGATGTGTGCAAACCTTGCGAAGCCAAGATGGGCAAGAACTCTCACTGGTCTTGCTCCCTATGGAGAAAATAGGAGTCTCCAGACCCCTGTCCCCCATGTCTGCCTCCACAGTGCCTCCCATGATACCGTCTCGGAGCTCAAAGTCAGAGCCAGGTTCAATACCCAGGTCCAATGAAGAGCTGGAGCCCTGACCTATGCCTTATAATTAACAAATAAAAGAATTCAGATTATTTATAAGGCATTATTATCTCAAAAACACTGTTTGAAAGAATGCACAGATCAAACTGTGAGAGCTGCAATTAACTCAAAGTGCATTTATTGTATAAATAAGGAAAAAAAATACAGCCTTTAATACCAACATTCTTTGTTTAACATCAGAAGTAGCAAAGAATAACATGGAACTTGCCAGTTGCCAGTCTAATATTAATATATTAATATAATATAAATATTATTCAGAAAAAACATTTTAGCTACAATACAATATTAAAATATATAAATAAGCATAGCTTTGTATAATAATAACAACAATAACTAATAATTTCACATTCACTTACCACTCCCAATGGACAACCCACTGCTGTTTGAACGGATGGTTTTGGAGTTAAGAACTTTTTCTGTAAAAAGCATAAAAGCAATGATTACCTGGAACTTACACATACTCTGAACTCTACTCCATCTGCTTACAGTTGGCACGACACACTTTTAACTGACTAAAACCTGAAAATAAAGCAATGGGCTAATTACCCATGATCAGGATTGTGTGCCAACCCCGGCATGACAGGTCAGGCACATGGTGTAGAGAGCCAAAAATGGGGCGAGGAAGAGCAGGGCAAACCTCAGAGCCAAACCCTCGATCAGGAGGCATACCTAAACGCCCATTTCCTGCATTGCCCCAGGCAAAAATCTGATTATCTGAGGAGGACAGATAAATGTCATTAAAAGTTAATATTCTTTTCAGTGGCAACCTAAAACTTTACTTCCAGGATTTGCACTTTACTTCTTTGATGTAATCTATTCTGCTCACCCTCTGTTGCAGCAATTGTAAATCCATCTCCACAAGACACTTTGGAGACAACTTTCCCCCCAAAGGGTCCCAAAAGCAGCTTAACCCCTTGGTGTTTCTTAAAGTCCTTCACACCCAGCTGGCCATATTTATTACAGCCAAAAGTCATGAGACGTCCCCGCTCTGCAGACAAACAGGAATTCATTAAAATACTGACTTTAATAATTACTAGTCAAATATACATGAAGCACATAATACAGTACAAAAATAATAAAAATAATTATAACTTTATAAGAGCAAAAAAAAATGTTGTACCATCGATGGCTGCAGTGTGGGTCTTCCCAGGAGCAATGACTTGAATCTTAAAGCGGGCAAGCTGCTTTACTAAAGTCAGAGTTGTGGTGTATGGTATCTCTGGATAACCCTAACACACAGACACACGCACAGACACACGCACAGACAGAAAAATGTTTAACCTTTTAGCAGGGTTTAACCGTTAAACCCATTGCTGTATGACACGAAAACTCTAGATACCAGCCTTTTAAACTGAGTCCCAGAGCAACATATTCAGAGCAGCAGTTTTACTCCAGTGAGAATAGACATTGAGCATCAAAGCCAAACCATACAACATCTAGTGTTTGTGACACTAGTGCCGTTTTATTACAGTTTTACCAAATTTACCAGAAATCCTCCTAAAATCACTGAAGAGACACTGAATAAAGTTTAGCAGCCAAAAGTGCGTGCTAAGTGGTCCATACCTCCCCAGAGTGGTTCTTGATACCAGTGATGCCTTGATTGAGACCCAGCTTGTTAAGTTCATTGTTTCCACAGGCCAAGACTTTTCCAGACTCTGTAAGGAAGAACGTACCATCGCTGCCACAATACACAGAGTCAATACTGGCACCTTTTGGTACTTCTACCTATAGAACACATGGAAAATGAAAAGGCAGATCAAATACTAGCAGCAGCAGAAATAATTCAGGGAGGTTGTGCAGAAAATATCAATATATCAATACTAAATGCTTTGAAAGGGTACAATACTCACTTCCAGTGCCATAACGTATGTTCCAAATACCAGCGATATTCCTCCCAATAATAAGTTTTATACTGTGACACTGACAAAACTGATACTGATCGGCACAACACATAACTTACCATCTCACATATTTGCACTAATTAATCATAGCATATTTTCATCATTTATATGGTTACTGAAAATATACCACATAATCTTAGGTGTGCTATATCACCCATCCCTATCCCACAGTATCCATAATATAATAAAGTATTTCTTCTTATGCTTTCTGTTAACACAGGGAAGCTTCCAGAGGAAAAATTATATTATATTATACTAGGCAGCAAGTAAACAGTCAGTTTACCTGGAAGTACCAAACTGTGATAGTTGAGCATCTCCAAAACAGCAGGTATTTTGGAGGGTTCCAAGTATGCAGTCGTTAGTACACACCAAAATTGATCCAAACAAGCACAACTGGTAAATCGCCAATAGGGTCATGGGCACCCAAGACTGTAAGTGGGGAGTGAAAGCTCGGCTTTGATCACAAATGTACAAAATGTTAATGCTAACTCTGATAGAAAGGGGTCAGAACACACCACAGCATGAGGGAGACCTGTTCTTAATGTTATGGCTGATTTGTGCATTACACTAGCCATATGAAGAGTTAACCTTTGGCACAGTCTCCATAAATAACACTGACTAAATGGGCAATGTTTAAGTCTGTACATACTAGCATAGGAGAGGAAAAGTCATCCTCACAGTCCAGTCCAAGTCTACCTGCACAAAGGAAGCAACAGACAGTCATTAAAATACCCATTCTCTGGAAATCACTGATTTATCTGTACTGTGAACAGTGCTCACCATGCTCTCCACAGCCCCAAGAGTAGATGTCTCCACTGTGATTCAGCACTACCACATGGTTGTCACCGCATGATACCTGTCTCACTGGTCGCTCCTGGAAGAACTCCAGCAGAACTGGCTCTAGAACCTCCATCCCCATCTCATTCTCTACTCCAACACAGCCATAATAGTCTGACCCGAACATGTACATTTGGTCCTCGTCTGGAAAGAAAAACAAAATTCAGCTGTTCACCCCTGGCATGAATGTGTGTCCTGGAGAATCCCAAACGGGCAGCTTGAAGTGGAGGGATGGAAGGCGCCAAGAGCACAAGAAAGGGCATCCTACTTTACTGGCATCCTTTGCATAAACTCGTACTCATCTCCACACATACAGTATCATTTTATTAATTCTTCGTCCTCTTCTTCATCCCTCAGCATGGTACATCATCAGCTAAAAACAACCAAGCAAGAGTGCAGAGGGAAATGATGTCCATGTTTATGCGCAAATCGATCAGAGAAGTGAATTCTGATCACAAATGGTCTTGATACATATTCTAATGCCTAGTGTGAGCAGACATAAATTCAAGCTGTCCACTTGTGATCAGATCACCCAAGAAGAAGGTTAATCCCAGGTGCGAACAGGGCTGAAGTGATAAAACCCAACAGCAGGCCTTCCTAAGATTATTATTACAATATTTATATCTATACTGATCAGCAATTACATTAAGACCACCTGCCTAATACTAAGTAGATCCCCCTCATGCTGCTGAAACAGCCTTGACTGTGGTGCACTGTGTTCTAAACCCTTTTCTACCAGAGTCACATTTTGTGAAACGGGAGCTCCTCTTTGGGATTGGACCAGACGAGCGAGCCTTCACTCTCCCATGCATCAGTGTGTCCATGACTCTGTGGCTGGTTCAACTATTGTGCTTCCTTGAATCACTTTAGGTAGGAACTAACGATCACAAACCTGGAACACCTGGAACCTGTTGTTCTGGAGATGCTGTAGTCATCACAACCAGGTTCTTGTCAAAGTGGCTCAGATCCTTCCAGCATATCAACTTCAAGACCTGACTGTTCACTTGCGGCCTAATGTAGCCCATCCCCCTGACAGGTGCCCTTGTAATAAAATAACTGTGCTGCACACCGAGTGCAGTAACAGCATCTGTACTTACCAGTCACGCAGGCTGTGAAATCTGCCCCACAAGCCACCTGCCTGATGGCTTTCCCCTGCAGACGCTCCACTTTGCGAGGTTGTCGATACGAGGCCTGATCCCCATGACCAAGCTGGCCCACCATTTTAGCACCCCCTTGGACACTCTAAAGAGGAAACAAACAGCACCTCAAGGTCACTGTACTAGTTGATAAACCTCCAGTAATTCAAATTACATCCAGCACAGTCCCAAAGAAATGTCCTGACCTGCCTGAAATGTCAGTAAACATGTTTTAAAATGCATAATATACACCGATCAGCCATAATATGACCAATACCGACAGGTAAAGTGATTATACAACTGACTGTACAACTATCTAGCACTGAACTCTAATTTATCTTTTCAGCAATCCTTCATTATCTGTGCTATTTCAGCAAACAGATTTTTAAAAAACGCAAAGCCATTCTGTTGTAAAAGATGCAGTATGCAGTTTAGCAATATCTTGCTGAAATTTCCATGAAAATGACATTGTCTGGATGGAATATATGTTGCCCTTAAACCTGTAGAATTCATTTCAGCACCGACTGAGCCTTTCCAGATGTGCAAGCTGCCAATTCCATAGGCACTAATGCTCACTAATACCATCAAAGAATCTGGCTTTTGAATGGAGTGGTGATAGTCCATCTCCTCCTCATCCCAGTGGAAGCAGCAGCCATGTTTTTAAAAAAGAATTTCACATTTTGATTTGACTGACCACAGAACAGTTTTCCATTTTGCCTCAAATAACCTGCCTTTGTGAATGGCAGGGTAAACTGTGTTCACAGACAGTGATCTTTGGAAGTTCCTGAGCCCATGCAATGATTCCCATGACAGAAACCTGTTTTTAATGCAGTTTTATCTGAGGAAGAATTCTCAGGTAATTCTCTATGAATATTTTGATGGTGATATATCTTGTAGAAGATATTCAAGGTCTTCTTAATTTTGTGTTAACTTTATTCTGAAATATTTAGACAGAATGTAGGTGAACCTCATTCTCATGATGATGTGTTGCATTAAATTCAAAACGTGCCATGTCATACTTTCAGCATTTTATGTTTTCTATATTCCATTGTGAATTAAATATGGATTCATGAGATTTGCAAATCAATCATTGCATTCTTCTTTCTTCAACTTTTTTAAAATTGGGATTGTATTTTGAATGCACTCCTGCAAAATCCTGTATGTATTAAGAACTGATCATTCCTTACTTAAAAAAGCATTACAGGTGTATAATAATGTACTGCAAATATGAATTACTGCACTACTGTATCAAAGCAATTATGCACTACTCAATATAAGTAGGTATTACTGTATTTAAGTGGTTTGTTTTCCATTTTGTTTAAAAGGAAGCTAACAAATCACAATTTCAAAAGTTTAACTTAACAAAGTCCAGTGATCTCTGTAATTAATGTGCAAATCTGAAAGCTTCCTCCAAAAATCACTGATTACTGCTTATATTTGTTATTCTTTAGAGTTCAATATGGCAAGTAGAGACAACTTTTATACATTTCAGAACAATAAATTTGTCTTACAGCCCAGGTGTAAAGCTCTTTCTCCACTGTAACCACAGCAAAATGTGTTTCCCCGGCACACACTTGCTGAGCGCTGTTGCCCCCTTTAAACATATCCAGCTTCTGAGGAGTGAACTTCCCTCCTCCCCAAAAATACACCTCCCTTGAGCGTGTGGTCACTATCGCCACAGAGGTGTCTGATACTGTACTCAACCTAAAGAGAGGAGACAGACAGACATGAGAAAGAATGGTTAGTTCACAAAAAATAATGAATATGTATTTCCCCTTTATTGCAAGTGTAGCCAATCTTCTGAAGTCAGTATGCGGACATTTCTGCACTGGAGCTGTATGGACATAGCAACCCAAATATAACGCTGTTGTGGAAGTCTGCTTCTGCTGTCAGAAATCTCTATGTTCTATTTGATCCTTCATTAAAACTTTGATTCACATACTAAATCCTTCACCAATGCTGCCCTCTTCCAACTCTGCATCACTGCCCATCTCCACCAATTTTTGTCCATTGCTGATGCCCATGCATGGTCTTTTTTCAAAAACTTTTTCAGCAGTGTGATTGGTCTTACTGTGTCTACAAAAACTTAAAAATATTCAGAGCTCTACAAGACGGGGTTATCACACACTATATTCTGCTTCCATCACTATCCACCCTTTTTCAGCTAGACCTCTTCAATCTTGTATCAGGCATAAAATACTGCTTCTCAAAGTTCTTCACAATCATGTTCCTCCTTAAATATCTGATCACCTCATGTCTCACTTCCCTGCTCAGTGTTTCAAGTCGTCTGTTTGCCCACACACACAGGCTCTCCCCATGTGGGAGGCAGGTCCTTCAGTGTATACACACATTTTGAAATGCTAGATATTGGTGGGGATGTACATTTCTGCACACTTTAATTATTGGATCTTTCCCCAGTGATGTGCATTTTTCGGACGCATGTTTATCACATCGACCGCGTTGTAGGCTTTAAATAGAAACAAACACTGAATTTGTTGCCTGCAACACAAAGTTGAGTGAAAGGTTTTCAAAATATTCAAGCTACACTGTTTTAAAACATTCCACAATAAGTAGGTGAGATCATAACAGTGAAATTTATCATAAAAGGAGCATTCATCAAAGTGCTCTTTCATCATCTAAAGCAGTGGTCCCCAACCACCGGGGTGCGGACCGGTAGCGGGCTGCAGAACATTTTGTACTGGGCTGCGGACCAGTACCGGGCCGTACAAAAAATTTAAACTTTTTTTTTTTTTAATACAATCTCAATCCGTAGCATCTAAGTGTGTTGGAGACATCAACTTTGCAGGTATTCTGGAATAAAGTCATGGCAGAAAACCCTGAGATTGCCAAAACAACATCAAAAATGTATTATGAATGGAATGTTTACACGTTACTATAGCGACCAGATGGCATTGGGGCAAAGAGGAAGACATTATTGGTGAATTTCAGGAGGACGCTGCTAATAAAGTTACGTAATTACACAGTGGATTCACGTTTATTATTATATTTACAAAACACTACAGTTTTTGTGTTGGTTTTTGTGTTTATTTTGTTTTGTTGTATTTATCCACAACACCTTAAAGGCCAGTCCGTGAAAATATTGTCTGACATTAAACCGGTCCTTGATGCAAAAAAGGTTGGGGATCTCTGATCTACAGTAGAAGATATTGTGAAAAGATTCTGGGAATCTGGAGAAATCTCAGTCCCTGGAGGTCAAGGTCGAAAGTCTTTGAGCTCTCAGAAGGTCGTGCATGAGAAACTGTCATGCTTCTGTGATAAATGTCTGCTCGAGAAGACTTCGGAAAACCACTGTATATGAAAACAGTTTACAGATTTATCAAGAAATGTTACTGGAAACTCTATTACACAAAGAGAAAGCCAAACTTCGGTTCTACACAGACCTCAGATCCCAAACAATTAAACAGTGTAATTAAAGGAAAGGTGGATTTTACTGAGTGTTGCAGACATGAAATTCTAAAATTGTTACAAAATCCAAGTTTTTGAAAATATTTTAAATCTTTGTGCAAAGATCAGTTAAATACATTTTGAAGGAACAAATATCATAATCTTGTGTTATTGCATCTTTTCAGAAATGGGGTTAGTACATTGTTACCAAATTTGCAAATGCAACAGCTACAGAGAAGAAAAAGGGAAAAGCTCTAATACATACTTGGGTCTTCTGATGGCTGAATTGAGTACAGCCACACGCTCCTCCAACTCCCTGCAAGCAAAGATAACTTTATTCTCTAGTCAGTGGATCAACATACTTTAAGTTTAGCCATCCTGAAAATATCGAAATAAGATATAAAATATTACCAAATAACCACTGCACAAAATATTTTTTTCTGGGCTGTAAAACTATATAATCCCCCCTAACAGGACAAACGCTGCCGCTTACTGCTTGCTTTATTTATACTCACCGTCTAACACAGAAGATGATGGGCTGGTCAAGAATTTGGTCAGCAGTAGGTCTCTTCTCTGGATCCTGTAAAAAAAACATTTTACCTGCTTTAGTTATAGATTATATAAAAAACATGCTGTAGTTTATGATTTTGCCAAAATTTCTGTCTTTGCCAAAATTGCATCTAGTTTTTTTATATAAGCATGCCCTACAAATAAAAATGCAACACCAAAAAACCAAACCCATTATCTGTAGCTGTACATGCTCACCTGATCTAAGCAAGCATAGACTATCTTGATGAGATCAGATGAATAAACATCAGAGTTCACCTCCATAGTCCAGTTGCCCTGAACAATCTTTACGCACAGGTTCAGAGGATTCTGAAGAGTTCAAAACGTACAGTAAGCAATGATTCATCCTTAACTACAGACTCTATGGAAGTTAGAGTGAGGGGAAAAATAAGGCACAGGTTAATACCGTTGCATCAAAGGTCCTGGTGAGAGTCAGAAGTTCAAATAAGACACAACCCATGGCCCAGATGTCTGATTTAAAGTTGTACTTCACCCCCTGACAAAGCTCAGGCGACATGTAGTATGGTGTACCTACACACTGGCGGGAGGGGAAAAAAAAAGGTATAGACAAGTGACCTACACTCAGCCACAACATTCACCATGGACGGGTAAAGGAATAATATTGTTTATTATTTTATTATTAATAATTTGTTTGTTATTATTTCATTACAATGGCACCTGTCAGGAGGTGGGATATATTAGGCAGCAAGCGAACACTCCATTCTCCAGGTTGATGTGCTGAAAACTGGTGCCCAATGATCTGAGCCACTTTGACAAGGGCTTTATTGTGATGGCTAGAACATCTCCAAAACAGCAGGTCTTGTGGAGTGATCCAGGTATGTAGTAGTTAGGATCTACCAAAGTGATCCAAGGAAGGACACCTGGTGAATCTTACATGGATGTGGAGGTAAGGCTAGTCCTTCTGGTCTGTTCCCAAACAGGAGTTACTATAGTACAAATAATTAATGCAGGCTCTGATAGAAAGTGGTCAGAACTCACAATAAACCAGCCTTCAGCTACAGGAGGGAGGGGCTATTCAATATTAGGCAGATGGTTTTAATGGTATGGCTGAGTATGAGTCAGCAAAGTGGGAGGATGGAATATCAAACAAAACAGTTCTGACTGTAAATTGGAAGCAGTAGACAGTTCGGTTCTTGAGCTCTGAAGGATAAAAATACATTTGATACACAAACAAATCAAATAATAAACTGAAATCCAGTAATAAAGTATATCAAACAAGCAAACTGTTATTAGGAATGAATCATGATTTTTAAATTTTAAAAAACATCCTCTCCTGATCATGCAGGAACCTTCTTTATAACATCTTTATAAAATCCCTCCAATCCTCACCACTAATGCTACTCAGATCCTCATCCAGTCACTTAAATTGTCCTGCCTCTGCTTACCTTATCTTAAAATGATAAGACCATGGGCCAAACCATACCACATCTTGACACCTCAATGATCAAAAAGCCCCATCTCAGTTCTGCACCCTAAATGGTGGAATGAACTTTCCCCAAGTGATGGAACTGCAGAGAACCTCACAGAGAAGATTTTGACTCATTAAAAGAGCACCTTTGTCAATAACTACATGTACCAAACCATTTTTCTTACGACTAATAATATAAAAATATTTGTTTTAAATGTAAACACTAACTTCCGCTCTAATAAGATCTTAGCGGACTAGCAGCATAAGCTTAGGTTAACTGGAGTGAGGGACAGATAAAAAAAAAAAAATAAATAAAAAATTTTCTTGAGATTAAAGACATAATACCTTTAACAACAAGCTATTACGGATGGATGCTTCTCATCAGTGCAAAAAACATGAAAGCCCACTTGTAGTTTGCAAAAAAGCACCTGAAAGACTCTCAAGACTAAGAACAACAACATTCCCTGGTCTGATGAAACCAAGATTGAACTACTTGGCCTCAATTATAAATGTGACCAAGCACCTGCCCAGTACCATCCCAACAGTAAAACATGGTGGTGGCAACATCATGCTGTGGGGTATCGGTCAGAGACTGGAAGACTGGTCAGGGTTAAGGGAAAGCTGAATGGAGAAAAGAACAGATATCCTCAATGAAAACCTGTTCAACAGTGCTTAGGACCTCGGACCTTCCATCATGAAAATGACTCAAAACAGACACAGAAAAAACACAGTAGTGGCTTAGGAACAACTCTTTAAATATCCTAGAGTGGCCCAACCAGAGCCAAGAGAACTGAAAATGGCTGTCAACCGATGGTCTGCCTCCCCACCCCCATGCATCAACTATGGTAAGTACCACTAAAGGGTCTAAACACTTAAGTAAATAAATTACTTTATTTCTTTTTAACAAATGTACAAAATCATCTGTTCTGATGTTGTCATTACAGGGTATTGAGTGTAGATTGATGAGGGAAAAAACAATTCCAATTGCAGCATCAGGATGTAATAGAATAAATTTAAAAAAAATAGTGAAGGGGGTCTGAATACTTTATGAAGACATTGAGCAGGTCCCACTCATGCTGTGCACTGTGTTCTGACCCCTTTATATCAGAGCCAGAATTAACATTTTGCACAACGTGCTTCTCTTTAGGATCAGACCAGAGACAACTTCCCTGCATATTAATGAGCTTTGACCATCCTTGAATTACTTTCATTAGGTGCCAACTACTGCAAACCTGAAGCTCTCCACATTTATCATGATGATGTCCTTGTCAAAGTGGCTCAGATCCATATGATCTTCCTTCCAGCACAACAACTTCAAGAACTGACTATTGCCCAGTGTAGGTTAACATTAAGAGAAAGCTTGTGAACTATTTCACTATAAACCGCAAAGCAGCTCAAGTCACTTACTGTCTCAGCCATTGAATACTCAGAGTCCAGCTTCTTAGCCAAACCATAGTCTCCAAGCTTTATCAAGTCTGTCTTAGTTAGGAAAATATTTAAGGTTTTGATATCCCTTTAAAAAGGAGAAAAAAAAGTATATGTTACAGAACATAGCACTAACACTACCACTGAAAATCAGACAAAGGTGCTTCATACCTGTGCAGGACACCTGCTTTGTGAATGTGAGCCACAGCTGAGGCAATCTGGTACAAATACCATATAACAACCTGGATAAAAAGAAGCCTCAAACATTAGCCATATGTAAATCTAAAACACACAGGCTAAAGCAAAATATGTAGGTTTTCCAGATCAGAAAGTAGAATGTTCACCTGACCAGGTATAAATTAAACTTACTGAGACAACCCCTGAAAATGATTTACACCATCACTTGCTAATGTTTATGGGTCACAGACCATCAAATGTAAATATGACAACTACATTTACAATGATGTTAATCTGTACAATTAAGTATGCTCCCCT
>JBBIGC010000001.1:28922755-28948605 GCA_037576955.1 Lepidarchus adonis
ACACACACACACACACACACACACACACACACACACACACACACACACACACAAAGATTCAAAGCCCAATTCATTATCAAACTCACTTTCCAAAAAAGCTGGTCCTCCTCTCAGATGTGCCTGACTGAGGTTTTGGAATGTTCAGCTTTCCAAAGACATTTTCTTTGCTGCCAAGGGGATTGAAAATATTTAGTGTCAGACACATAAACATTTAAAAAATCCTAGCAGGATGTAGCTTGTGGATGTAAAGACAATGAAACAAACAAGATCACACATACTTCTGTGGCGTTGCATACACCGAATTCATTTTGCCATCGTTTACACGCATTGCCATCTCAGAAAATTTCCTGCTAGGTCTTCGACTCATTGTTGCCACTAAAGCAAGAGAAAGGCATCAGTTACACATGCATTTAGATTCATGCCATAAATTACAAAGAAATCAGTTGTGAAAATATCAGGACTAAGCATCACTTTAAGACACAATCTAAGATACTAACTTTGTTAACACGGTTTTAAAACATTTAATATGACATTTTATACCATCAGGCACCTTCAAAGTTCACTCTGATTAGGATTTCTAGAAGACTTACAGTATCTCACAAAAATGAGTACACCCCTCACATTTTTGTAAATGTTTTATTATGTTTTCATGGGACAGGTCTGAAGATGACACTTTGATACAATGTAAATGTGTCAGTGTAAAGTTTGTATAACAATTTCAATTTGCTGTGCCCTAAAAAATAACTCAACACAGGCATTAATGTCTGTGAGTACACCGCTAAGTAAAAATGTCCAAATTGTGCCTAATTAGCTATTTTACCTCCCTGGTGTTATGTAACTCATTGTGTTACAAGGTCTCTGTTGTGAATGTGGAGCAGGTGTGTTAAATTGGGTGTTACCTCTTTCATATTGGTCACTAATTCAACATGGCAGCACATGGCAAAAAACTCTGAAGATGTGAAAAAACTCTTCTAAAGATGACACAAAAGAAAGTCCATCAGATTACAGACATGGATTACTGCAACCATGTCCTGTGGTCTAGTGAGTCCAAGATAAACTACTTTAGCTCAGACAGTGTCAAACATACATGGTGGCAAACAGATGAGGAGTATAAAGACAAGTGTGTCTTGCCTACAGTCAAGCATGGTGGTGTGAGTGTCATGGTTTGGGGCTGCATGAGTGCAGCTGGCACTCAGGTGCTACAGTAAATTGCAGGAACCATGAGTGCCATGTACTGTGACATATTGAAGCTGAGCATGATCCTCTCCCTTCGAAATCTGGGCCACAAAGCAGTATTCCAACATGATGATAACCCCAAACACACCTCCAAGACTGGCGTAGCATGTCTCCAGATCTAAAACCCATTGAGCATCTATGGAGCTTTCTCAAACAGAAGGTGGAGAAGCACAAGATCTCCAAAATCCACCAGCTATGTGATGTCATCATGGCGGAGTGGAAGAGGAGTCCAGTGGCAACCTGTGAAGCACTAGTGAAGTCTGTGCCCAAGAGAATTAAGGCAGTGCTGGAAAATAATTGTGGCCACAAAAAAACTGACACTTGTGTATTGGTGCCAGCTGTTTAGACATTAATGACTGTGTTGAGTTATTTTGAGCAGACAGCAAATGTACGTTATACAAGCTTTACACACACTATACTGTGTGAAGTGTCATATCTTCAGTGTTGTCCCATGAAAAGTTATAATACAATATTTACAAAAATGTGAGGGGTGCACTGACTTTTGTCAGTTTACTGTATATTGTTATAATTTCAAATTACTAACAGCTCAACACCAATGATGAATGCATTTGTCCAAGATGCTCTGAACAATTTTTCTATTAAATGAAAGACTACTGAACTGTTGAATATACAGCTTCATTGATCATAAACCATCTCCCTGAAGTCTGTTGTATAATTTTTTTGCTCATGTTATATGCCTATGCACAGCTTGCAAATATTTTTTTTAATATTGCGTGAGGACTGAATTGCTGGCCTGTATCAGCAATAATGGCCAATCTCACACATAGAGCAAATTAAAGTATTATTTATTTTATATTGCTCACAGGGATCATTCTGAAAGCTCAGGAAATGACTTTAAAAATAAGTATAATTTGTCGGCATTCACAATATCACACTGATATCCACATCAATGGAAATGTGAATGGAAATTTAAGATCAGTATAAAACGTATGTTTAGATAAGAGAGATACTACAAAAAGTTAATAATGCATTTACCGCTTGAACAGCAGAATGTTTAGGTAACGTTATACTAAAATACGTTCATTTTTCATTTCCAAATATACAGGTACATTTAAAAAGTATTGAATATCGTGTTCAATATTTCTTGACATTCCTTTCAGAAAGTAAAATCCATATATAGAGTCATTACACATAGAGTGCATTATGTCAAGACTTAATTTCTTGGAATTTTGATGATTATGACTATAATATTTTTTTTTAAAATAAATGTAATGTAACAAAAGCTACAGACTCAAAAAGACGTTAGCAAAATAAAACTCCAAGTGTTTATTTTTGGTCATGTTCTTTCCACTAGCCTGAAAAGATGTAATCGAAGCAAGATAAGCTAAAATCTCAAAACAGACCCGTGCAAGAAAAAAACACGTCGCTCAGTAACGTTAGAAACGGTTAGCTAAAATCTTAGCCAGTAAGCTAACGTCTATACGAGAAACAATGCTAAACATAGAACAATAAGACAGACAGTCAGTAAAAATTCAAATCAGTGAACCAGATATAATGTGAGAAATAGTTTAAATATCGGCTAAATTTCCTCGTCAGTTCGACACACAGCCAAAAACGGAATAGCCACCGAACAACCGTGAGAAAATGAAAATAAAACCTACTTAAACTGAAACAAAACTGATATGTTCACATTTTGTTAAGTATTACGCAAATCATGATGCTTTATCACCCGGGTATGATTTAATATACCTTAAAATACCTTAAACAGAGATCCAGTTTCTCCGCTCTGCTTTTCTTTCCTCTCTCGTCTTTTTCAAAAATTTCCGCCAACACGCCCAGTCAACGGACGGCCCCGTGACGTCACTGGCGTCATAAATAAACTTAAAATTATGATATTTTTTTTTCAAGTTTTTACGTTCAATAAGAGTTGTACAAAATCTCAGTAAAATTGAAACAAAACAAGTAATTAAAAAAAATTCAGACGGCATTGTGTTTAAGCAGCTCGCGATGGGCGGGGCTACTGCTTTTATGCCACGCCAGAGTCTCGCGCCCCTCCATGTCCCAGTGATGCAAAATACAGGTATGTCTGTGCAGCCTGTAAAAACCACAAATACGCATTCATTTTACACTGGCTCGGGGATCTAGAAATTCTGGACAGACATTGTGAAACACTTATTTGCCCTGAGATATCCTCATTTCCATATTGCTCTAAAAGAGTTAGTTGTGTACCACACAGCCTTTAATCATACTGCCATTTACTATATTAAATGAATTATTTATTTATTATGTATTTACTTATTTGTATATTTTCTTGTTTTTTTCCCTTGTCTATTACTCAGCTTAACATTTTCTGCTTTCCTTTTCTCTTTTTTTGGTTACAAGACTACTTGACATAAGTCCAATAGCATTAAAACTTTATTTGCTTTGAATTCTCCACAGGATGAGTGGGGCTGGGATTAAAATGGAGTGTCAATTCAAAGACTGAAATAGTATCAAACATAAAAAACAGAGAGAAACTTAAAGAGCTGGGCTTTTGTTGTAAATGCTGTATTTTTTATTTTGTATGTCCATTATGATGGACTTGGCAGTGGTCTTAATGTTTTAGTTAATTGGTGTATAATAATATTCTTAATTGGCATAAAATAGTTTTCTTTGTTGTTTCATTAAACTCCTATGAAGCCCTGCTTCAACACTTGTAAGTCCACCCACCAGCAACTGCCAGGAAGGACGATGACCCTGTTTGCTCAAACAGAAAATAGCTCTCTATGTGCTGTGAGGATAGAGCATGGACATATAAGTCACGGTTTATTGTGGAAATGAACACTTCGGAGACTCAAAAAGACAACATTAGAGGGACATGCAATGAATTAGACATTCATGATGATTTTACTGCAGATGAGCATCCTTTGTATTCTAATAGTAAGTCAGTATTTGTTCTTTAAACACCTAAAATCTTTTGGTCAGTGTGTTATTATTTACTCTGGGAAATAAAAATGTTTGTGTAGGTTTATGGTTTTGGTCATAATGATTGTGACCGTATTTATACTAAACACTAACATTCATCTTTTATCTATCATTTCTAGCAAAAATTTTAATGGTTTACTATTACAGATACTTTTATACTCAGGCTGGTGTTGCAACACACTTTGGACTTTACACCTTCAGACTGAAATCCTCTTATTTAATGAAACTACTTTAATGAAATTATGTATGTTCCCAATTTTGACCCCAGATGTGTTACATCAATAGGCACATGTTGGAGTCCAAATTATGCTTCTATGCATGTTCAGCAGTTTCTTGATGCCAGTTAACAGACATTTTTGACCATGCTTCCATGCAAATGTCCTTCATTAGAGTTAAAGTTTGAGCATCAAAGCCTTGGTTGATTTGATAATTATTCTGTTGATTCACTTCCAGTTCAGTCTCTGTTTATATACAGATGGACCCGTTTATTGTCTATCACCCTTTGATATGATGCAGAGAAGTGACTGCAAGCTGCCCAGTGCTTGAGGCAGCAAAGCCAAACCCCAAAAACATAACATTTACACCACCATGCTTCACAGATCTTTGCTGAAAAAACAGGTTTAAGCAATACAGTTTCCACCTGATCTGTTTCCATGGGGTGTTCCCACAAGAATATTAAATACTGGGGTCCAAAATGTTCTTTCATAGGCACCAAAATTTCCAGTGGTGCTTCTGGATCTAACTATACTTATGACACAGTCAAAGGACACAGGATGAGGACACAGGATTTGACAGGATGAGCTGATTGATGTAGTTATTGTTTATTCTTTGCAGGAACCAGGTTCATGGTCAGAGAGGGGCCCAGGTCAAGGCCTTACCGATTGGCAATCATAAGTCTGGGCCTCCTGAGTGCTGTATTCCTCATCATCATAATAGCTCTTAGCGTTCACAGTGAGTATTCACTGAAATGTTTGATATTCTTTGCTCATCACAACCAAAGGCGCTGAGTTGAGCAGAAGAAAGTCAGCAGCCACTGAAACAATGCCAAACACTAATCCTCTTTCTCGCTCAGTTGACAGAGTGACTGACAACCATGACAACTTGTCTCTCAACTCATCAAAAATCAGTTTTCAACTCATACAGCTCAGATCAGAACAGAAAAGCCTGCTTGAGTCCAAAGAGGCACTCCAGTTCAAGCATGACAAAGACACAGACCTGATCAGATCTCTACGGGCAAAACTGGATGTAGAAACGAGACTGAAGGTTGAGCTGCAATCTCAGAAACGCGAGTTACAGGAAGAGAATAGAAAACTCACGTCTCAGCTCAAAAATCTAGGTGAGTTTTGGTCATGAAATGAATGAACTAGGCTTATAGTACTGCAGTGTTTAATAAGTGGTGATCTTTTTATTTTCATTGGCTATTGGTGGCGTTATGATTGAGTGAGCTGAAAGGAACTTTAGGAGATGAAAAATGTGTGAAGATGTGAATATACTCCATAAATGAGTCATAATGACCTAAGATCATGTTCCTCCTAGAGGGCACCTTGCCATATATTTTTTATTGACATGGTTGTAGAGCTCTTGCCCAAAAAGTGCTTTGTGCTTACCACAATTATTTTATTATTATTTTTTATTTCTTGCAGTGTATTCAGTCATTCTGTGTTTCTTGCTTAGAGTTTTTAATACTTCTTCTCCTGCCTCATTTACAAAGAGGAGAACTGTGACATGTGCCCAACAAACTGGCTGCTGATGAACAGCACCTGCTATTTCTTTGCTGTGTCCGAGGCTCTCCCGCGCAAAGGCTGGGCCGCAGGCAGGCAAGAGTGCACCAAAAAAGGAGCTGATTTACTCGTCATCGACTCAATGGAGGAACAGGTGATGTTACACTGTTCTGCTTCACACTGTTCTGCTTCACATCTAAACGATTTGATTAAAGGGCCCATATCATGGAAAAAAACAACATAAACATACAATATATTAAAGTTCATTGTATCCTGTTCACTTCCTACTCTACACCGTCCATAAATGGGAAGTTAAATGGGTGTAGAGGAAGGGGGAGGGCACTTCAGCCATGGACGTAGAGAAAGGGGGAGGGCACTTCAGCCATGGGTGTAGAGGGAGGGGGAGGGCATTTTAGCAGTGAGTGCGGGTGTATTGAAGCAGGGGAATCACAAAAAAGTGCAGGACAGTGGGCCTCCAGGATCAGGAATCAGGAAACACTGCTAATATATTTACTACATTAATTTGTAATATTACATGCTATACTTAATCATCATAATATTCTGTTTGTTTTCATCCATAGGAGTTCATTTCTGACACCTTAAAGGCGCTCAGGTACAATTTACCATTTAGTTATCGAAATGGATTCTGGATGGGACTGAAGGATGACCACACAGAGGGGGTTTGGAAGTGGCTGAATGGGACCATAATGACTGATGGGTAGTTATTTAAACTGCATATGCTTTAGGGTTGCAAGTCTCAATATTTTTTTAAGCCCAAGATCCCCTTTTCGGACCTTATGTGCCATTGTGCCCCGTCATCCTGCACTTACAAGATTGCTAGCTTTCTCTGCTACTATCCAGACCTTCTAACAGTGTTGTTCTACATTGCAGATAGAATTGTTAGCATGTACCATTATAAAACAAGCATCACTATGTCAGAATTAACAAAGTAACAACATAAAAAACAACAACTTCAGTACAGATACAACTTCTGAACATTTTGAGAACATGTGCTCTAGGCCACACACGGAACTACACCACGTTCCAAATTATTATGCAAATTATGTATTTCTCTGATTTTCCTAAATAGTTGATGCAAATGAAAGTCAGTATCATTTTGAAGTCATCAACCATAAGAGTAGAATTTGAATATTACTGAACAAACCTCCCAATCATAATAGTATGAAAATGAAAAACATAAAATGCACCGTTCTAAATTCCTATTATTATTATTACATCACAAAGTGTTAACATGTCTATCATTTCATCACACATAATCAGGGTCTCTGCTACCTGGCTATCCCCTAGCTTTTTAGCCCCTGCTAACTCCTAGGCTCAGAAAATCTAAACAAGATTTTGTTTATGAAAAGGTATCCTAGCAACAGTGCTAGATCTCTCTCTCAGAAATATCAACATTGGGACATATGACTGGTGATTTGAAGATTCTTGTGACAGAAATGGGGCTGCCAAGGCACCACAGGTTTCACTGTGCATACAGGTATCACCCGACACCATCCATGAGTTTAGTTAAAAAAACCAAAATAATTAATCTTTATGACACTTGAATACGATTTGCATAATAATTTGCAACGCAATGTAGATACAAATACTGCAAAATTTAGCTAAGGTGGTATTAGAAATATTTAATTGCAGCGACCCTTGTGGATGGAATATGGCATTTGTCCAATTAATTTTTACATTAACCCCACCATACATTGTGACAGGCATGTACGTACAGGGGTCCTCGACTTACGACAGGATTCCGTTCCTGAGTGTATGTTCTAAATCACCCCTTTACATGAGCTTCTTCGTGTGTAACGTCCTACGGCCATTCCTGTGTCAGTCCACCAGAGGGAGACATTCACCCACCCGAGGCTCTGGTTCCCCATTTTCCTGAGCATTTTAATATTTGTACTTTTACTTTCACTTTCACACCATTAAAAAACAAAAAACGTGTAACCAGCAGCATCGTAACCACAAATCTTAAGTCGAGGTATATTGGCTGTTGAATTTTGTTTGGCTATTGGCTGGCTTTTTGGTTTTAATTGTTTCAAATATTTTTTCAGCAAACCAAATAAAACTGGCATAAGCATTTAAAATATTTGACACATCCAATCTACAAAATTCAATATGATTACCAATAATTTAGTTTGAATTCAATTTACTTAAATTAAAACACACTGTTTTGTGTGTGTGTCAGAGAGAGATATTTGTGTGTGTAATGTGTGAGTGCTCTAAACTGTTTTTGTCCTTTGCCCACCAAACATCAGGGAAGCACAACCATTCTCATAATTATCTATAAAAAAAACAAAATAGGATCGTTTATGCTAATCATTCACTGTCTTTCTAAATTTTGCCTGCTTACTCTTTGAGATTTTATTAATTGATGATACATGGTTAAAATCAGTGCTTTCTTTCGCTATAGAAACTGGATGGATGGAGAGCCAAATGATGACTTGGGCATTGAGGACTGTGCAGCCATCTATCCTACCAACAACATAAAGAAGTCATGGAACGATGTTCCCTGTTCACACCCGCTAAAATGGATTTGTGAGAAAGAAATAATTAAAACATCACAGAATCCACAATAATCCTCTAATACTCTACAGTCAGATGTAGAATTTAGGTCAGATTGCATGTGTTCTTGAAACATTCTCTACAGAAAGGAGACTTCAACACACTATATTACACAATTACCATATTGTATTGTTTTATATACAGTATGTTTTCTAAATACACCCCAATCGGCCATAACATTAACACCCCGACAAGTGACGTGAGTAACATTGACTATTTAATTATTACACTGGCATCTGTCAGGAAATTGGATAAACTAGGCAGCAATTGAACAGTTAAAGTTGAGGTGCTGGAAGTAGCTCTTGTGGAGAGCTGTTTCAGCATCATGGTGGGACCTGCTCAGTATTAGGCCAGAGGTCTTAATGTTATTGGTGATCGGTGTATATTTCTACTATATTAATTAAATCAATATTGTGCAATGAAATGGTACAGAAATGTCATATTTAAGCTTGTTAATATAAGCCCCAGCACATAAAAAAAGAATTAAAAAATTGTACACCAACACAAAATCTTAACTCAATGAATTAGAACAATGCAATTTGCTTGTTGGCCATCTCAAACAAGCATGGCTTTTCACTCAGTAGCATCTAACACAATCCTAAATGTTTGTTCACTCACCAATTTAAGATTTCAGGCTGTGGAGTATTTGTAAGGATTTGACATGGATTAGCAGCATTATAAGACATAGTAAGTACTATGGCTGTGTGAGAAGTATTAAGTAAGTTAAATAAATGGACAAGGTCGCTGGTAACCCCCTCAACATTACCTCCGATGTGATTCACCCTTGCAAACTCTCCGCAAACAGTGACACCATTTGTTCAACAACATTATATTTTATGCCTTGTTGTTTTAGCAAAGTGCATTTACGCAGTGAAGTAAGGGTGGGAAGCTCCACAATGATTATGACACCATCACGATATTTGTTATACAATACAATATCATTGTGATTCCTCCACTTGAAAGCTGATTGGCCTCTTTGCAGGGGTCTCACGACTGACTTCCTTTCCACTGCCTGCAAAAGAACAAGGTGTTTTGCCACCTTGTGGACTTCAGGAAACACACTGGAATGTCATTTCTACACAAATCAGGCTGTTTTACCATTATTATTCATTTAATTTTTTACTGAAAACATATTATGAACATTTCTGCTCAGCCTTTAACAATGGATTGTTGCCTCTAAGGCAATAAGATATAAAATAACCTTATTACAAAATAACTGTAATGTGAATTATCATTGCATCTTTCTGTAGTAGCTTAAAATCTCATTAACAGATTTTATTACTGTTCACCTTTTTCTATGTTAAACTGTCAGGTTATAAAATACACAACCTTGCAAAAAGAGAATGCAAGTACAATAAAAAAGATCAGTGTTGTACCCATTAGGGTCCATTTGAATGAATAGCATTTGATTACTCATAGAAGCAAATCAACCTTAATCACTGCTCAGATAGACGAAAAAACTTAAACATGACTTTACTTGTTTACACATTACAGACCTTAAACATTTGTAATACTAAACACTTTTCACAGTTTTACATTTGATATATGTTGAAATCACACTACTTTCCCTTTCATAACTCTTCCGATTTGTTGTCTCACACAGTGATCCAACCATGACATCCTCTAAAATGTTTTCTGAGAAGTCTCTGTTCTGCCTTTTAGAAAATAAAATGGCTAAAGTGGCTAAAGTGGCTAGAATCTGCAAGTACTTCTGAGTGTGATTTGGACCTGCTCTCTTCATCCATTTCATGTGCTGGATGAAATGCTTAGGCTGGCCAACTCATAGCACAGCAAAGTGGTGCCTTAAGTTCTTCAGGATCTGCTGTGTGTCCACATGCTCAGGGAAGGCATCCTCAGACTTTTGGGCAGCCATATAGCTACTCTGAAGATCACCCACCTACCTCACACACAAACACACATGCAAACACACACACAAGCAAACAAAAACACATACATGCAGAGGAGAAGAATGTTCATTACTCAATTTTCCTGTTATTTTAACAGTTTAATTAATACATTTATTTTTTATTTTGCCATGGAAATGATAATGGTGTGACGAATGTAATGATACTAGTTGCTGGATATTAGAACACGTAGAGCAATGTTTTTTTTCAGGGACACTTTTTTGTGTCAAAAATGAAAACCCTTGATACACAAATAACAATAGGCAAATTTGTGCATAATTTAATATTCCTGAACAACTTTACTGCCATTTCCAAATTGCCTACATTATCTACATTCTCTTGAACAGGAGAAACAGCCATTTCACTATAAATATTGTAAACATATACATGCTTTATATACAAGACCAAAGAAATGAATACAGTGTATGCAGGCCTTTCATACTACTTCAAAGTTTTAAGTACAATCAGAACAAATGTGCACAGTCAAGTCAGTAGACGTAGTTAGGTCTTTTTTACTAGCCACACATTCATATACCATGGACGGTTGAAGGAACCATTAGTATTGTAGAAAACCAATGACCCTTGTGTGGCTGAAAGAGGTAGATACAGATACAGATGTTAAATAATATATATATTTTTTTAAACTATAGAAGGATTTTTTATTTGTTTATTTGGCAACACAAAAACCTATCACGCACTTGTAGGTCACGACTCAGTCTTTGGGAAACACTGAACTACAGAGTTCTAAAACCGTACCTGCTATTGCTGAAAAAAGCACTGTGTTAAAATCAAGAACAACAAATTTCAATAATCCATACCTTATCTGACAGAATAGAGAAGTTAAAATGTGGCTCATACATGTGAGGAGCCAGAGAAGCCGCTGTCTGCAGAAAAGCTTTGGCCTGTAAAAAGAATAGTATGACTGAGACAACACTTTTATCCATTAAACCTTTTAAAATGGCCACTGTGAAGATCTATTGGGTTTCTGGGTGACTTGTACTTTATACCAAATCATCAATCACTGGAGTCACTCGCTCATCTGTCCTCAGACTACCTCAATTACCAAGGAATATCTCAATGTGCTCCATATGTTACTCACTCCCTAGCGAAAACGGAGACTCTTGCTCCAAGTTCCAGCTTTTAACTGATGCCACCTTTATAAACAGAGACTATGGTTTACTATCTGGTCTGGACCAACTGAGGATGAGTTTTTCCATGCATCTGTTGGCATTGGCTTGATATATCCAGTTTACTGGTGCAACAGTGTAATTTTTTTAAAGAATCTTGATATGTCGATACTGTATAATGCCCACAATTTAGAATTTAAAGTACTCTACATTAATGACTATCCAACATTAACATCTCCACTTTGTTTTTCTATTATTTTCTGCATTCTGATAAACAATGGTCCCAGTGCTTTGTTCAAACCCACCTGTTCAATGCGACCTTTCCGCAGCTCCAGCACTGCTAAATTATTGTAAGCCTCAGCATGATCGTTATTGAAAGCCAAAGCTAGTTTAAAGCACTGATAAGCTAGAGGTAAGTCACCAATACCCTGTGAGCATGGGAGACATGACAAAACAAAAAGGAGATTAGTGCATGTATTGCTTCATTTTACTTATGATTACCAATAAATTCAACTGATAAAACTGTTTATGTTATTATATATTCTCCAACAGTGTTTGTGTTTGAGTTGGATCAAAAAAGCTTACGCACCACTGCAACATGTCCGAGATTATACCACACATCTGCCTGTTCCTCATCACTTGAAGCTAGGGCTAAAGCCCGTTCAAATGAAGACAGAGTCATATCATACTGCTGAGCGTAAAAGCAGCATAGACCCAGGTTATTGTACAGCTGGCAATTATACACACCCATCTGCAGCAATCGTCTGAAAAAGAGAGCAAGAGGCAAAAGATGAGAGAGAGTGAGCCATGTGTAGTAACTACAGTGCCATATAAACTTCCATGTTCAATATGCTCATTCGTTCCTTCACAAAACAAACAAGCAAACAAAAAAGCACCTGTAAAAGCGCAGGGCAATCTCTGGCTGGTCTGTGTAGAAGTGGTTGCTTCCGATGCAGGCAATGGCCTCCACATGTGTATTGTCTTGCTTTAAGACGTCTTTGTAGTATTCTGTGGCTGAAGTGATGTTATTCATCTCCTGAAAGTGGTTACAATTCTGTTATCATGTCTAGGAAACAATACAATACTTTTCTTTTTCAGCACATAACTGTGTAGCTGTTGGTACAAAATCTTGCATCTCCAGAAAGATAATTTCCCAGGACAAGGAGAAACCACTCTTAAATTCTTATGTCAGGAAATGTAAATAGATTATTTTCCAATTACATTTGTACTATAACCATTTTCATCATTTGCACATGGTAACTGGTGTTTTCAAATTGTGAGATTTTGTCCAAAGAATGACAACACTGAAATCTGACATGATGACATACCTCATGAATGCGAGCAATTCCAGTGAGCAAAGTAACCTCTCCTGGGAAATGGTCCAGTCCTTGTTTAAAGAGGTTCAGTGCAGTTATGGGCTGATCCAGCCGTTGATATACCTGTGCATTAGGCAACAAGACAGCAACATCTTATTTAACAGTTCCATTGTTTTATATGAAGGCAATGATATTGAAGGATGAACTCTTTGTACCTTTGCAAGGTAGAGGTAGGTATCCACAAACTCTTGGTGATTGAGGGCTGATCTAAATTGTTTTTCAGCTTCACGATACAAGCCAAGTCTGAAAAGATAAAGATTTTCTTAAATTAACCAATCATTATGTGCAAACATGAGATGCACACACAACAGTTACAACAGTTCCTCTACATTTTATTATGATTTAATTTTGGACAACATTTTCAAAATCCATTACATGTCAACTGCAACAATGCATTATCACAACAGACCTGTAATAGCATTTGCCAAGCTGGACTTTCCACCACCAGTCTTTGAATTGGACATGCTCTGTGGCAAGAGCAGCCAGGTCCAATGCCTAAAAGGTTCCATAGTGAGAAACCATAACATCCATGGGTTGCAAGCAAGTATGAGTCAATATGTAAAGAGTGATGGTACTTACATTTTTCACATCATTTTCATGATAGAATATGTATTCAAATAAGGTCTACAAAGAAAAAATGTAAAGCATTTTACATTAACAAACAGATTCATTATTTTAATGGTGGCATTATTAATTATAATAGTTTTCAAGTACCTTTGACAAATTTGGTTTCTGGGAATATTTGGCCAAATTTAACCTGGACAAGTTTATAAATGGCCCATCTGGATTTGTTAGCATAGAGGCCTAAAAATGATAGAACATGATATTATAACTCTGAAACATCAATCATACAAAACACCAGAACATTCAAACATTATTTAAACTAGACTTCTACCGTGCCCAGTCTGACAAATCTTCCAGATGCGCTGGTAACTGGACGGGCAGTGTTCGCAGTTCGAGGTGTTTTAATGGCTTGCTCCATAGTTCCTGGTCTACCAGTCTGAGTGCTGGGCCTTACAAATCCAGTGATAGGACGTCCTGATTGGGTCATTGGTCTAGAAATCCACAAAACCATTACTAATAAAAATCCTTGAGAAAACAATTCAATAAAATATATTCAGGTAAAACATGAACTGTACTATATTTCAAATTAAACTACTATCCCTATGCACCTGACAGCTGGAGTAGGCCCTCCACCATGGCTTGTTCCAGGGAGCCTCAGAGATGTTCCAGGGCCTGATAAAAACAGTACATTACAGCATGGGTCACACTAACAACATAAGCATTTAAGGTATGCTTATAGGTATGTGGTGGTAGTACTCACGTGCAACTTGTGCAATGGAACTTTCATCCAGCATCATTTCTGCAATCCCCTCCTGATCCACTTCCACCTCATCAATGTAAACCATCTCAGTAAGAGCCCTCGTCTTTAAACTCCAAGCTGCCTATTGTAATCAGGTGAACATTAAACCAGTTTCACGTAAATTCAACATTTCACTATGTATGGTCAGCATGGGGGTTGGGGGGTACAAATGTTGTACTAGTATAACTACATGTGACAATAAAAAACTTGAACTTGGAACTTCTTTGTTGGAGAAGACAACTTCTTCAAAGCAAACGTACATCCTTTACAAAAAAATTCAAATGCAAGCTTACATAAATTACAATTTCACAATTAAATTTGTCTGTGTAAAGGACAATTTAAAGCACAAGCGCTGTAATGTGGCTATTACTTATCTACAACACGTATGCAAAAGTGGAGGATCAGGACAGGGTGGGTGGAATTTTATGGTTAGGTTAAGTTTCTAACTCAGAGCCTGCGCCAATGACATTAAGCCAGCAATGGGGACTGGAGGTTGGTAGCAAGGGAACAGGAGACATCTTAATAAAAACTACACAGGGACAAGTTATTTGTTACCTCAGAAATATGAAGTGATGTATCATGTTCCTTGGCAAAGAAAAACATGTAAGAGTGTTACTGTCATATATTGAATTAGGTATTTTTCCTTTAAGAAGAACTATGTATGTCATCTGAAGAAGTGAAGGAAAGATACTCAATGTGAAATTGAGGAAAATGTGGATAGTAAAAGACAATATTCTGATGTTTCAACGGCATTCTAACAATAAAAACGGGTGACATAACAGTAGTACGAGTACGAGACTCAATTAAGGTAACCTAACCGAAGAATTACAGTGATGAATATATAACTAATGGGTTATGTAATGAAGTATTAAAATATAATGAAACAAAATGTTACACCATTATTCTGAACAGGACTGTTAGGACACGAATCTACATCATTGGGAAACCAAGTTGGCATCGAACTGTAACTTGCTTTACAGTGATATACTATTAGTATCTAGCCACATGGTTATGTTTAAAAGCTAAAGGAGTGTAAAATATTAGCGATAATCCAGCTTATCGGCTTTAATTCGCTGGGAGGCTAATCTCGGTTAGCCTGACTAGCTTCGCAGCTAAATAGACTAACCTGGTCGTATGGACTGTCTTCCAGCACCTTCGTGCAAATATCCGAACATTTCTGGAACTTGCGTCGTCTAAAATAGCTCCAGGCAAGAAAAAGAGGGTCCATTGACACCGTGACCTCCATTTTAGGGTAGAATTCTGTGTGGGGAAATAGCGAAGCGCTAGTCTATAGTAAACACCCTCACGCGCGTGCTAACCCTGTTAACTTCACGCTCCGCGTTACCCCGGCAACGAATAGCAGGCAACTGCGCACGCGTAGCATTGCTTTTTTCTAAACAACATTAGGATGGGCACTTTCATGTTTTGTTCATATGCCTTTTGTGGTTTTGTACATTTCCCTCTCTTTTTGTTAAATGAACAATAAAACCATCTTAACAACTTAACACATTAAAAAAACAACAACAACACAACTCACCACATTCATGTGCAATACTGTTGTACAGTACACAATACAGTCCTGATCAAAGGTTTAAGACCACTTGACAAATGGCAAAAAATCATATGTTGCATGGTTGGATCTTAACAATGTTACAAGTAGAGCTTCAACATACTACAAAAAGAAATGGTAGTGAGACAAAATAGCATGTAATTTTGTTCACAACAGCTTTTCACAGCTGATCAAAATCTTAGGACCACATGTTTTTAAAAAAACAAATCTGTGCAAAAATGTGGATTCATTGCAATTTTTTGTCAGATTCACACTGTCATGACGTTCTGATGGCAAAGGCAAAAAAACGTTTCCTTGGTTGGGTTGTTGAACTGCAAGCAGGTTTCACAGCATCACCGCTGCTGAGGTGGGACACAGTAAAACAGTCATTTGGAATTTCCTAAATTATCTTAAAGGGTTATGGAACAAGTCATGTGGAAGACCAAAAACTATTTCACCAGCACTGAGCTGGAGGATCTAACTGGCTGTCCATCAAGACAGTGAAAGATTCTCGACTCAAATTAAGAATGTTACTGGTACTGACTGCAGCCCCATTACCATCAGACGACATCTGATACTGAAGGGCTTCAAAAACAAAAAACATCTTCAAAGGCCTTGTCTCCTTGATGCAACAGAACTGGATGTTTGGACTTTGTAAGAGAGCAGCGAACATGAAACATTGAAAGGTGGAAGAAAGTTTTACTGATGAGTAAAGATTTTTACCTTGATGGTCCTGATGGTTTCCTACATTACTGGCATGATGAGCAGATGCCACCTGAGATGTTTTCTACACTTCACAGTGTAGGGGGCTCCATAATAGTCTAGGTGCTTTTTCCTTCAGTGGAACAATGGAGCTTCAGGATGTGCAGGGGTGTCAAATGTCAAACAATGTCCAGATGTTGCAGAGAACATCGCTCATGACTGAGGGTCCTCGTCTGTGTGGTAATGACTGGGTTTTTCAACAGGACAACGCTACAGTACACAATGCCCACAAGACAAGGGACTTTTTCCAGGAGAATATCACTCTTTTGAACCATCCTGCGTGTTCCCCTGATCTAAATCCAATTGCAAACCTTTGGGGATGGATGGCAAGGGAAGTTTACAAAAATGGGACAACAGTTCCAGACAGTATTGCCCTTCGTGCGGCATCTTCACCACTTGGAGAAAAGTTCCCACTCACCTCATGGAAACTCTTACATCAAGCATGAAGTGAAGTGATTTGATTTCTGTTTTGAGGGTTTATGTTTTTTTTGGAGGTGTGGTCTTAAACTTTTCATCAGCTGTAAAACAGGCTGTTTCAGTTTTGTTGTCAATAAATTGCTGCTCAAAATTTTTTTGTCTCACTTCCATTTCTTCTTGTAGCATGTTGAAGCTTTACTTGGAACCTTGTTAGGATCCAACCAAGCAGCATATTTTAACCATTTGTCAAGTTGTCTTAAACTTTTGATCAGGACTGTATGCCAAGGGTGTTGTACACTCCAGACCTACACTCGCACGGGTCACTTTGTCTAAAATGACACTTAGCTAGAATTAATAGAATCTTACTCTTTACTGTATTACGGTAATACTTGTCAATTATATAGGCATTTAGGAGGCATTCAAGTAAGAATTTCATTATAGTCTGAACATTGTACTTTTTACACATCTTAATAAAACACTGAATCTTGATTATGCCACAATCTTTTTTTTAATTTTTTTTATTAAACATGATTATAGACTTCAATATTACTGCCTTGTCTCTAACCCAGCCCACAAAAACTCAATGAAGTTTGATATTTATCTGAAAACATTTACTGTATCTGAATAAAGTAATTCTGTAATGTAATTTAGTTATTAATGTCAGACAATTACATATTTATGTTGATTGAGTTTGATAATAGTCCTAACTGAAGAATCCCCATGTATTAGGTCTAGCATTCTAAAGAGTAAGTTGAGTGGGACAGTAGCAAGAAAACTCGAAGAGCAAATCCAGCCCTTTTTACACCAGAAAACACATCTAGCATCTTTTAGTTTGTTTAACTCTACCAATGCACAGACAGGCAATCCAAGTTTAGTGAGGTGGGACTTTTCTGACTTTATCCATTAATCCAGATGCTTACAGTGAAATCACCAGCTGCATAAAGGCTTCACATGATCATGTACAGAGTCTAAACTGAAACAGGGTCGTACTGTGGTTTCCAGAGGCCCCTTGCTCTTTGAAGGTGGATGAGATGGAAAGAATAAGAGTCAAAGCATTTGACCACCTCTACTACATCACTTCAACTGTCCACATATATTATAATTACTTCAACATTATTATTTATACGTATAAATAATTTAACCTTTCATGCTTTTCCATTAACACATACATACAACCCGTTATTACACTGTGTTCAAAAGCACAGTAAAAAAGGATGTTGGATATAAAAGCCTGTGGTTTGTGCCAGAATTTCCAGTTAAAAGGCTGTTTTAGCCTCATAATGAGCTTAGAAGCCCATTGTTCAGTGTTTGGGACAGTGAAAGGCTCACACAGCCACACAGACACACAGCAGTCCCGGTCCCTGGTGGAGCAGGTAAGAGACCCACATTTTATCATGTTTATTTAAAACAAAATAAACCAAATAAACAAACGAACAAAACATATGCCTAGACTAATAGAAGATAAAGACTAACAAAGTGGTCATGGCACAGTATAATGCTTTAAAATTACAAGTAAAACTATATAGAAGATTTTATCATTTGAATTTAATTAATGTAAATATCGTTTAGCTGTAAAAAATGTTAAAATTTTTATTCTTGATTAGGCTCGCTAAACAGGTCACTGAGGAATATATAAACTAAAAAAAATAAAACCCGCCAAAACATACTGCCGGTCTAAACCGGAAATCACGTGGAGTTTCCCGCTCGCGCGTGTAAACTCGCCATGCTTCTGTTGTTGTTTTTGTGAGCTGTACCGGGATGTGGTGTTTATAGAACTTTTACAGTTTTCGCGTCGTTTACGGCTTCTTTTTGTATGTCCATCATCTGAAGAATGGCGGATGAGGGAAAGGAGGCTTCGCTGGTGAGTGCAGAGGATGAGGAGCTTCGGGAAGCTCTTGCAGTCTTGGCTGGCAGTGACCCCAACCAGTGCTCCTACCAGCAGGTGAGCAGCACGTCAGTAACCGCACAGGCGGCAGTCCTTCTGAACTGCATGTCCTCAAGTATCCGGACACATCTCAGAATAGGTGAATTTAGTTAACCTACCTAATTTAATAACCTCACAGAGCTATTAGCTCACTGCCAGGAACATTTCGTGGGTTTTCCTGTTCTCAACTAGGGAGCACTGATACGGTTCATGCTTCTTTGTCAACGATACACGGTATGAAAAGCATTCAGGACTGTCTTTTTAGCCGTGCCATCTCATGATGCAGTTTTAAGCTTAAACATTTTAAACATCAACACTTATCCAAAAATAGTAAAACAGAATCCTGTCAAATACTAAACTGTACCAATAATGTAGGCTAAGCCTATGTTTAGACTGTGCTCTGTGATCAACACTTCATTAACTATGCTCGGGCTAAAACAAGGAGAGAAAGTACTGCACAGAAAAGAAATGTTGTCTTGCAATTGTTTCATGATTTCTGAAATCAACCCCCCTGATAAGGTCAAGTCAAGTAGGCTTTTATTGTCATTCCAACCATATACTTTCCTCCAGGACCAAGGTGCTACATACATGCAACAGCATAAATTAACAACACAACATAAATTACCAGCACATATTTTTGAAGTTAACCTGAATTATCTATTACTAAAAAAAGAGGCAACAATAGACAACAAACAGCAAAGTGCATGTGCAAATGTGCAAAGAGCTACAATACAACGTAACCTGTTATAGTGCATTTTCTTTTCTTTTAGAGATGAGGTATGAGTTGAGGTAGTAGGAAGGGAAACCGTAAACATTGACATTCTGAAGTAATGTGCAAATAGCAAGTAAAAATAAAATTATGTGCAGATATTGCAAAGAGCAGTGCAGGTAGGTAGGTATGAACAATTTTTGTGATGGTTGTAGATCAGGGTGATTGTGTATGTTTATCAGTTTACCACTAAGGCACAGCTCTGATTCCTGTACATCTGTTCTAGCTAAACATCTCATTTATTAACAGTTCCTCACTGAGCTGAAGTGGGCATGAAAGTGTGCAGGGTGGTGACCTCCAGGACCAGTTTTGGAACACATCTGGTTATTGAATGGTGTTGACTCTGTATTGCAGGGGTACATGAAGAGGCAAGCTGTGTTTGCCTGTAGTACTTGTACAAGTGAAGGCATGGAGCCAGCTGGAGTCTGCCTTGCTTGTGCCAACCACTGCCATGATGGTCACAACATCTTTGAACTGTACACCAAAAGGTATGGACCACCCACACACCAGAGCACATTCAGGAGCTATTTTTACCATCCTTTGATGTTAACAGTGGTGTGTGTTGACAGGAAGTAGACTCTGGGGTTAAATTAATATGGGCTGATTTATTAGAACATGCACAGATTTCTTCTCATCATTGTCTTTCTTTTGACAGGAACATTCGCTGTGATTGTGGCAACAGAAAGTTCGGTTCATTTAAGTGCAAACTTGACCCTGTAAGTTTACGCTGGGACTTGTTTTATGCATACCTGTCAACCAAATGTTTTTCAGGGTTTCTCTTGTATTATCCTTCCAATTGTAATATTTTTCTGTATTTTTTTTGCTCTACCCTAATAGCAAATGTAATCAGTAATTAAACGGGGTATGTGGCACCCAGTTAACAAAATCAATCCCCCATCTGATAACCCCGGAAGGTGCAATAAAACTTTCTTTATTTTCAAAGCCCAGATTTCTGATGGTAATTTGTACTGTTTGGCTTGCTGAAAATCAGAACTACACAAACAATACTATATTTTCTTTATGGGAAAGTTCCTTCCTCTATATGCAGTGTTAAAGTATGAATAGGAAAGGAAACCCAAATATTGCACCTGTTACCCTGTCTGTGCGCTCTACTGTTTTACCTCATTCATTTCATTTTACTTATTTAATGCTCACAGGAAAAAGATGCTCAGAACACCAAAAACCTTTATAATCACAATTACTTTGGACGTTACTGCTCCTGTGACAGACCTTACCCTGATGATGATGATCAGGTATGTCATGAATCGGGGCTTGGGGAAACTGGTAGCACAATCTGAGATCACTTTTATTAAAAGGTCCATCGCCTATAATTAACCTTTATTATTTTTAAGGTTCACTCCTACAAAAACAGCCATAGTTCCTTTGTCTCAATGTGTTTTTCACACCTCTATATCTTGGGTAAATGGGCAGGGGGTAAACGGTGGAGCAGTGTAGCGGGACAGTACCTCAATCGTGCCTGGGCTGGAACCTGAATCTCACAAGGGCAAGGGCCTATCCACTAGGCTATCATTGTCCAAACAGGTTATAATTGGAACAACTCATAGTATAATAGTCAAATACGCTGGTTGAGTTATAAACAAAAGCAACTTCTTGGCACATAGTACTGCACACATCAAAATGAAGTAAAATTAATTATGGAATGGACACACCATTTTTTGTGAATCACATACATAGATACATCAGATACATCAGATCAATCACTGGTATATTATAAACAATACATCAATACAGAGTAATTCATTTTTAATCCCCCATTAAATGTTTTTATTTTACATGAGGGAAATGCACTGATTTTGCAGCTTCATTTCTATGTTTGCACTTGAGTGTGAACCATTTTAAGTCTTATTTCACGAAACATGAAGATCTGTTTTTTTTACAATACAAATATATTTAATATATTAACCTGTGGTCTAATTTAGATGTTTTCTCTTTATTTCCTGGTATACTGATTAAAGGTTGGTGAAGAAATGATTCAGTGTATTGTGTGTGAAGACTGGTACCACTCAAAGGTAAGCTGCTATACACCATCTAGAGTCCAATCATGTTCTCCTTCATATCATTTGAGTTGTGAGGTATTCAGCAGACGTTTCACACCTTTTCCCAGCACCTGGGCTGTGCAGTATTGGACTCTGAGGAGTTGCTGGAGATGGTGTGTGAAAGCTGTATGAACAGAGCTCCCCTCCTTTGGACCTATGCTGCTTACTTTGCAAGTAGGTTGGAGTACATGTATTTTTGTGTGAACGCAGCACATCTGGATGGAGCTGTGGCTTGGAGACTGTGTTAACTACTGTTATGGCTCATTATCTTACTGTCTGTCTTTGTTTCTTGCCTTTTAATCTCCACTGTGATAGCAATAAACAGTACTACTCCCTGCACTACAGTAATGTGCTAATAATGCCTCAGAAGGTGTAGGAACAATGTGTTCCAGCTCTGCCTTTGTTCACACAGAGGGTTTTTATATCACCATAAGTTGGGGCACCTATGGAGATTGTTTGCATTAATTTTTAAGGCTTAATTGCTGCCGGAAAGTTGTAAGTCCAACATTTTCTTAATGCTTGAAGAAAAGCATAAAAACTTTTGACTGTATATATAAATTGCTGCTATACAGACGTGATTACAGGTTTGCGTGAAGATTTTCATAATGGGCTGTGGCATTCTCAAAAGGGATGCCTGCTTTGGGATGTTCAAAACAAGTTTTGCACTTGTGTTGTTAATATGATGTGTTTTCATTTCTGATAGCTCCTCCTGTAACTAGTAAAGAGAATGAAGACATGAGTGTGAAGGGTGAAGAGACGGAGAAGGAAACACCACTGTATCCATGCACAAATGATGGGCCTTCCACAAGTCAAGGCTGTCAAAAGCAGGTAAAGGTGAGAGCAAACCGGAATATCCAGTGTTTATGCGATGTGTAATGTGCTGAGCACATATACTGTTTTATTATTATTAATAATAAACTGCTCCAATTGAAACGTGTCAGTATTGCATAATATAGAATACTATTAAAATAGCAGCTCCTGTGATGTGAAATTGTATTCCTTCTACTTTTGATTTAGATATAAAAATGAATTGTTCAGAAATATTCTGAGATCTGAGATCACACTCAGAGAGTGTCTGGTCCTCTTTGGGTCTTTCCAGGAGCACATGGTTACCTCTTTTCCACCAACATTGTTTGAAGGGCAATTCAGAACTGGTGTCTACTGTTGAAGGCAAAGAATTTACTGTAGACCAGGAAAACTAGTTCCAGAATGGCACCATCACTTTGCTGGGTTAAAACAAACCATTCCTGCCCAGGACCAACACCACCAACTATATCTTTGTAACTGTTGTGAATGTACTATCTAGTCCAGTGAAGAATAATTCAGAGCTTCAGTATATGATTAGTAGTAGTGGAGATGTATGGAGATGTAATGCCATGGCTCTCTAGCCCATGGAAAAGCAAACCAGGTCTTAAAGCTCGTAGGTGGCACCAATTGCAAACTAGAACTAGCATGAATGTTTGGTAAACACACTCTTCACAAAAAGTTAGGCATATTTGGCTTTTGGGTGAAATTTCTGGAAATTGTTTAAGTAGGAGCACGCAGTGGTGATTTTTCTATTCTCAAACTATTTATTGAAACAAAAGCCAACAACAGTATTGAGTATACCACAACAAAAATGTGAGATGTGGACAAAGGACGTCCACTTCTATTCCTTTCTGTGACTCTTCCAGTCTCTCTGTATCTTTGTTGCACTCTGCTAAAGACACTGTGACAATAAGCTCAGCAGCCACTTTTGTCAGAACATCCTGTTTGAAGCCTCGCAATAGCGAGGAACTGTTGATTAGTTGTTAGGTGTCGTCTTGGTCTCATGTCAAAATGTGAACAGCATGATGAAGAGGACTGTTTAATTGACTGTGCTTGAACCAGGAAATATATTGGTCGGTTCACGGATCACACACGTATTGTGATTTTTGCCTTTAAGCTCCTTATTCAAGAACAGCTAGTTGTTAAAGTACTGAAACATTGAACAGTTGGACATGTGAATTCAAACGTTTAGGGAAGGTCACATTAAGTTCACCTGTGAAGGTTTTAGTGCATTTTAGATTCATCCTGAAGTTTCACCCGAAAGCCTAATATCCCTAACTTTTTATGAGTCGTGTATCAGCTAAACTAGGACTGACATTTCATTTTCCACCAGCATAGGACACCAAATTATTGTGTGACATGCAGCAGGAGCAGTGGGCTGTACATCTGAACACAGGGGCAGCTAGGGGGGTCATAAGTACTATTTCAGCTGTGGATATGGGAGGGGGAGGGCACTGTCGCCCCGCCCACATTTCCCCTGCTGCTCCAGGGGACTGACCTGGTGACCTTCCTGTCATAAGCCCTCTTCTCCAACTCTCCTGGATATGCTCTAAGGCGTGGTTTCCAAGGAATTTTATTGGTGAAAAAAAGCAGTGTGGCTATATATAAAAAAATAAAGAGAGCAGTGTTACAATTTCTCATTTAAGTAAATTATCTATGGAAATAATTATTTCTGTTCTTGTTTTTCCAGCCCACTCCTGATGGAACTGGAACTGTGAGCTACAAGAGGACTCATGAGGACATGGAGAGGAATACAACATCCCAATCTGAAATTTCAGCATGTAAATTAAAAGAGCTGAAGGCCAAAGGCTTGGTGAGACCCAGGGTCGGTGCAGTCTTCTGGCCTTACTACTGGCGAGCCAGGCTTTGCACTTGCACAGATTGCAAGGTATGTTTATGGACACATTCATCATTTAAATGACAGGTAAATGAAAGAGTATGTCAGTCTCTTTGAAGTGGTAGATAATTGAACTGTCTGTCTTCCTCTCACACCAGGTTACAGGTCTGTTTTCTACTGTTTAAGCATCGCATACAAAGTAGCTTTTATATAAATGTAGATTGTGTTATAGCTCGTAACCAGTCTGTGTTTTGACTAAGACCGATGTCCTTGTTCAGAGAGCGTATGTGGAGGCAGGTGTTCAGTTCCTGCTGGATGAGTCAGACACTGTGCTTGCATATGAAAACAAGGGCAAAACGCTGCTGAGGGAAGACTTACTCCTGTCCTGCCTTAACTCCCTGGACCACGTCCAACAGCTGGAGATCATTTACCGTAAGGATGGAGCATAAACAGCTCTTTACTGCTTTATTTACTAATTCTCTCATTAAATTTTACATGCTTTAAAGGAGAAAATTCACCAGTTTTTCAAAAATAACTGCATAATTGCATTATTGAGAGGTGGCCAAGGTCACAGAGTGGTTTGACGTACAGTGGTCTATTCTGGAGAAACGTACCCAGCCAAATTGTTTCCCAGTTGTGGAAATAAGAACCAGAAGTCCGGAGTTTAATTCCTCTGAAGCAGGGGAAGGCATCTCCGGTCCTGGAGTGCTGGTGTCCAGCACAGTTTGGCAATTGCCCAGCTTTGCTTCAAAGTCTCCCATACAAAGTTATTACATGAAATGGTTATGACAATTACATCTAATCCCTGAGAAGGTTTTGTTACTAAAACATTTTAGTCTATTCACTAAAGATGTGTACATGCATGGTTCAGTAAGGTAACATATTTTAATAAATAAATAAATTCAGATTTCTCTACAGTTTCATTTCCAATCTTTCTGAATGAGTTTGTTTACTCGGGTACTGAATGGTGTAGAAATATGGTTTTAGGTTAAGCATTTCTTTTAAAACACAGGGATAATGGTTTTCCTGTACAGCATCTGAAACAAATGATTGTTGTCCCAGCAGAGTACAATGACATGAAAGCTGAGCTACATTCATTCCTTCAGGATCTGGCTGACCAAGGAAAGGTAAGAACTGTTATAGGTTTTTAGGGAGGTGTGTGAATCATAGGGCTGATATACTGTAATAATGTAGGTATGGGACAGATATGTACTGATATAATAATGTGGGTATGGGACAGATATGCACTGATATAATAATGTGGGTATGGGGCAGATATGTACTGATATAATAATGTGGGTATGGGACAGATATGCACTGATATAATAATGTGGGTATGGGACAGATATGTACTGATATAATAATGTGGGTATGGGACAGATATGCACTGATATAATAATGTGGGTATGGGGCAGATATGTACTGATATAATAATGTGGGTATGGGACAGATATGCACTGATATAATAATGTGGGTATGGGACAGATATGTACTGATAT
>JBBIGC010000001.1:28969619-28987330 GCA_037576955.1 Lepidarchus adonis
CACACACACACACACACACACACACACACACACACACACACACACACACACACACACACACACACACACACCCTTTGAAGGGTAAATCCTTGCTTTTCCTTTGGAGGTTTGCTTTGGAGGTTATGGAAAAGAGATGAAAGGAGCTGCCTCTGTTCTCCATTAGCCAATAGGGATTCACAGACTGTACAGGCCTTTAAAAGTTCTCCCCTCTCAACATAAACCAATGTGATCTGAATCAACCTTAAATCTGTAGCAGACCTCCTCCAACTTTCCCAGGGTTGTGATACATGCAGAGATGTAACTGATCAAAAAATAGTGGGAGATTTTCATGTGATCATCATGTACCAATATAAAAAAAGATTTTTTTAATAGAGGAATAACCTGTCAGCTTAATAAAATATAATACATGACAGGGTTGGGCAACACCAATCCTGGAGGGCTGATGTCGAGCACAGTTTTGTAGCTGCCTTCCTCAAACACACTCACTGAACCTGGTAATTAAGAGGTTAGTTGAACCAGATGTGTTTGAGCAGGGAATTCACCACACTGTGCTGGACACCGGCACCACAGGACAGTAGTTGCCCTCCTGAAATACACTGGTTAGATCCCAAACTACACTATGTTAGACAGGTGGTGTTGATGTTCAGTGTATGGTTCAAGTCTAAGACAAATCGGCATATATGAAACTATGACCACAGCTGCATTATGTAGAGATGATCTAAAGCTCTTATCCAAGTCTCTGAAGAGGGGGGGTCACTACAAGGGTCCTTTTAAAAGGTGGATCTATCCATCATGTTTAGCGGGTGTGGGTGCCATGGCCACTTTGCTACGATGGTCAGAATAACTGCAGCCATACAGGTGTTTGGGGGTTGAACTGGTAACCGTTCTCGCTCTCTTGTAGTGTGAACACCCAGGTCGCAGATCAGTCATATAGTTGAGCGTGACACTCCCGATCACAAGAGCACAAGTTGTTCAGACTGAACACTGTAGAAATCGCAACAATGGTGATCTCATAAGCTTGGCTAAAATCATAAAATCATTTAGAGATGCTCTAGCCATCACAAAAAGGCCCTTGTTAAAGTGGCTCAGATTCTTGCTTCCAGCACATCAATGTCAAAAACTGACTGTTTACTTGCTGCCTAATATATCCCACCCCCCACAGAAGCACCAGTAATGAAATGACCTGATCATCAATGTTCATCACTTGACCTGTCGGTGGATTTTAATGTTGTATATATTTGTTGGGACTATGAAGATCGCAGTTGTTCACAGTGAGAACAGCACTGTATGTGTGTGTATGTGTGTGTGTGAGCAGCCTACGCCAAGACTGAACACTGTGTTAATGTGTGTAAATCATGTTTGAGGTTGAACAGCAGGTCGTGTGGTTTTGTTTTGCGCCTTGTTTTTTCATGGTGGTTGTGTTTCTGGGGTTACAGTAATAAAGCTTTTTAAATTAAAACTTTTTAATAAAGAGGGGCCGTTTTTTCTGCAACTAACTGTTCAAAGTGTTTTTGTGGATTTCCTCCAGGGGCTCTGGTTTGACTTGAATAAGGCTTTGTCCACTTGAGTGTTCAGATCTTGGATAAATGAATGCTCTCTGAGCAACATAGGCAATAAAGACATTTTATTTGTTTCACTGGGATTTTGGCCGAATCTGAAGGCAAGAAAACTCCATCCATACATGTGTCCGACTAAACAAAAGTCCTGAAATCCCATGGAGGCTCTGATTTATTCCAGTAAGAATTCTAACCTGATGCCACAGACATCAGAAAAATGCTTCATTCAGACCCCTGGCTGGACAAGGCCTAAGGGTGACCAAATGGCCAAGATGTGAAAATGCAGATTCCTGCTCAAAACAAAATCGCTGAGTGGCCAATTGATTCCTTTGATTTTGGCTGATATAGGCTTGATTGAGGAGTGATTTAATGAGGTGAATAATGGTGAATAGTGTGAGGAGAGCAGTGCTACATCTGTACAATAGCCTCACTCTGCCTGACTCAACAGCCTCTTTTGATAGAACACTATTTGATTCAGGTTGTTTGAATAGGAAATGATTTTTCATTTAGGATGTGTCTTTTATTTCATTTTCATGTCCATGCAGTGTGAGCTCTGGGAAAAAAGGCTAATTAAAGAAAAGGATTTTCAGAAAGGAAAAGGAAATAAATGGCATTTATTAAGTCTTTATTTGCTGAATAATTTTTTCCTCAATTACGTGCCATAAGGAAATGTTGGGCAGGTGTGTTTGTGTCGCTAACACGTGTGAGCAGTAAAGCTCATCACACATGGAACACAAGGTGCACTTCTATAATCAAAAACAATGCTGTCACGTTGGTGAGCATGAGCCAGTAACATTGATCAGGTCTGTAGTGAGGATCTCAGATTTTCATTCCACATCAATAACCTTTCCAGAATGTGCACGTGTCTTCTCTACAACATCACAAAAATCCATCCTCGACAGATACTACTGCTGCTACTCAGAAATTCATCCACACATCTCAAAACTGCTACAGCTTACTCCTGTCTGGTCTTCCTTCACAGACTGATTGTCCACATCCGTACTACAACCACCACTACAACCAACTGTGGTGCCACAGAAATCTTCTCACTGTAGCATAGTTCCACCCATGTGTGTGTGATCACATTAAACAGTGAACATTTTAAAGTGTTCTAACTATTACAGGAATACGTGACGTTAACAGACATTCAACATTACAGTAGATATGCAATGAGCTTTTTAAAAAATATTTTGTTTTACATTCCACATTCACTCCATAAGTAACTAACACAGTGAAAACTCACAAATACAAAAAAATATTTGTGGTATTTTGTATGTATATTAATAACTCAATATCAATACTTCACTGTTCTAAATATCATGGTTATCATCAATTACAATATATCGTGACATCCCTAGGTGAAGAATTAATACTTAGTTTTTTTTTCTTCTGAGTGAGTGTATCTCACATTTACTAGTGAGTCATAAACTGCTTTTACAGACCTTCTTACACTTATACCATAAATCTCAGTGTCTCATCTGACTGTGAAGTGGCTGTAATAAAAAACAGCTCTAAAGCACTGCAATAAAAAGCAAAGAGATGAGATCAGACGAAGCTTAAAGCAGTGCGTGAAAATAACTTAATATTGCCATTGAACAAAAAACACACCTCTTCTTTCCTCACACTGGCTAGGAAGGCCCAGCCCTCAGCCAATGACAGGCATTACTGTTATGCTATGAGTATTCCATCAGTAAATAACAGACAAGTAACACCTACTGCCTCTTCACAGCATGTTACTGGATCACATTCCAATCAGCCATAACAATAGCCTAATATTGATTGTGCTGCTGAAATGGCTCTGACTGTGGTGACTGTGTTCTGATCCCTTTCTAACAAGACCTTCCAGAACGGTTCAGACCCTTACACTCCTGCGTCCAGCGCATCAACTTCGAGAACTCAGTGTTTTAATGTTATGGCTGACATCAGGCATACTTTAACATATGGAAATCTCAGAGTGCCGGTCATGGCTGGCATGAACAACAAAGCAAACTCTGAATGCAAGATCAGAAAAAGAACAATCGCTCTTCAAAAAAGAATCTCTCTTCAAATAAATGAGTACGCACACAAAAATGAGGCAGAACCAGAAAGAGGAAAGAAGGAGGTTGAAGGGTTTTCACACCCCAAAAAAGAGAGCACTTGTGACCTGCCTCTACAGGTCAGGCCTGAATAAACAGTAAGACAGAAACCAGAAGTGGGAAATTACCGAGCAGAACAGAGCAGGGTGATGTGGTAGAGACCCAAGGGTCTCAACCAGACTTTTCCAAATCCGTATTATCTGCTGTCAGTCTGGAAATGTATTCTCTGAATTGAGCCACAAAAATCCTTTACACACGGAAACCAAAACATCAATTTTACTTCTCTTTCAACTTTCCAACACTCTTCATCAACCTCCCGCCTCTCGCCCACTCCAGCTCTCAGCCACTACACAGAAACAACTGCTTGACTCTGAACATCTAGGAGATTTGAATTACTGAATGAATGATCCAGGTAGACTGTGAGATAGTGAGGGGATCCAGGGGAGGGACCTGTCCCACCCACTGAAACATAACAATGCTGCTTTGACACCTTTTGACCTGATTTGTCCAAGAATCTAATTTTTGTAATAAGCTGACCAAAACCCACCTGACTCGAAAGCTATGGGTCAACTCACATGTCACATGTGAGTGATATTTATTACATAGCGCACTACCGTAAATTCTAAATACACATTTTATCTTTAAATTACGGCTGCAACTAATGTTTATTTTAATAAATCGATTAATCTGTAGATTAAAATCGGTGTGCACGAGAGGGAGACCGAGTGTGTTCACTCCGCTCCGTGCTCAACTAAAGTTTTTAATTTTTGTAATACCGGTAATCAAATGTCTCCAAAACACAACAAATCGACTATGAAATTTGTTGCCAACGCTTTTAGTAATCAATTTTTATCTATTTAACTGATTTGTTGTTGCAGCCCTACTTTAAATCATCACATGAAATATGATAATTTATCTACTGTTTTAATCTATCTATTTGTCTTAACAGTTTATGCACACCACTTGGGTAGTGGCAGCCTTGTGGTTAGGACCTTGGCCTTATGGTCAGAGCGTCATAGGTTCAAGTCCCAGCCCAGGCACCACTGAAGTACCATTTGACAAGATACTAACCATCTACACTGCTCCCCGAGTAATGTTAATCCACTGCTTCAAAGTGGATGGTTTAAATACAGAGGTCACATTTCACTGTGGAATTCATAGTGACACATCCTCCTTACTTACAGACTGCTTTCATCCCTATGGATACTGTGTGTATTGTACAGCCTGTTTGCAGTATATATACAGTATACTGTACTATATGGTCCATTGTATATTGTAATATTTCACTTTTTTTTTTACTCCAGTCAAGCTAAAGTTGATTATGTTTTATATCTTCTCTTTAATAATCTATTTAATTTTTGATCGCAAACTTTAAGACAGTGAATCTGTCATTTCAGCACATGGAATCACAATTCAGCGCATTTTAAATGAAGATTTAAAAAAATGGATATGTCTCAATATCTACAGAATATGGGAAAATATGGGAGAGGTAACAATAGCATTGCTGTTACTTATGTAAAATAATAACGCATTCCCATCTTATAGATATATAGATTATTGCAAAATTGCAGTATTGTGATATTATGGTTATCATGGGCCATGTATTGTGTATCGTATCGTGAAATACCCTGCGATTCCCATGCTTAGTGTATCCTCACCTTGAGCCAGCATGCTGAACTCCAAGAACAGGGCGATGTGATAGAGCTCCATGGCTTCTTCAGTGCGTGCAGTCACAGCAGCCTTGCCTGCTCCATTGCCTGTGAGCAAGGCCTGTGCCTCACTCAGGCTGCCCACAGATGGACTACCATGCAGCACCAAGGAAAGATCCACAGCGTCCGTATACATGCAGTGGAGGATCACGCGTGCATACTTCTGCGGGATGATGGACTCGTCCAGCACAATCAGTGTAGCCGTCTGCAGTGTCCGCTCAGTCATGTCTTCGCCGGTCCGGATGCGTCGCTGCAGCAGGTTCCGAAAAAAAGGGGAGCGGGCTGAGAGGACTGCCTTGTGGGCCCTTAGGTCCTCCTCAGGTGAAGGCGAATGTCCGCTGCTTCCGTTGTTGATGTGTACAGTGCCGCCTCCAGTGATGCCTCCTCCACCAATCCCCCCGACTCCATCACACAATTCTGCAACTTCCGGATCTGAGCAAAAACTCAGGACAGAGTCGTAGTAGCACATGTAGTTAAACAGAGCCCTCATGTCATCCTCCAGAGGGTTAGGCATCCCAAACTCTTCACTTAGTTGCCGGAGAATGTCCATGTTCCTCAGCCGCTTTTCTGTTTCGCCCACAACTCCGGCACCAAGCTCGCCCGTGTAGAGGTAGTGCAAAAGGGCGGAGAACAGTGCCACATCCATTCCTGCAGTGCCCACATCCAGCAGCACTTCTGCGCCTCCAAATCCCGAAGCTGCCGCATTTGTGGATGACAGCAGAGTCTTGAAGAAAGGGCATCGTGCGGCCAAGATGGCCCTGTGAGCAGGAAAACAGGTGTCCTGAAAGACCAGATCCACATCACTGCAGTGCTTGTGCTGGAACAGGGCGGCCATGTCTGAGCGCAAAGAGGACGCCTGAGGCCTGGCCAGGCCAGCGGCCAAACTCAGCTCTTTAAGGGCAGCGGTGCCCTCGTACTCTTCCACCAGGGCATTAACATCACGCACGTCCCAGCCTGAGAGCAGCTCACGCATCTGCCGCGTGTGGTCTGCTGATCTGCCAGCCCGGCGGCGTCTGATGAACCTGCGCTTTAGGGTGGCCAGTCCTGAGCTCTTTTTCTTCCGGTCGTGGGGCCGCTCATGTCCACCATGTTCCAGTGTGTAGAGCTTCGGCTCCCAGGTGTAGCCCTGCTGTGAGTACAGTGATGCTTCTGAAAGGAGGAGACAAAAAACAACATAAATTTCATTCAGGATGGCCATGGTTGTGTGAATACCTACAGCCTAGCTGATGTTTATGTAGGACAAATCCCTAAAATCAAAGACAAAAAGATATTTTGTATACAGTGCCTGTATACAATGTTTGAGACAAATTTATTATTTATTTATTCTTTTATTTAAAGTCTGGAATGTGTACTTTGTGTCTGAATTGTTTGATTTACATTTTAAATTGAGAAGCAAAAAGGTAAATCAAAGAAAAATGTGTCTTTGTCCCAAACATTGTGGAGGGCACTATATTAGGTGCTTGCAATAAACAAACTTTGCAAAACTCAGTGGTGGTTAACATGTAAAATACAAACAGAACACTAGGGCAGTAAACACTCATTCACTACCAGTTAAAAGTCATGGTATACTGATTTATCTCATGCAAACCAATTCAACACACTAACATTCCCTACACCTGTGTTTCCATTGGATTCAGTAGTCCTCTCCTTTGTCATGACGCTACTTTTAATTCAAGATTCAAGATGTTTATTTGTCACATGCTTAGTTATACACGTACAACAAGCAGTCACAAGGAATGTGGGCAAGGAAGACCTAGCACCAACTAAGGCATCCTGTAATAAGTTGCACTTAAAACACTGCACACACTACAACCAATAACATATAATAATGATGATCATAAAGCAATAATAACATTGAACTAAAATACATAAGGATAGAATGAAGTAACTTCAGAGCCTGCCCGTTTTCATTCATAAAATGATTTTCCCCAAATTAAAATTACATTCCTTTGACAATTATGACATAATCACCCTACTGGCAATTCTCCATGTGTGTTCTCTAAAGAGTGCCTTTAGCTAGTTTTGCCCTTATCAGTACACTCAAATGGCCAGAACACCACTGAGAAATGCCTACAGGAGTAAACTGGCACCTTCAAGGGGGTGGGATATATTAAGCAGCAATTGAACAATCAGTTCTTGAAGTTGACAAGCGGAAAGTAGGGAAATAAGGATCTGAGCCACTTTGACAAGGGCCTTATTGTGATGGCTAGAGCATCTCCAGAACAGCAGGTCTTGAGGAGTGTTCCAGGTCTGCAGTAGTTGGTACATACCACAAGTGACCCATGCATGTGGGGAGCAAAGGCTAGCCCATCTGGTCTGATACCAAAGAGGAGCTCCTGCTGTACAAAACGTTAATCGTAGCTCTGATAGAAAGGGCTCAGAACTAGGGGTGCAAATCACAAGTGTCCTAGCGATATGATTCTAATCTGATACTTAAAAATGAGCAATTTTGATATTGGGATCTAGGGTCAGTATGAATTATGCTGAAATTTCACACAATCTACTACATTTCCATCAACTCACACATGCAAACCAATTATAATGTGATGGTTTTCAAATAAATACAATGATGTAGTCATCAGTAAAAGGAGTTTCTCCATAAAAAAAACACTGCCCACAGAAAAATTAAGTCGAATGACATGTGGAATAAACACATGTCAATTTTCATGTGTCAAAACAATACATGCAGTATTTTGGTCAATGCATTGAAACAAATTGATTAATTGTTACACCCCTAGTCAGAACACAGTGCATCACATTTGGAGCTGATTGGTTTATATTATCCATAATTATTGGCAACTTTTAAGTAGAAGAGATTAATAATGATGCAGAATTATGAATAGGTTCTCTGACACAGTATATTTAGTTCTAAAGTCTTTTGGTCTTGAGAGCTAAGGGGCCTTTTAAAAAGAAAATCATCATGTTCAAAATTTAAATTGAAATACTGTGGAAAATATTTGCATTTACAACATCTAGAACTAAGACAGATAAGCTGGATTGGTCATGTGTGCGTGTTTGTGATTTGTTTTTGGTGGGGTTGGGGGTGGGGGGTTTGAGTGGGTGGGATTAAATTGACCAAAATTGTTCTGGTGCATGCTTTAGAATATCCTCAAAGCAGAGTGTCAGGTTTCACACATCATATAGTCACAGGAAAAGCTGCTCTTGCAAAATGTGCCCTTTTAACGTTTCCAGCATGCCACTTCCGCTGGTTTCTGAAGCAGGTAATTATATTTCCGGTGTTCAGACAACAATAGAGGTCAGCGGGGCTTTACAGTGGGCACGGTGTGGGGGTTTGGGGGGTTAGAGTTTATGAGTAACAGTTGGATAAACAATTTCATCCACTGGTACCTCAACTTGCTGTCCCTTTATTAAAAGAGAAGGAAATACAGTGAAGAAAACAATGACAATTCTCTTTACAATCAAGTCGCCTCTTCATCAGGCACTAAAGCCTACATTTCTCAACTGCAGGATCTAAAACAATCTTGCTCTTTTAAGACGAAGACAGAACACTTTCAGATAATACAGAAAGTTTTCAAAATGTACCATCATGTGATTTTTCACAACACATGACTGACTGGTGATGCCTGCCCAGACTGTTGCACCTCATCAGTGAACAGGATGGTAGAGCACTGCTGCATTGTCCAGGTCATATGGTCTTGTGCCCACTGCAAATGTTCACAGCGGTGTCTTGGTGTCAGTGGAGTCACCTGCAACGGTCGTCTGACATTCAAGCCAGAGTCGGTTGCGAATGGTTTGTCTGGAAACTGTAGTACCACTCACATCCCGTAAACAGGCCTGCAGCTGTGTGGCAGTTGCATAACAATGTCTGAGTGCATAGGACCTTAGGTACTGGTCATTGTTGCGGTCTGTCACTCATGGGGCTCCACTCCTGCGTCTGTCATGAACTCTGCCAGTAGTTCTGTGTCTTGATGCAAGTCTGCTGATGACACCTTGAGACACACCAAGTTCACGAGCAACATCTGACTGCCTGCCACCGACCCGAAGGCGCCATGGTCAGGTGATGCTGCTCGTCCGTTAAGTGAGGTTATGTGTTCATGGCTGTTTGAATGATTTCTTTTCTTTATTTTCATGACCATTTACATTGGTAGATTCTCACTGAAGGCATCAAAACTATTAATGAACACATGGGATTTCTTGCTTTATCAATGGGATTGACCCTTCAGTTGTGTTGTGCAGAGGTCAGGTTACTACACAGCTAACTAAAGAAAAACGAGTGGCCATCATTACTTTAAGAAATGTAGGTCAGTCAGTCCGGAAAATTGCAAAAACTTCCAGGCTGTGTAAGGGCTACTTGACCAACAAGGAGAGTGATGGAGTGCTGTAGCAGATGAACTGGCCTCCACAGTCACCAATGGAGATGGTTTGGGGTGAGCTGTGAAGGCAAATGGGCCAACAAGTGCTAAAATCCTCTGGGACAGACTCTTTCAAGACTGTTGGAAAACCATTTCAGGTGACTCTCATTGCTCATTGAGATAATGCCAAGAGTGTGCAAAGCAGTAATCAGAGAAAAGGGTGGCTATTTTGAAGAAACTAGAATATAAAACATGTTTTCTGTTATTTCACCTTTTTTGTTAAATACATAACTCCACACATGTTCATTCATAGCTTTGATGACTTCAGTGAGAATCTACCAATGTAAATGGTCATGAAAAGAAAAAAAAACCCCACCTTGAATGAGAAAGGGTTTCCAAACTTTTGGCCTGTACTGTGTGTGTGTGTATATATATATATATGTACACACACACACTACTCACAAAAGGTTAGGGGTATTGTGAGAGACTTGGTGGATGCCATACTTAGTGTTTGTTTCACTTCAGACATTTTTGGCAACTTTGTTTAATTTATAACATAAAAATATCTATGCATCAATATTTGCTGAAAATATTGTGCATTTTCTCCATTTCCTAAAGAGACTGTGTTTACATCTTTTCAATAAAAAAATTATCAAAATATATTATTTATCGAGGGGTGGCCAAACTTTTGCAAGACAGTATACTACTGTACATAAAAGAAAAAGCCACCTTTTAAATAATTTATTTAATATAAATTCAAATATCAATATTGTCCTGGAGAGAAAGTAAGTACATCTTCAGAAGAAGTTATGTGTTGTAGGTGTGTTGTGTGTAACTGAATTGAATAAATTACATTTTTGACAATTTCATACAAAATTCCATTAGTTGATTTAAACATGTTTTCCTGTTTTCAGTGGGGTTAAAAACCCTCCCTTTTTTCTTTTTGAGACATTCCTTAGTGGATTTGCTAATGTGCTTTGGATCATTATCCAATTGAAAGGTCCACCTCTGGTCCAACTTATGGACAGGTGGCCTCAAATTATCTTGAAACACTCTTGACATGATGCAGAATTCGCAGCAGAATCAATTACTACAAGCTGCCCTAGCCCTGGTCCCTGGGGCAACAAAGTAACCCCAAACCACACTCTGATGATTTTTTCTACTGTGGAATGATTTCTTTAAGTCTATTTAGAGATCTTTTTTAATCCCTTACTAGAGTCAAAGGCATCAACAGCCTTCATTCTGAAGGTTTTAATGTGGTTTTTTTTTTATCTTAGCACACCACACAAACACCAGACCCTAGATGCCAGGTTTAAATAAAACTATTATTTTGACTATTTTCCAAAAGCACATTTGTGAGGTCAGACACTGATGTGGGATGAGAAGGCCTGGCTCACAGTCTCTGCTCTAATTCATCCCAGAGAAGTTCTCTCTGGTTGAGGTCAGGACTCTGTGCAGGCCAGTCAAGTTCTTCTACACCAAACTCGCTCATCCATGTCTTTACTGACCTTGCTTTGTGAACTGGTGTGTAGTCATGTTGAAACAGGAAGGTGTCATCCCCAAACTGTTTCCACAAAGTTGAGAGCATGAAATTGTCCAAAATCTCTTGGTGCTGAAGCATTCAGAGTTACTTTCACCGGAACAAACTCTTGAAAAGCAACCCCACACCATAATCTCCCTTCCACCAAACTTTACACTTGCAGTCAGACAAGTACCATTCTCCTGGCAACCACCAAACCCAGACTCATCCATAAGATTGCCAGATGAAGAACCGTGATTAGTCATTCCAGAGATTACGCCTCCACTGCTTTAGAATCCAGTGGCGGCGCTTTTAAAAACATGGCATCTGATGCTTTGCATTGCATTTGGTGATGTATGGCTTGGGTACAGCTGCTCGGCCATGGAAACCCATTCCTTGAAGCTCTCTATGCACCGTTCTTGAGCTGATCTGAAGACCACATGAAGTTTGGAGATCTGTAGTGATTGACTGTAGAAAGTTGGCAACTGCAGGTTGCAGGTGTTCAGCCCATTGCTCCTGGAGTGTGTGTTCATGGGTGTGACGGATGGGTTAAGTGCAGAGGCTCATTGCTCATTGTGTCAGGGACTGAAGGTTTGAATATTTGTGTCATGTTGACAACTTGACTATTATTTTGTGTTAGGGTCTGTGTGTAAAAACAAAAAGACCATAACTGAAGATGACCAATAAAAACGTCACTGAAAGTCAATTAGCTGTGTGGGATCACAGAGGCCTCGAGAATTGCAGTTGAGGAAGAGCTCTGTTAATCACCCCCATTTCCAGAAGTACACCAATCAAGAAAGATTCTTCTGCCCTGAAATCAGCTACATTTCACACTGCAGAGACATGTTCTCCTGCACTGAGAAGAGCTGATAACTGGCTGCTCCCCCCGCCTCCCCCAAAAAAGCCAGCGCTCATGCCTTTTCTGCAGCACATTTTCTCATTCCCTGTCCCTAATGGCTCCGGTGACACTGTGTTAATCACGGTCTCCAGCCCCATTCCACTGCTAACAGAACTGTACTTCCACGTAGGGGATGCTGGGGGGGGGGGGGGCATCCAAATTTAAAAAATCATTATAGAAATCCCAGAGGCTGTGAAACCTGGGTTAATCATGAGTGCGCTAGGATTTCCTCATTCCACACAGATATTTTGGATATTCTCTATTAATTTAGTTCCAGCCATGTGTCCGGTTTCTCCCCAAGTCTCAGCACTGGGGAATGGTGCATGTGCTTCCTCCGTGTCTCATTAAAGTCTACTGCTACTTGCCTTTTTTCAACTACTATTAACGCAACTTCATTGGCTTCATGAGCCAATGGATTCCCATGCTGGCTGAGTTATTCCCACACAGAAAGTGAGGCCAATTGTTATAGCCATGGATGGCTGCACCTCCAACAGGGATTGAAGCTTCCAATGGTCGGGGCCATTGCTTGGATACCTGCACTACCTGGGATCCCAGTGTGCTAAGATTTCTGCTATCAGAAAAGGTGGTTAGAATGTTTTGTCTGAGGATGAAAAGGTCTCCAAGTCTGGAGGAGAAGACGAGAAGAGCACTGATGCAAATTCCAGGACCGTCTTACACACTCTGAATGAATAAACTGCCAACATGTACACTTGGTCAGAGGGGTGGCATATATTAGGCAGTGAGTGAACAGTCAGTTCTTGAAGTTGATGTGCTGCAAGTAGAAGTGAAAGGGTCTGAGCTTCTTTGACAAGGGCAGGTCTAGAGACATGCTTGGCCAGTCCAGCACCATTACCCTCACCTCACCCTCACCTTTCTTTATCTGTGGTCGTTATCTTGTTGAAATACAGCCCTGTGGCCAGGTTGCCAAAGGTATTGGGATCATACTCTTCTGTACCTACGTCACAGTACATGTTCATGGTTCCCTCAACAACAATCATGAAGACCCAAACCATGACACTCCCACCACCATGCTTGACATCTTGACTGTGTCTTTTTACTTTTTAGCTGGTCGCCACCACACATGCTTGACAAAATCTGAACCAAATAAGTTTATCTTGGTCTCATCAGTTTATGGGCGTTCTTGTGCATCATCTTTAGAAGAGACTTCCTTCTGGGACAACAGCCAAGCAGACAGATTTGATGCAATCTGCCACTACAACCTCTGCAGCAATGCTGGCAGCACTCAGACCTCTATTTTCAAAAGACAACCTCTGGATATGACACTGAGCATGTGCACTCATCTTTGGTCGACCATGGTGAGGTTAATTGTCAACAGGTCAGTAACACGACTGGGTATAAAAAAAGAGTCTCAGAAGTAAAGATGAGCAGAGATTCACCAATCTGCTAAAACTACAGTACTGTACAAAAATCATAGCACAGTCAATTGTGCAAATGATTTCAGCAGCGGTTGTCTTTTTGCCACCAAAAATCTACATTTGTTTTATGTGTAAAAAGAAGTTAATGTGTTTTGGGAGCTGTTAGAACAGTGCAGGGTTGGTGATTCCCCCTCAATGTCGCCATCCATTGCATGAATGTCTGAAACTCTCTCAGCAGCAGAACTTGATTTAACCAAAGATTGAACCCAAAACCGGTATTTCATGGGTGCTACAAATTATTATGGGCTTCCACAAGGAGAACTGGTAACCGAACACATTGACAGACATGTAATGTTCACAGTATACATTTTTTTGTATTGATTGTAATATTAGTGATCTGAAAATAAAAAAATTAATACATTTACTGCCCGTCTAAAAAACTCTTACATACATTTCTCAGGTGCAGAGTACTATGTCTACAAAATATGAAACAATTTTAGAGTAATGTTCCTCAATGTAAAATTGAGAAGACTTGAATATCTCACTGTCTACGGTACATTATGACCAAAACATTCTGAGAATCTGGAGAAATCCCAGTACAAGAGGGACAAGGTTGAAAATCAAGGTTGATGCCTGTGATCTTCGAGCCCTCAGATGGCACTGCATTAAAAACATCCATGATTCTGTCATGCAAATGGATCAGGAACACTTCCAGAAATCAGTGTCTGTGATCACTGTTCACCGTGCCATTTACAAATGCAGGCTAAAAATCTTGATCATGCAAAGACATATGTAATCATAATACAGAAACAATGCCATCTTCTTTTTACATTTACATTTACAGCATTTGGCAGACACTCTTATCCAGCAGATCTTCTCTGGGCCAAAGTTTATTTAAAATGGAATAAGGCACACTGTTTCATGATCAGATTAATCAAATTTAATGTTTTTTTGTTGTTGTTTTTTTAAACATGTTCTGAATCGGAGAGGACCCTCTGGCTTGTTATCAGCACTCAGCTCAAAAGCCTCCATCTCTGATGGTATGGGGGTGCACTAGTGTCTATGGAATTGTCAGTTTACACATCTGGAAAGGCTCAATCAATGCTTAAAGGTATATACATGTTTAAGAACCACATATATTAGGTGAGGCCTTTCAGCAATACAATGTTAAAACACATACTTTCACCAAACTCTTACCAACTAAAATCATCATGAAAATAAAAATACGACAAAGATGATTCTGGACTGTTGAGCAGCTAGAATCTTTATCAGAAAAGAATGGAACAGCATTCCTCTCTAAAAGTCCAGCAACTGGTCTCTTCAGTTCCCAGACACTGTTGTTAAAAGAAGAGAGGATGCTACATGGTAGTAAATATGGGCCCATCCCAACTTATTTGTTGTATTTATTTATTTCAGGAGTTGTATATCATTAGTTCTTTTGGCCACAATAACAGGGTGAAGAACCTCATATTGTGACCGTTTAGGGAGCCTCTACACTGTGTAGTATAATTTATGCAGTTTGCTGCTCTAGAAGCCAAAACCAGCACTCATCAGCCTGTCTACAAAATAAAAATTATTTTCTATAACAGAGGGTTTTGTTTAAAACACTTACCAATAAATGTGTGCTGTGACTGAGCATTTCCACCAAAGCGAGGGGAACATGAGTGTGAGTAGCTAGAGGCATTGGCTCCCATCTTCTTCCTCCCTCTGCCTCGTCACTTCTTCACTTCCACCTGCAGGGCCGTCCTTGTCTCTTCGTCATTACGGCCCAGCAAGGATCTCCCTTCCTCAGCTGCCTACTCTTTCCACCAGCGCATATGCAGCTCTGGAAGCAGAGGCCCCAACAGCCATGCCTCCTGCAGAAAAAGGGAGGAAACGTCTGAGTCACTGATTTGAATTAATGGCACTACTGATTGTTCAACAAGATAAGGTCAGAAAAAGGCTGGTCCACTCAAGGTTACTGAGTAACCACCTCACCTTGATTCCAACGTGACTGTACAAGAAGGGCCTGAGGTAAATGAAAAATGATTTCAGAAGAATACATGATGCATTGGCTTTCAACAGTCTCATGCAAACGTCTAGACAAAAATTCTGTATGTCAGCTGAAAATCTGTAGACGCTGGGTGACGCAACACAACAGTCCACAACAGAACAGTTTCAGAAAAACTAAATTTGCCTTTTGGATTGGCCAAGTCAGAGCCCACATCTCAACCCAACAGAGATGCTATGGAATGACTTGAACAAAGCCATACACATGAGACGTCCAAAGAATATGACAGAGCTAAAGCAGTTGTGCAAAGATTCCTCCCGAAAGATGTGCAGGTCTGACAGGGTCCGGGGCACCCAAGACTCACTGATGCATATGGAGGAGCTCCTGTTGATGTTAATGTTGGCTCTGATAGAAAGGGGTCAGAACACACAGTGCACCACAGTCAGAGCTGTGTAGGTGTTACAGTGTTCTGGATGGTGTATGTTAGACTTCCAGCTCAGGGGTTCTAATATATTAATATTTGTTTTAATATATTAAAGAGTCTATACCGGTAATGACTTCTCTAGAATTGAAAAGGTACTGTTAAAGTTCCCTAATATACACCTGCAGCCAATCAGAAGAGAGCTCATTTACACATCCAAGTCTTAAAGTCCCAGGATGTTTAATTCAAACAGGGAAACAGAGGGCAGTGTAGGAATGAATGATAATAAATTATGGACAAACTCACACAAATGTGACCGAGCAAAAAAATGTTGTTTATGAGCCTGTTAAAAACCACTCAGCCAATCAGGGGCACCCTATCAGAAACACTGTGATTAGATAGGGGCTCATTTGTATATTACAACCTTAAATTATGTCAGTATGGCAGAGGCCTTGTGGAACATGTTCATTAAACCTGGCAATGAACAGGTGAGTTGTTTGTACAGCATTATGAAGGAAAAAAGAAAATTAATGAAAACATCTAGACAGGAGTTCCACACCACTGGGAGCTTCACTAGCTTATTGTTAAATGACAGTAATTTGCTTTAGACCACAGAAGCAAGGGCATCTTCATCCACTGAGTCACTTCTGATAAACATCTGGAAACCTCAAACACTGTTATGCTCAGTCTGTGGAAAGCAGTGTTTTGTCTGTCTGCAGCTTCTCCATGGAAAAAAAACATGTGAGAGCCATGTGTAGGATTTTCAGTCCTACACTGGGGGCAAGGAAGAGCTTTATAACTTCACTGCAACAGCTGGTCATGTTTTTGACTGAAGAACAGTAGTTGAAATGAAAAAATTGTCAAAAATTCTTAACATTTATTACTGCTGGTGTTATCGCAGAAAATGAAGTAATAAAGCTTATGGAAGCTCCCAAATCTGCTGCAAATTCTGCACATACTGTAGGTCTGGGTATCATTTTTAAAAGGAAATGTTAAATAAGAATTTGTTCACAATTTCAAATACACTGGTCAGCCATAAGATTTAGACCACCTGTCTAATATTGAGTAGGACCCGCTTATGTTGCTGAAACAGCATTGACTGCGGTGCATTGTGTTTTGACTCCTTTCTATCATAGCAGCATTAGCATTTTGGGCAACAGGAGCTCCTCTTTGGAATCAGACCACACTCCCTAGATGAATCAGTGAGCCTTGGGTGCTCACGACATTGCACTAGCTACTGCACACCTGGAACACTCCACAAGACCTGCGGTTTTAGAGATGCTCTAGTCTTCACAATATGGCCCATGGCTCAGATCCTTACGCTCCTCCTTACATCAACTTCAAAAACTGACTGTTCACTTTCTGCCTAATATATAGCACCCATCTGACAGGCCATTGTTCTGAATAGTCACTTGATAGTCAATGTTGAAGCTCATATCACGACTGTATGAAGAAAATGATCATGATAAGATTTTTTCCCATATTGCTACAATACAGAAAACACACACACACACACACACAATTCTGCAGGTCTCTGCCAGGCGGGCGGTGTGTTCCGGGAGGTCTGGTTTAGTTCAAGCTGATATTTATGTTAGTTCCTCCTTCTCAGACAGTAAACACGTGCATGTGTGTTTATGTGTGTGTTTATGTGTGCAGACGCAGTGATGTATCTGCTCAATTGCAAGGCCCCTCAAAGGCTCAGCAGAGAGAAACACAAGCTTTACTCTGCGCCCAATCTCTGCTCTGCACTAATCCCCTGCCTAAATCACTTCTACAGCACACACACACACACACACACACACACACACACAGACACACAGACACACAGACACACAGACACACAGACACACAGAC
>JBBIGC010000001.1:28987430-29012685 GCA_037576955.1 Lepidarchus adonis
ACACACACACACACACACACACACACACAGACACACAGACACACAGACACACAGACACACAGACACACAGACACACAGACACACACAAAGGTAAGAATAAAGACAAAGGGGGAAGGATTTAAGGAGAAACTATCTGTTACAGTTTTACAGGGCAACAGAGAAAAACTCTGGCCTCATGATTCTTCAGGAAGTGAATTGATTCCTGCTGAAAAATATTTTGATAGTCAACAAAATTAACTTTTGTGCTGGAAGCTGCCACAGAGGCATTATGATACAATATTATTACAGTATTTGTTCCACAATATGATATTAATGTGATTCTTCCTCTGTAAAGCAGACATGCATTACATATTGGAGCCTCTGCAGCCGCGTCACTCTTACTTTACCATTTACCAAAGGAAATAACCAGGACAGGCACCACCTTGTGGACTTCAGACACAGTAGACGTATGTACAGTTAATCCCTGTTAGCTCGCCCTTGTTTGTCTGGGCCCTAAACTTGGTGAGAGCTTGGGTTAGCAAGCTAAATAAAATTCTTTTTTTTTTTTTATTTAAAAAATAAAAATGAAAGGTTTTAAATTTAAAAATAGAAAAAAAGCTTTAATAAAACATATTTAAAGTATATATTAATGGTGTGTACAATTTAATCAACTTGTCGTCCGTTAGTGATGACATCATAGTCGCCCACTGCACTTTCACAGCAAATGACTTGTCTCACTGTACTGTGCTTGGCCTTGAAACGGTACTGTTTGAGTACTAAAAATAGTTAAGTCATAGTTCAGCTCCAAACGGTTTTGGTTTTTCTTGTAAAACAGCATCAGTAAAGGTCACATTTTGTGATCTAGCACATGAAAACCTTGTTTCCAGAGCTGCTTCAAGCCCAGTATGCTTCCCTAGACGCAAGCCACTGGTCATATTAGTGAAGGCATACTGTGGACAGACGTACCAACCAACCAGATGTCAGTCAAATAGCGGGGTTTCCTTTGTTGATTGGCAGTCCAAACACCAACCAGACCAAGACTGCATCAGTGATGGGTCCATTGTACATTAGTGTCGCCCACCCACAGAAGTAGCAGCAGCAGCAGCAGACCTACAGAATTAGCACAACTGACTGAGTTCTAGGCTACAGCACTAACATGGACCCAAGTTTGGAGAGCCATGGAGGGAGAAATGCATAAACTTGGCACATTTAGCATTGTGGCTACAGCAAGGGGTAACGTGGGCGGGGGGTGAGCTAACAGTGTTAGACTGTAAAGACTGAAAAAGTCCTTTAAAGACGTGCAAATAAAATAGTTTTAAAAAAATAATAATTAAAAACATTTTTAAAAGCTATTAAAACATGTTTAACGGACACACCCTAATATAACTTACCCAACATAAGTCTCAAATTCCATTTTTATTTCATTATTTATGACAAATCATAAATACATATTTGCCAGCCATCGATTGTGCAAGTTGCCCCATATAAAAAGATGAGAGGTCTGTAATGTTCATCATAGGTTCACTTCAACTGTGAAAGACAGAATGTAAAAAATTGAAGATCCAGCTGTGTTTCATCTTCAAATGCTCTCACTAATGGAAGGAGTTTTTTTGCCCAAAATCTCATGATACACGGCCCCATTCATTCTTTCCTTAATACGGATCAGTCGTCCTGCCCCCTTTGCAGAAAAGCAGCCCCAAAGCACAATGTTTCCACCCCCATGCTTCACAGTGGGTATGGTGGCAACTCAGCATTCTTCACCCCTCCAAACATGGTGAGCGGCGTTTATACTAAAGAGTTCCATTTCATCCAGATTGTCTCTGGCAAACTTTGAACGAGCCTGGACATGTGCTGGCTTATACAGGATCCATGATGACTGTGGTCCCAGCTGTCTTCAGGTCATTGGGCCGTTTCCTCACCGTTCAAGTTTATTTGTGTCCCACAAGGCGAGATCTTGCATGGAGTCCCAGGTCGAGGGAGATTGTCAATGATCTTGTATTTATTCCATTTTCTTATATATGCTTGCCTATTGTAGATCAGCTCATCCCAATCTTGTGCAGGTGTCCAATCTTGTCCCTGGTGTCATTAGACAGGAGTGGACAGGTGTCTTTTATACAGATAAGGAGTTCAAACAGGTGCCATTCATTAAAGTAATACAGTTTACATTCTGTCTTTCACAGTTGAAGTGAACCTATGATGAACATTACAGACTCTCCCATCTCAAGTGGGACAACTTGCAGAATCAGTGGCTGTCAAATATTTTTTTGCCCCACTGTATTTATGAAAATACATCTTAGCAGAATATGGAGAATAAAAGTCTCTGCATTTATTTAACTTGTCAGATTCCCACCTGCTCTTAGTTAACAGTATTTACCCTATTATATATACAATATACAATTACTACATTACTCACATTTTGATATTCTTAATTTCTCTTTTAATTGTAATGTAATTATTAATGTCTGTTTATCCTTGCACTAGTACAACTGTGTATGTGATGAATAAAGATTCTTGAAATTTGATTGGCTTAAAAACACACTGTGCCATCTCTTTTACATCCAAAACATGTAAAATGTGAACCTTATCTACACAGCACGACACACAAGGATTTTACTCATCACTGATTCAGCTTGTCGTGAGTAATCCTGTGTAGAAAGGAGAATGCAGGGCAGTAAATAAGAGCAGAGCTTTGTAGAGCAGTGATACATCAACCACAGCAACAGTTAAAAAAAGTGTCTCGTTAACTCAGTAGAATAATGAGAATAAATGAGTGCCACTGACTCTCAATTATTTATACGGTACCCTGTGGTGAGTCAGTCAAAGGGAAAAAAATGAGCCTGAGGGTGCACATAGGATAGCCTGTTGCATCACAGCATGCGCCAGGTGCTGGGCAGTGCACCCTCGCAATACACTGACTAAATGAAACTTAACCCTCTGATGAGCCGAGACTAAAGCAAAGGTTTCAGGCCAGATGCAGCATGATGACGTGAAAGTGACTTTCATTGTGAACAAACACCATCATTAAATGTATACAACAGTGAAATGTAACCTTTGGTTTTAACCCACCTACACATGGAGCAGGAGGCAGCTATCAACAGCACCCAGAGAAGGTGTAGTTGGATGGTGCCTTGCTAAGGGTACCTCAGTGGTGCCTGAACTTGTGATCTCAAGAGCAGGTTTCTAACCATTAGACCATCACTGCCCAAAGTCAGAGCTGAATTTCAAGTCATTTCAAGCTTATGGGGCTAAATCGTCATCTGACCAGAGTACATTGTCCCAAAACAGTTTTGGTTTATCTAAAAAACCATTAGACATCAGATAAAGTGCACCACAGCAGGCATCTGTCAACAATGCCTAGGGTGCAGTGTAGCAGGATGGTAACTTGCTAAGGGGCACCTCAGTGGTGCTTCATCAAGACAAGCCTTCCGGTTCTTTTGGGTCAGCAGCAGTAGCCTTTTCCCATGGATGCCATTTTCATTCAGGCTCTTTCTGATCTCAGCATGATGTGTTGCTTTTTGAGATGTTTTAGCCTACTTTACTTTGTCAGACAGGTTCTATTTCAAGGATTTCCTAATTAAACATGGCTTGTTAAGATCCAACCATGCAACATATGAGTTTTGCTATTTATCAAGTGGTCTTAAACTTTTGATCAGGACTGTATGTACTGACAGTCTATTAAAACCAAAAATAAGGGGCTGAATACCTGTTTTCCACGTTTAGTGTAGTTTTTGATATTGTACAACACAATGTTCTCTAGAATAATGGACAAATGTAGGACCAGGCTCCTATTGCTAAACACAACTGCAACAACATTTTCATAAACAATAGCAGGAAACAAAGCAACCATCAGCAGAACTGCACTAAGCCAATAAGGACACATTCAGGATATGAGGAACATAATCACGAGTTAGCTCAACCCTCATTCTGACTGTGCTATCAGGGCTATTGTAAAAAGAACTCATGAAGCAGGGATGATTTAGAGTAACTTCTCCCAATCACTTTCTTCCACCTTGTTGGCAGTCAGTCAGTGTAACTATGACCAGCCAGGCTACAGAGCTGTCAGCCAAACCCTGAAAGAATCTGAGCTTTTCACCTTAGATTATCACCATTATATTGAGATATATATAGTGGCAAGTAAAAATATGTGAACCTTTTGGAATTTCATGGCTTTCTGCATCGTCATGAAATCTTTTAATTTCTTTATTGAGAACACCCATTAACAAGTCATATTCCTAGTGGAAAAGCATGTGAATTTGAATAACTAGTTGACCACATCTTGGCAGTAAAAACTTCAACCATTGTTTAGGTGGAATCTTAGCACATTACTCTTGGGGAAACTGCTTTAGCTTGGTCATATACTTTGGACGTATTATGTGCATGGCTCACTTCAAGTTATTCCATAACATATCTATTGGGTTGAGTCTGGGCTCTGACTTGGCCACTCCAAAAGGTGGATTTAGATTTTCTGAAGCCATTCTGCTGTGGACTTGCTCCGGTGCTTTTGGTCATTGTCATGCTGCATCATCCAAGTTCTAGGGAGTTTCAGCTGATTTACAGACATTCTTGCATTATACTGAATCATTTTTTAAATACACTTGGAAACTAATCTTCTCCTTAATGATTGCAAGCTGGCCAGGCCCTGATGCAGCAGTTTCCTACACCATATATTATGATTGGGATGATGTTTTCAGGATGATATTCAGTGCCCTTTTCACGCTAGATGTAATGCTGTGTGTTCTTCCCAAATAGTTCTGTCTTAGTTTAATCAGTCCACAAAATTGCCAGTAATGCTGTAGAGTGTCAGTGTGCTCAGACATGCAGCAATGTTCTTTTTAGTGAGCAGCAGCTTCCTTCAGGGTGTCCTGCCATAGACACCCTCTTTGTTTAATGTTTTATTTACTGTAGACTCATTAACACAGTGGTTGGCTAGTTCCAATGATGCCTTCAAATCTGTGGCTGTCTCTCATGGTTGTTTCTTTACCTCACTGATGAGTATTCATTGTGCTCTTGGGGTAGACTGGTAAATTTCTTTAAAATCACTTTGTAACCCTTTCCAGCTTTATATAAATCAAGAGTTCTTCTTTCTAGATCCTCTGAAAGCTATTGGCTCACGTAAGCAAACTCAAAACAGTTGAGTGTTTTTTTATTAGTCGAAGTAGCTCTGCTCCAAACTCAATCCACACATCCATGACTCAAAGCAGTCATTAAATCAAGGGTTTACATGCATAAAAAGATCAGATTTTTGTGTTATTATTTTATACATTATACTTGTCAATAGCCTTGATCACATTTTATGACGAATTAATAAAGAAAACCATGAAATTCCAAAAGGTTCACATACTTTTTCTTGCCACTGAATGTATGTGTGTGTGTTTTGGTGTATTGATGTCATAATATGCCATATTTGTGACAATTTAAATATGCCGGATGACCTTTATATTGTGACCACATATATTTTTTCTACATTAACACTTTAGACACAAGGTTTTTAAATGGAACCTTTCTTTCAACAACCAAGAATTTGGACCATCTTGATGCCCTACTTCTGGTTGAAGTTCTTACCACTGGAACCCACTCACTCCTGCCATAAGGTTCACTTACTCCATCCACTGTTATCGTGTTCTATCTGTTCACTGGGAACTGTTGCCATTCTTGTCTCCCACAATCAGATCATCCATCATTGGGACCTCTCTTTCACCTGTGCCAGTCTAGTTCAACTATCGTGGACTGCTCCTTGTACCTTATGTTTCATATGCACATACTTGATCTGTTACTCCATGCTATAGGCTTCTAGCTGCTGCCGCTAGAAACCGAGACTGCTTCCTTTTCTTTTGGCTGTTACTGGAGAACCAGAGGAGTGTGGGTGCCTGAGGATACTTCATCTAGCTTAGGGAGTTTTTCCTTTCACCATCACCTTTGGCTCACTCATTAGTGGCTCTGGATTCTGTAAAGCTGTCATTTATAATAATGTATAATATATAATAATGTCTTTTTATAAAAAAAGAGTTATCGAAATAAAACTGGCTTCCCTTGCCTTAAAGTTTGCACCACGTTTTGGGCCAAAATAAATCTCAACCTAAAATTAAAAACTTTTAAAATGCGTGTATTCCACTACAGTGTGAACATTTCCTTCAGGGAAATGTATGTATTTGAAAAACAAAACAATAAGACACAAACACCCCAAGCACCAAGTTATCTTCAGAGTCTGAGATTTATAACTTGAATTGTGTTTGTGTAGATTAACCAGCAATTCCACTGTCTAATGTTTCAACCAGAGCTTTTATAAAGAAGCAGTAAAATTTGGACACTATGCAAACCACATTCAGTTATTCAGGTACTCGATGGAAGGAGCAGAAACATATATCCATCTATTGTTGCTGGAGTCAGTGTTTTTCCCTAGAAAAGCCTCTGCTGACTTAACAGGTTCAAATGCACACTAATAGCTAACGGGCAGCCATACATTTCCCTGAGGTCAGGGCACAGCAACGTCAACACTTCTCTTTCACACAGAAACACTACACATTGTGACCTGTGTATCCCACAGTCACATTTAGCCCACATGGCTGTGGATGTCGGAAGTTACAGGAACCAGACTCTGCGAAGACCAGTAGGACAAAAGGTCCAAGAGATGTCACTCTCATTCGGACGCAAAAAAGTTGCGGCAGTATGTTGTAATATATTACAAGGCTAAACAGAGATACAACTTAATTATATATGCAACATACTGCTAACAGTCACTGCTAACACATTCAATAATACTACATGTACAACATTGTGGTGCAGTGGACGAGTGTGATCTTAATGATGTAATGGGGTCTATGTGTCAATGAATGTGTGTTGTTGTGTTTTTATGTCTGAGGTATAATAGCAGACTTAGAATTTTGTTGTGCATTTTATTTTTAATGGAAATGCAAATTTTGGAAATGTTACATTAATATGACAAATTAATTTTGAAGACTAAACCATGTCAGAGAAATGATGAAATGATTAATGGCTGACCAGCCGTTACGAGTGAGTAAGATCGGCCATTCACGCAGACAAACCCAGACTGCTAAAGTCAGACTAGACATTAGCAGACGTTCTGTTGACTGAGCCAAATGTGGCCAAGTGTACATATAACACGTAATAATTTCTTGATATATTCGTATAGGTCAATTGCACTGCCCTAATGTACAAAATATCGCAAAATGCAGAATGCACTCAAAATATATTGTTGAATGAGATTAATTTCTGTACTGATGTTATACACTAGGTGGTGCTGCTTCAAAAATGTGTTGCATTGAGCTTGGATCATGTGTCTCCTAGTATCCAACATATTTTGGTATTATATTTTGTAATTTTTGGCACAACACTTGGTAATCAATTGCATAACTAGTACTTTGTGCATCTCCAACTTCGGGGGTCACTAGCTGGGACAGACAAACACAAAGCTCTTACACTGTATCAGCCATGGAGGGCTATCACACCCAGCTTGTTGTGGACCAGAGAAGTCTCAATGGCGCTCTATGACAGTCTATGGAAATGCTGGAGTGGACTGTCAGCACAGCGGGTGGTCTCCGTGTGATCGGCATTAGATCTTCTAAAGGAAGTTTCCTGATTTACAGTCAGCCTACGGTAACCGCCCTCAGTCTGATCATAAAGAGCTCAGACCTCAGATGAGCTTACCACCCACCCCCTCCTCCTTTGTGGATCAAAGTCCAAATGCTTTACATTCTAAAGACCTTGAGAAGAACACAATACAAACAAACAACATGCACGTGCCACCAAGTCTCACACATGGCACATACAGTGTGTGCTTATGAAACACTCAGTTCAGTTTTGTCAAAGGCGAAGGTGCAACCCTGGAACAAAGGCCTGGGACAGAAAGGTGGGAAGGGAGATGGAGAAGAATGGGTAAATGCAGAAATTCTTTCCTCTGTCTCTGTCAGGCTCTTTTTCATACCATCCTGATTATGCAGCAGCCATAACATTATGACCACCTGCCCAATACTGAGCAGGTCCCCCTCATGCTCATACTCTAACATTTTGTACAAGAGGAGCTCCTTCCTGAGATTACACTAGATGGGCTAATCTTCATGCATCAGTGAGTCTATTCACCAGTTGTCCTTCCTTGGATCACTTCTGGTACGTCCTAACTGCTGCAAACCTGGAACACTCCACAAGAGCTGATTTCGAGACGCTCTTGCCATCAAAATAAGGTCCTTGTGGCCAAAGTGGTTCAGATCCTTACACTCCTGCTCCCAGCACATTAGCTTTAAGAACTGACTATTTACTGCCTCATCTATGCCACCCCCCTGACAGGTGCCACTGTGATGAAATAACAACACCTTAATGTTATGGCTGGTCAGTGTATATCAATCCCTGCTGAATAAAGGGATAACATTCTCAACAGGGCTACAGAAGCACCAAAACTGAAGATAATTATCAGGCCGGACATACGATGGTACAGTAAAATGATGTAAATTGCTGTAATTAGCCTCTTGTGTGTACTCCAGATTGTGTAAAACTGCAGCCTGATGTATCACAGTGCAGAGCAGGTACCTGTAGCACACAAAACTGGAGAGAAAATAGTTCTGACTGCAAAGAGATTAGTGCTTTTAAAATTGTGTGTGTGTGTGTGTGTGTGTGTGTGTGTGTGTGGTCAAGGTCATGCCTAACCTCCAAAGTGAGTCTCTTGTAAGAAAAGGTTAAATGCAGAGGTCACATTTAGATGTTGTGCACTGTGACATGTTGAGCTCACAATGACAAAATTAACCTTGTTCACTGTTCACTTTTAATATGTGATGTATGTACAGTGCTCGGGAAGAGCAGAATATTTAGGTGAATTTGTGCCAAAACAGCCTAAACTTTTAAGCTTCTAGAAATAAAAATCAGTTTGATGGAAGTTTTTAATTGCTAATGTTTTTCATTTCGACATTGACAGGCGCGTCCATGAGAAATATCATATATCCACATTGGCAAACAGATCCCACATTCGTTCATGTTCAAGAAGACAACAGGTACATGAAGCAAAAGAAGAGATTGGCAAAGTCACTGCTTTCATCATACGTGGTGGTAAGTCAAAGCGGAGAGCTGATATTTTTCATGAGAGTATCTCACGAAACATTGCAGAAAATGCGACGACCTACCAGAATTAGCACTTGCATATAGCTAATTGTATTCACATAAAAATCTCAATTTGAATGAGTGCAATTTTCAAATTGCAAGGGCTGCTTCATTAATTACAGCCTATATTATAGAACAAGAGTTGGTGAATTGATGACCTGTCCCATTACAAGTTCATTATATATATATATATATATATATACCGTATATATAAAATGGGGCATTTAGCAGAGTCGCCCAAATGCAACATCAAATATCGCCTTTAAATATCAGTCAATCAAACATCTGGTCATTCAGCACCTCTACTCCTATATCATTTTATTATCTTTCTAAGAAGATGTTGGAGGAGATGGGAGGGGCATGGGTCAGTGACATTAAACAACAGGTCCCAGCATCAACACAGCCCCAGTGACTGGATCCCTGCTGAAGCAAACAGGATGCACCATTAGAGTAACTGCAAGCCTCTCCACTCTCCTGGGACCCTCCTGTTCCCAGAGCACAGAGTTTGATGTACATTCAATGATATTCCAGCAGAAACAATGTGCGCGAGAGGAGGATGAGCACATACACAGCGTGCAGAAGCTCGAGCCTGGAATTGCTTTGTTAGCGCGAGCGCCTGTGTCACTGCTGTGTGTCCATCCTCCACTTCCAGTGCGCCGCGTTCCTTCTCCTCTTCTGTGCACATGGCTCTCAAAGCAGAGAGACAGACAGACAGACAGACAGACAGCAACACTGCACGAGCTATTTCCTAACGCACCGCTGCTGCATTTTAGTGTGCGGCTGAAAGTTCAGCATTTGCGAGGAGCAGGGGTAGAAGGAAATGAGCAGAGCAGCTTACCTCCTTCTCCGAGCCGGAGTCCTGCTGCTGCAGCCGCCCCGCTGCCTTGTCCGTGCGTCCGTCTGCGCGCCTCCCCTTCTGCCTACACGTCCGCGTAACTACCCTGCCCTTCTGCCCACCCGCCTGGCTGGTGAACTTTAGTGATTTCCTCTGCAGAAACACACAAAGGCGCCTACATCACGGCCCGGGTCTCGCGATAGCGGCGCGCAGGCGCTTAATTCCCGAGTTCTCGCACTTGCCCGGCACCTTCCGATGTAAAAGCGCGTGAACCCCGTTCTCGAGGCTCGCGCTCGGCAGTGTGACCGTGTGCTTGCGGTGAATGACGTTAGAATCTGTGTGTCAGGAAGACCACCCCCTCCTCCAGTCCCCCGTTACAATAATACATGTCTGCAGAGCCGCAGGTTTACAACAGCGCTTTCAGGGCAGTGTTCTGCGCATGCGCCGATACATTTCTTTACCTTTAGTCTTTACTGTTACTGCTTAGAGAACTTTGTCACAATTTTAAAGTGCATTAAAAAAACAGCTATCTATCTATCTATCTATCTATCTATCTATCTATCTATCTATCTATCTATCTATCTATTACATAAGGTTTGTCCTAATTGAGGATTTACCCCTTTAGTACCGTCATGTGATGTGGAATGTGGAGTGTTCTAGCTCTCCAGACGTTAATAAGAGATCCAGTGGAAATGTCGTTTTATTTACACTCAGAGCATTTATACTTTCTCTGTTTTATCTGGGAAAGTCCATCAATGAATAAATCACAGCCAACACAGCTCACTTCACTCCAGAACAAATCTGTCATTCTGTACAACTATTGTGCACACTAGACACACGTCAAAGCAAATGAAAAAACAAAGCACTTCCACAACAGCAGGTATTCAGAGTTGAAATAAAACATAAACACTGTATATTTCTGTGGAAAAGGTAGACACTTTCTATGTTCTCACTGGCCTGAAACTGCTGCTTTGAATCTGCAGTCTCACAGCATGGTTCTAGAGTTTTGGAGTGTGTGTGTGTGTGTGTGTGTGTGTTAGACTTTGGCACATGGCTTCTTGTTTTTAGAAAACAGTGTAATGTATCTTCACAACTCTATTTACATAAGTTCGCAGTTTATACCTTGTAACATGACAGTGAATTGCGCAATTAGCAAGTTCACGCGATGTCATACTGCGCATGCGTCATTTGTCACCACTCTAAGCGCGGTTGTGAAATCGCAGATCTGCAGGATAACTGCTTTAGCGTATCCTCTGGCGCCCACCAGCGGCAAGTTGCAGAACTACAGACGCGCTTCACATCTTATTGACAAAGCTTAGGAAATATGAGCTGATAGCTCACTGTCATACCCGTTTAATTTGTTAATAAATACATGAAACGTGACATTTCCCCCTATACATATTATAAATATATTTATATCACAGAATAAATGCTACATTATTTAAAAACCAAAATCCTCCAGATGTATTTATAGAGGTGCAAAATTATAAACTTTGTGTAAATCTTTGTGTAATTGGGCAGATGTTTACATGGGGTGACTGTAGGCTTCCAAGTGAGACTAGACATGCCATTTCTAAAGTTTAACCATGAAACATGGGCCAGAACTTGAACCTTTGCCCTATCGTTCATAAGGGCAAGGTCCTAACGACTAGGCTTGGACCATGGCTTGGACCTTTGTGTGACGTGGTTTGTTACCTATGGCAAATAATTACATTCAGTTATTAGACATTCCATTCCTAAATCAAGTGCATTAACATTAAGTTTTACACACAGGTTAAACAGCCTCTACTGTACTCTGGGCAATCTTTTCAAAATATTTTGGAGTGTGTCTGTGGGAAATTGTATCAACAGGGCATTTGGCTCTGATGCTGGAGTTTTTCACGCCAGGTCTTTATGCACCTTGCTTTGAGCACAGGGATGGAATCATGCTGGAACTGGAAGGGACCTTCCACAAACTGTCACTACAAAACAGAAGCATGTAATTGTGTAAAATGTCTTTGTGTGCTCTACTGTTCACGTCACCCTTCACTGGGGCTGAGGAGTTCAAACTGTGAAAAACAACCCCAACCCATTATCCCCCCTCCTCCAAACTTTACCGTTTACAATAGGGATGCACCAACATGAAATGTGTTTCCACCTGTGGGGCAGTAATGAGGAAGTCATATAACATAACATAAGGACAGCAAGGTTAAACTCCAATAATTGTGCAGTAATAGTACAAAAATAATCCTGACACAGCGACATAGGCAGAGAAAATCTCACTGCTGCTAGTGGGTTCACCCTCTGACTGCACAAGGTGTAAAGAATCATGGTTATATTCAGACATCCAGAATGGTAGATTAACAAGATGTAAACGCAATGCAGGCATTTTCCTTGATAAATAGGAATTTGGCAGAAATGGAAAGAAAACACGACATTCTATGTTTTTTCTGACATAATTTAAACGCTTTACACTCACAAAAATGCATGAATCAAGTCGATTTTATTTATACAGCGCTTTTTACAACTGACGTTGGCACAAAGCAGCTTTACAGACTTTATAGAATCCGGGTCCGAGCCCCCAATAAGCAAGAAAAACTCCCTAAACTCCACTGCCATCTTACTCTGAAATATTTTTAGATCATTGCCAGAGCCTATTCCTTACAGTCATGTTCTCCAGACCATCAATATATAAATATTCAAAACATCAGGAAAGAGATCTTTAAGTCCACTGTTGTGATCTATATGATGCACAACAAAGGGCCTTTGAACTTCATGTGCTGCCTCCTCAGAGACGCTTGTCAGATTAATTAAATGACCTATAAGAGCTTAACACAGTACTTTGGAGAGCTGACTCCAGTCCAATGATATATGAGAGATGAGGGCAGATGTTACAGCACTGGCTGTGTTGTTTGATTATAATGTTTCATTTTATTTACAAAATTACATTTTACTTTACTTACAGTAGATTGTTGGCAGTTTACTGATATGTGTGCTGGGGAAGGATGTACAGTGAAGGGTATTCGCACACTGCGTTATGATTTTTTAAAATTATGCTTCCATTGTAAATAATGCCTTCAAATTATACACACTCAGCAGAAATACCATTAAACCCACTGAGAAACAGACCAAATTCAATCTTTCATGGTGACTGTGTTCCCTAATGGCAGTGGAGGTCTAGGGGTTAGAACTTTGCATTGTTTAATTGAAGGTCATGGGTTCAAATCTCATCCCACTGAGGTACCCTTGAGCAAGGTACCATCCCAATACACTGTGCTGTTGTTAAACCACTTCTCCAAGTGAGATGGGATGTATTCACAATGACTATGCTCAAAGCACTATGCTCCTTGCCTGACTGCAAACAAGGAATGGTTTGAGGAACACGAGAAACAAGCTCAAGGTTTTGACTTGGTCTCCAAATCAAATCATCAGATCTAAATCTGATCGAGCATCTGTGGGAAGTTCTGGATTACTCTGATCCATGGAACTTTCAATTGTTGTACTTGGGATTTTCTCCCATTCTTCTTTGTAAAATGCTTCTAGTTCTGTAATATTCTTTGGTCGTCTTGCATGCACAACTATTTTAAGATCTACCCACAACTTTTCAGTGATGTTTTAATCAGGGGACTGTAATGGTTATTCCAAAACCTTCAACATGCGTCTCTTGAGGTCGTCCATGGTGTATTAGAGAGACTGTGTTTACATCTTTTCAATTATAAAATAATCAAAATCTATTATTTATCATGGGGTGACCAAACTTTTGCATAAGACAGTATATACACAGAGTGTAAGTATTGAACTCGTCACCAATTTTCTAAGTAAACAAATTTCTTAAGATGTTATTGAAATGAAATTCTAGCCAGATGTTAGTACATACTCCTCCAATCTACACATGCAAAGAAATCCAACCGTAGATGCGCAAACATTAAGTGTGTAATAAAATGATACAGGGGAAAAGTATTGAATACATGAAAAAGGGAAGGTTCAAAAAGACACGGAAAACCATGACACCAGCTGAAATCTATCAGTAATTAGAAAGTAATCTAATAATTAATATCAGCCAGTTCAGTCCCAACTTTTCTTATGACCTTTAAAATGGTTACAAAAATAAAAGATATTGTAAGATATTAGTGAATGAGACTCAACATTATCAGAGTAGACATTCCAAAATAAAAATCTTATAAATGTAAATTTTAAATAATTATAAAATATACAGCTAAAGGTCCTGGGTTGACTGGCTACTATAAAATGCCAATAGTAGTGTGTATGCGTGTGTTTGTAAATGGTTGTCTGTCTGTGTGTTGTCCTCCTGTCCAGGGTGAACGCTGCCTTGTGCCAATAGTCATCTGGGATCTGCTACACCTTCCTTGCAACCAGAAATAGATAAACAGGTTGGAGAATGTTTAATAGTATAATACTGAAAAATATTGCAATATTTCTCTCTCTTGATCTTTTCTCCCACCTCATCTCATTACAATGTCTGGAATCACAAACTAAGCTGAAAATTCTCTTGTAATTTATTTAATCCCAAATACACCTTTTACTATTGAAAACGCCATTCTCTGAGATTTTCTCTAAAAGGGGAAAGAAAATCCCAAATATTCATCAGAGGCATCAGGGCTCTGAAAAGTGTTCTATAACATATAACTGCATGCAGAGTCATTATTTATGTGTTTGCAGTATCCAGGCAGTGTGTGTACTCTGTGAAATGGGACATCTGCTGCGGTGGATCCTCTGACCTCTGGCTTCCTCTTGAGGGACTCAAAACACAGCTGTTTGTTGCAACTTACGGGATCATTTTGTGGTGCTAAGATGAAACCTGGTGTTGGATCTCTGGATTTCTCAGCTGAAAAGACGGGACATTTGTTTCAGTCGAGGACTAAAGCTTAACATAGTGTTTTATTTCTGTGTGATGTGTAATTGAAAGGTAAAGATTTTGTTGATTTTAATACAATAACAGGCTTTTGGGCTGCAATCTTAGTACAAGCTGCAAAATTCAAATAAATTTATGTCAGGTTTCTATATAGCCCGTTAAATTCCCAGACTTATTAACTGGTATGGCTTATTACCTTCTGTGGCCACTGGAAAAAATGAACCAAACTGACTGAGTGAGGAATAGGAGCTTGCACCAGGGGGTTAAGGGTTTAACAGTTTGAAAATGCACCAATAGAGCTACATTCATCTTCTTATTTAGGATAAATGCACATTTGAACTGCAATACGACATTCCTGATTTTCCCAACATGAGAATGTGAGCAAAATCTAATTGTAGCTATCCTCCGGAGACTGTGGATGCAGCAGATAGTTTTGGATCATTACCATAACCTAGGGGTCCTCCCTGTTGGTAGGATAAATGTTGTTGTACAGCCACAACAGGACATACCATCTCACATCACCCCTGTGCTGCACATGGGATACTGGATTGGGCCTCACTGCATGAGAAATTTTTCAACAAGATTATGTTTAACATGCTTTTTCGCCTGAGAGGACACGTCAGGGGTCTGGTGCACACGAAGCTGGCCCGGCAAGATCAACGGTCAAATATCTGCTGCAAACCACCGAAGGATAATATTGGAGTTGGGGTAAATATCCATTATACTCAATAATAATGTCACAGCTCATTTTAATGATTCAGCAAACACAGGCAAGTTACTGCGGGTGAGATTCAAGCAAGTCACTGTTTCGCCTTTTACATCAGCTGCCAATCTGAGTTATTTATCCAAACCAACAACAGTTGAATAATGCCTTTAATAAATAAATAAACAAACAAAAACATAAATACATAAATAAGTACAAAGATTGAAACATTGATTCATTCACAGTTTACTGGTGGATGTTATGTGTGCTGTCTGCTTGTCGAGAGCTGCGTCTCAGGTTCTGTACTTTGTTCTATGTGCTTTATGTTGCACCGTGGTTCATGGAGAAACATGGTTTCTTCTCACTATGTATGAATACACAGCTGCTGATGACAATCAACTGACCTTTGACCAATACAACCTAAAATGTAATACATTTGAATGTTCTGGGCTGTCTTCAGGAAGATCACAGTGGCAGAAGGAAACCTCACCATGGGTTTTTGTTCAAATTTTAAAGATTAAAAAGCTAAAAAGCCACAGCCTGAAGACCTGAGACCTCCAGAGGTTTCATAGAGAAACAGCAGTTAAACAGGTCCACAACTGTTAAAGCTTTATAAAGCAATAAACGTGTTGTGAAATCAGTTCAGCTAAAGAGTGCAGACACTTTACAGTAATTTGCTCTCTTTCTAGTCTTGGTCAGCACATGTGCAGCAGAATTTTGCATTCATACTCTTCTCATGGAGACCACAGAGTAAAGCATTACAGTAATAAATCCTAAAGGTAATAAAAGCATGAACCTGTGTCATTGTGTTGGCCTTGGTGAAATAAAAACTTATTTAGGCTATTGCCATGGTTTCAGTATTGAATCAGTATCAACTAGCAGGCCTGACTTTATGGGACATGCTGTTCATCTTATTTTGTCCATTTCCACACCAGCCTGTAGCAATTTACCTTTAATTTACACTTGCAAACATGTCATTAAATAGCACAATTGTGAACAATCATCAGCTGAACATCCAGGATATTTCCAGAGAATGTTCCACCTCTCAGCAGTAAAGCAGGACCAGACAAGATGAGAAGACAAATCTGAGATTATCTTCTTATTCACTAGCTTTTTTTTGTTCAGAATTTTCTGCTCCACCTTAAGTGCTAAAGTGACAGGGGAGTAAACGAGGAGATTAAATAGGAGAGAAAAACGAGCATTTTACGAGTTTCAGCTGGCTGCTGGTCCTGGTGGGTTGCCAGGTTTGGATGCATCACATTATAAATCACCCAGTCATGGCCCTGTGGGAACACAGGTGTCAGTTTGCTTGGGGTGGGGTGACAATACAAAAGGTGAGGAATCTTTTTTTTTTGTGGCAATGTGGTCTAAAGTTTTTAGAGACTTTGATTAAAGGTATTTGGGGGAGGGACTAATCCTGTTTGATGAACGACACTGCAAGAGCTTAAGGTTTAAGGAGGTGGCAGATGGTTTTAGCCATTAACTGGTTGTTCATTGGTTTTCGCTGACTGTGGTGAAATGCTGAGTGTTTAAATGGTAGCTGATAAACATCAGAACCGGTTCTCAGGTTAGACCGATTAGCCATAACATCAGCAAATGGGGCAGCCATGGCCTTATGGTTAGAGAAGTGAGGTCTTGTGGAGCTCCTGTTGTAGAAAATATTAACGCTGGCTCTGATAGAGAAGGGTTGTTTCAGAGGAAGACCTACTCAGTATTATGCAGGTGGTTTTATTGTAATGGCTGATTGAGGTCAAAATGCCTAATCTCCCTTAAAGTGTTGTATTATAAGACATATTTTAGTGCACAGCAGTGTATTTTAATATTCTGTATGTACTAAATTATTTATTCCATCGGAGCTAGCACAGTTGTCTCAGCCGGATGGAGATTCAGATAAACCCCTGTGGACCTAGAAATAGCCTGTGTTTGTATGGATGACACCAGCCAACCACTAGTGGTGTCCATTCCTTCTGGACTGCATGATCTGCAATAATGTGTTTAATTTCATCCCCATTATTTCTCCACAGCAAACGGTGTTCACCATGTCCGTGTTCGCATTTGCTCTTCTCATTCCTGCGGGCTGGATCATGCACCACATCCCGGTTTACCGGGAAAGACCACCTCCACAAGCCTGACCTCTTGCCCTGTCTGTGTCAGCAACATGCTGATGATTCTGCAACACATAACATTATGCTACACAACATATTTTACTTTCCTCTTTTAAATAAACCTATTATTCGTTTAACCCAGTGATTAAAGCTGTGTTGTTTTCTTATTTATATAAATAAGCACATATTCACACCAAGTTAATTTTAGACTAGAGGGCTCTAGTGCATCTTATTTGTGTAATAAAGGTTCCAAGCGAGTATTCCTTCAGAAAAAGGGGCATCACAAAGAGTTAACCTTGCAAACTTAAGTGCAATGTGAGTGCCGGCCAGTAGGGGGAGGGCAATGGCGCTCGGACAAAGGACAAAGCCGCAAGGGCTGCTCAGTGTCACCGTGAGGTGGTTTTATTTATTTATTTATTTAAAAATAATCTTTATTTTTCTTTCTCATTTTTACACAGTTTCAGAACAAACATCCATGTACACAGTAAATCATATGAACAATACATGACACACTTGTTTCTCTTTACATCATAATCACAGTAATTCATCTGAACAATACATCACTTACTTGTTTCTCTTTATATTATAAACATAGTAAATCATATGAACAATACATCACACACGTGTTTCTCTTTACATCATAAACACAGTAAATCATATGAACAATACATCACACACATATAAACAATACATCACATACTTGTTTCTCTTTACATCATAAAAATCACAATATGAAAGTCATACTAAAGGGAAATGGATCAGAATGGTATTTTTTCAATTTAGTTTGACATTTTTTTCTAATTCTTATAAAGCATTGTTTAATGACAATTTCGCTATCAATAAAGTTATGCTCTATAGACATCTTTGACCTTGTTTTCCTTAAAGATGTATTCAAAATGCATTATTTTTAAAGTCTTTAAATAAAAAATCTCTTAGAGCTCCTGTAACATTAAAGCAGATAGGGCTGATTTTTAGTGCAAGTAAAATACCCCTTTTAACAGAAAAGTGACTATTATTTGATTGAGTCAATGAAAATTGTTTATTTCTTCTTTTTTTGTTGTTGCACTTGTATTGTTTACAACTACTGCAAAATATTGCCTGTTGGACTTACAGCACTCTGGTTAAGATGTGTTAAAAGCCCAAGTGAATGAAAAACCCCATACAAATCCATCACAAGAAGATAATTATTTTAAAGAAATGTAATTAAAGCATTTTTGTAATTTCTAGTTAAGTTTAAAAAGGTCAGACTGAATAGGAACATTTAATTAGTAATTAATGGTTGATGACCCAGGTTTATCTTGCCACCACGCACAGTGAGGAGGACGGTAAGAGAAGTGTGTTGGAATGTGTTGCACTTTTTTGTAGCTCTCACATCAGCACTGTCATGTGCAAACATATGCTTAATTGTTCCTGTACCTGAAAGTCACTTTGGACAAAAGTATCAACCAAGTAAATAAATGTAAAAATGTAAAAAAAAAAGAAAAAGAAAAAAAAGAAAGAAGTAAAACATTATCCACAGCTGACTGTTGAAGAACTGCACAAGAAGTGCATGGAATCATAAAAGTACCAGGACATTTGAAATCAGAAACTGGTGGCCTCTTCCAGAAAGCTGAAAATGGGTCGTCATTTGGTCTTCCAACAGGATAATGACCCTAAACATATGAAAAGTCTACACAAAAATTGCTTAACAGACACAAAATATGGCCATTTTTGTCCACCGACCTTAACCCCATTGAAATCCTGTGGGATGAGCTGAAGAGGTGAGTGCAAAGACAGAAAAAGAAATGTTGTTGAAGAAGATAAGGTGCTGTCTTGTTGGCAAAGGGGGTTCATGCAAAATAATAACTGCAGGGGTGGCAATTATTGTGGTGCACATGATTTCATGTAAGAAAGTTATTTCTTAATGTGGGATTTTTATTCACAATGAATAAATATACTTCAATTAAGGAAGGGATTTTTCTTTTTTGTGTTGTGATGCCAATAATTATGGAGGACACTGTATATTACAACATAAATGTGCAGCCGCTGATTGGTCATTTGGACACATTTGTTGCGATCAGCTTGAAAACTGATCCAGTAGGGACCAAAGAATTCCACACTGAGTGATTGGTCCTTCGGAAGTCCAGTCCTTTCTCCTATTGTAAATATATTCCAATGATGGAAATGTATAGAACTTCATGAAAGTGAAAATCTGACAAGGACTGAAGCAGCTTAGGTCATGTATGAATTGCAACAGTTTGCCTCTTCAGTTCTTAAACAGTGTAATTAAAAGGAAAGTTAATATAACAAAGTGGTAAACACACCTCTGTCTTAACCTTTACTGAGGTTTGAGGTGTGATGAGTAATTATTTAATTCCTTATTTTAGGAAGAGGATGACCTGTAGCTCTGGTAGAATCTTCTCTGGGTGAACTGAGAGGGTCCTGGTGGAGCATGAGTAATGTGCAGCTCGGGCAGAATCTTCTCTATGAGATCTAATATGATCCTGGTGGAGAATAATCTTTGTAGACTAATAGCTCTTCTGAAGTCTAGGCTGACTGGTGTTGGGGTCAATTTTTCTGAATGCTGAACGCTGTAAATGTGAATATAAATATACTTTATAGCTCCAGTTCTAAAATGAAGAAGCAACATTTGTATGAACAGGTCTCATCTGATTGCCCTGTGTGTAACCTGTGTTAAATAAAATTTATGTACTATTCTTTTCATACTTTTAGTCAATGTTCATCCACAATTTAGCTGAAATCAGGCATTAATGCTGAAAAACAGGAAGGAGATCTAAGAAGGTTTTAAAAACCTGTTGCACGTTGAGCTTATGCAACAAAACACCTTTGGCTTTATTGGGGGGGGATGCTGCGAATGGCAACTGTTGGACACGGAGCAGTCCATTCACTCAAAGGTGATCAGAGGGGAGGAGAGATCAGCCCACCTTTGGGGGAGGGGGGGGGGGTGTCCTGCGCGAGGTGAGGTCTGTGGGGGCTCGCGGGGGGTGCGGTCTGCTGGTGAGGGGTGGGGTGGGGAGGTTGGGGCTGATGAGGAGGAGAGGCAGCAGCTGAGGAGACAGTGGTACAACCTGGACTCGAGCTGCTGGAGGTGGGGGGCGGGATACAGGGTGGGGGTGTAGCGTAGACACCGCAGGGTTAAGAGGAGCGTCGCTGGTGTTCGACATGTCCACGAAAGCAGAGCAATGTAAGTGTTCTGTGCGTTTTCCACGACGATGTGCTGTGTGTGTGTGTGTGTGTGTGTGTGTGTGTGTGTGTGTGTGTGTGTGTGTGTGTGGATGGTTGGTAGCCGCTGTCCTTGTTGATAAGTCGCTGCAACACGTCCTCGCGCTGCTGTTGAGCTTTTTTTTTGTTCCGGTGTTGGAGGTTCTGGGGTGGGGGGCTGGCGGGTGGCGCCGCGTTAACGTGTAGGATCTCACTCAGGTTGCGTTGTGTGCGTGTGTGTGGAGGGGGTCGAGACAAATGAAGGGGGATGCTCTTGTAAAGGAGGAAGGGTTCTGAATGATCAGTAGGTTTGGGTGCTGCAGGGTTCTAAGCTAGAACAGGTGAGTCACTGCACAGGCACAAACACAGAAAAAAAAAAATCTCCTTAAGAAATATACACAAGCAACATGCTGCAGATACTGCACCAGCCATAACATTAAGACCACCTGCCTAATATTGAGTAGGTCTGCATGCTCTGACTGTGGTGCACTGTGTTCTGACCCCTGTTCGATCAGAGCCAGCGTTAACAGCAGAAGCTGATCGGACCACACTCCCCATGTGTCAGTGACCCTTGGGTACCCGTGACCCTGTTGATTTCCCACAAGCCCTGCCATGTTGGAGATGCTCTAGCCATCTCAGTAAGGCACTTGTCAAAGTGGCTCAGATCCTCACGTTCAGCATCCAGCACATCGTCTTCAAGAACTGACAGTTCACTTGCTGCCTAATATATCCCACCCCCTTAACAGGTGCCATTGTTATGAAACCAGATAGCCTGTGTTATTCACGTCATCTGGTAGTGGTGCTAATGTTATGGCTGATCAGTGGGAATACAATAAATCGGTGTAACAGTTTGAGGAGCCAAGAGACAGATGCACTGCTGTCAAAAACCATAACAAAACAAAAATACTTGAATTTATATACCTTTCACAATCCCAAGGTCACTTAACATAATCATGGAGGAAGAGAAAAAAATGGAAAAGAATGCAAAGTAGAAAGTAATCTTTGAAAACATCAGGCATAAGCTGATATGTAAAGGTAAAGAGGGAAGAACAATTGCAGAGAGGCAGAGGAAGACAATTCCAAAGTTTGGGGGCTATGGCACTGAAGGACCTGCCTCCAATGATGGAAAGCCATGAGCGAGGAACGAACGGGAAGATTTGAGTGTAGTTGGAGATAACGTAACATGTCAGTTGTAGCCTTGGGTGAAATTGACACATGTGGTCCATATGCTACTCACCCCCCCTCAAAACAGGGGCTGTTGCTCCAGGTTCCAGGCTTCGACTGTTACCACCTTTAGAAACTGACTCTACTTTAAGGTTCATCATCACTTTCCCTTCTGAACCATGGTACCTCCACGTTTTTACCCTCCAGCTTTAGGGACCTTTTCCTCACCTTGGTCACCATTGGCTTGCTCGTTAGGGGCATGGACCTGGATTCTGCAAAACTGTTTGTGATAACTATAGAAACTATGGAAATAAAATAAAATTGCATTTAACTAAATGAAATCTAATAAAATTTGGCAAGAACATGATAATGATGCAAGGCGTCAATGCTAAAGTTTTTCATCACAAAATATAGCCGGGCGACATGCTAAATATTTGCATTGACATTATTCACTATTCGTTTAATAGCTAAGGTCATGTGCCTCCTAGAGGCCACAAATGACATCAATTTTGGCCAAGTCATTGACGATTGGTTTCCCAAAAATTGCTTTGAACCTCCTCCACTAATTGGAATATGCCCAACTAGAGACACAAAGCTGCAGCAGTGCTGTGGGGATGTAACAGATAAGATAATTGTATTGGTGTAGACAGTAAGCTCCACCCACTCATCTATTAATCACATCTTCTCATGCTACTCCTGGCCTTAACTTCCCATTTCTGTTGTAAATACTTTGTTGGCCCCACCTCTGTAGTGGGCATCATGCATCCCACACTGAGATAATTGATCTTGTGGTTTACATTAAAGTGGAAATTTTACACCAGTGCAACCTGTAAGAAAACATCTCTTACTTTTTTGCATCCTTATGCTACGATTGCACAACCAATGAAGGAGTGAGACCTATGTCACTAGTAGCTGAGGGCGTGTCTTAAAGTGACAATTTTGATGAGCCTTAAAAATCATTCAGTTATGAAGTTCAAACAGGGAACAATATGTATTGATTGAAACCTTATGCTACGATCACATTAGCAACAAAGGACTTGTCAAATTTTGTCAAATATTATGTTTAAACAACCACTAGTTAGCACACTGTGCAGCACAGATGGCATATATCAGAGCACATTCAGTATATACCAGGGATGATTGATATAGACTTATATCACCATATCTGATTATATGTTTTCAGTACTGATATAAATGCAGTCACAGCGATACAAATGCAAACCTTGATCCAGTACAGTAGAACTTAATCCTGACAATCACATACTAAGGGCAGAGGAGCTCCCGCTGGACAAAATGTGAATGTTGGATAGAAAGAGTCAGAGTTGATTCAGCAGCAGGAGGGGGACCTACTCAATATTATTCTGGTGTTCTTAATGTTATGGCTGATCAGTGTTGTAGCTTAATAGGACAGTTTTTCTGGTGGGTTAGTATATTTTGTGCAAGACAGTGAAAGGTCAGACAGGTTTGCATTAATACCTCCCCCAGCATGAGTCACTGGAAGAATGACGTAGCCGCAGGGCAGTGACCAACTGGACCATTCGGCTACTAAAGGTTGTCTATTGCAAGTTAATTCTGTGGGCAATGCATTATATCAAGTCCACAATCTCAGCACAGGTCTGAATGCAAAGTTAAAGTAGAACTATTTTTGTTTTTATGTCTGGAGAGTCAGAATTATTCACATTAAAGGTGATATTACAATAGTCTGATGAAATTTTGGCTTAAAAAGTTTGGCCATTAAGGGCATTCAGGGCATTATAAGCCAAAACAATCCCTGAAGCAAGTTAATTTTTTTTCAGTTCATGAATTGACAATTATCTACATTCAATAGAAACACTCTAAATACATATGGAGCTTCTCAGGGGGTTTTGAAGGAGATACAATGGTTATAGTTTTATTGAAGATGTCCTGATCCATTCACGACCACCAAGTTCTTCTTCTTCAAATAATTTCCCATCATTCCCACAGGCAATTGACTTGATTTTCCCTTTAATTTGCAGCTAATGTATTGTTCTCTATTTTCTGTGTGGTTACAGAGCCTAGCTATATGGTTTGTAGCCTAGATATATGGTTCTAGCAAAAATAATATAAATACAATGTGGAGGTTCTTTCACTCACACCTTTCCTCTACAAAAATGCTCATAAAATGAGCTGCTCTTTAAAAGACCCAATATGTTGCAATTATATTGCTTCATTATGGGACAGTGCCTTTCAGGATTTCCAACAGCCCATATACGGTAATCACTTTTCTGAAATGTGTAAAAACCAACACATTTACACCTTTATCCTTATTCAGCCTATAGCAGTTTAGCCCCGCCCATTCACATAAAAATTTTAAGGAGTGTTTTGGCACCTGTGCTGCATTTTGCATGAGCTGCAGCCAATCAGAAAACAGTTAATTTCCTAATGTTAGTCTTAAAGGTGTCTTTTTGGTCCTGTTTACACGCCCAATGTTATAGTATGTGCTGTAATTGTCAGGGTTGGGCTTTGGATAGTTAATCTATAGCTTGCAGTAATTTTTGCTGTGTTGTTAAGCTACATCCCAGTGTTATATTGTCTGCTGTAGTTCTGAGAGTTTGGCTCTGTGTAGTAAATCTACAACTCACAGTGTTATTGTAATTCCAAAAGTTTGGCTTGGTGTAGTTGCATTATGGCTCACAGTGTTACAGTATGAATGTATGAATTTGGTTGTTGTGGGCAAAAACTTTGTCATTGTTAGTGTGAGTTAGCACTAACCCAGCTAGCATAATTGACATTGGCAGTGGTAAATTGGCTAACGCTAGTTAGCATCAAAACAGTTAACAATTAGGATTGTAGCGTACCTCAACCCCTACTTGTGGCTGTCTTCTTGGATCTGATCACAGAGGACATACTTTGATGCCTTTTGTAAACAGGAGTGTGTGTGTGTGTGTGTGTGTGTGTGTGTGTATTGTGTTTGTGTTCTCCAGCTGTACTCCAGAGTTGTGTTATCTGTAAGCCAGTGCATGCTTTTTAATAGTTTGTGACGTTATAGAGGTCTCAGCTGCTGTTGATTTTGTATCACTTTGCTCTTTGTTTAGTTGCTTCTAAGATTCGATACTTGCAAGAGTATCACAACCGTGTGCTACACAATATTTACCCTGTGCCGTCTGGAACAGACATTGCAAACACACTGAAATACTTTTCACAAACCCTGCTCAGGTAAGTGTGCTACGCTGGAACCAACAGGTGAAGTACAGTACACTACACGTGTTTGTCTGTGTGTGTGTGTGTGTGTGTGTGTGTGTGTGTGTGTGTGTGTGTGTGTGTGTGTGTGTATGTGTGTGTGTTTGTGT
>JBBIGC010000001.1:29015414-29060910 GCA_037576955.1 Lepidarchus adonis
ATAGATAGATAGATAGATAGATAGATAGATAGATAGATAGATAGATAGATAGATAGATAGATAGATAGATAGGAGTAAACCAAATAAAGGGTAGTAGCCTGGTTTAAAACCTTGAAGAGCATAATTTTAATATTCCTGTGTCTTTCAGCACCTGTTTACTCACTAAGCAGTAGAAATGTTAGCACCTGATGCTGATGTACGCTGATCAGCCACAACATTAAAACCACTGGTGGGTGAAGTGAGTAACATTTCGAATCTGATTACAGTGGCAGGTCTTGTGGAGAGTTCCATGTGTGCAGTGGTTAGTTCCTACCAAAAGTGATCCAAGGAGCGAGAACCAGCAACAGGGTCATTAGCACCAATGCTGACTCTGATAGAGGGGTCAGAACGCATAGCATGCAATATTAGGCAGGTGGTGTTAATGTTATGGCTGACTGGTGCGTTTGTGTTTATTGTAGACAGCTTACTGTAGACAGTTTGATCATACTGTTTTTTGTTATGTAATGTACATCAAAAGACCAAGTTTCTCTCTTCCAAATGCTCTCAAGCCCATCATAGCCCAATGAAATACTGCTGCCGTTTTTCTTCAGAGAATTAGGGAAAAAAATACCCCAAAAAACATACTCCCAGGAGACAGCAAACACAAATGTCCATCCCCCATTAGTTCACAAGCATAATGCTGCCAGCCATCCCGTTTGAAGCAACCTTATTCCTTTTCCATTACAGTTTCTCCCCCAACCGTAGAGTAGTGACATTTATTTCAGAACTGAAATCCATATGCCTGTTGGATCTCATTATTTCTCTCCTCCCCCTCAATGATACTGAGACAGTATCATAATGTATTTACATACTAACATTATTTTTTATGATGCAATAAACATGTGTTGTGATTAAGGAGCCTTAAGTCTAACCTCACATACATGTTTATTACTGGCTGAAGCATGTTTCAGAAGTGTCATCTCTGTATTGTGCCCAAACCGATTTGAAATTGCTCTCATCTCTGACAGCCCCTGCCATTCTTTCTTTTCTTTCTTTCTTGAACAAAGCATGGTTATTTGGCCTCCTGTGTGATTTGACCTGCCCTGCAATTGATTTAACGAGAGCGGGCAGTGTTTGTAAGAGCTTTTCCTCTGGAGAAGTACGGGGCTGCCACTGAAAACATGCCATTTTTTTTGTATTTTTGCTCCTTGTCACCAGATACGCATGAGATGCAGTGATCATTGCAAGCTTCTGTTCATTCCGTTCCAAAGTAAACGAGTCAGACAATTCAACAGAGAACAATGAACAAAGTAAACCAAATGACATTCAGCCATATTGCTGTCCAAAATCTCAGAGCCCATGTACTTACTACTGACTCACGACACTGCATCCTATGTGGGGTTTATCTGGGTTTGGTTCTTTTTTACTTACACTGTCTCTGTAGAACCATTTCAATGTAATGTGCTGTTTCTTTGTGTCTTTGTTGTCTCTTTTTTTCCCCTGTTCCCCTCTCCCCCCCCCGGAGCAGCATCCTGTCCCGTACAGGCAGGAAGGAGAGCCAGGAAGCTTCCAATTTGGCCGTGCCCATGACCATGTGTCTTTTTCCTGTGCCATTCCCACTCACCCCATCTCTAAGACCACAAGTCAGTTCCATCAACCCTACAGTTACTCGCTCCCTCCTTTACAGCGTTCTGCGGGACGCCCCGGCCGACCGGGGGGGGGCCACCCAGCAGAGTCGGGACGCTCAGCTCTCAGAGTACCCCTCTCTGGACTATCAGGGGCTTTATGCCACCCTCGTCACCTTGCTTGACCTGGTGCCCCTGCTGCAGCATGGTCAGCATGGTGAGTGATGATGCCATCAGACACTCCTGACCATTTGTTCGGTTCTAAAAATGAAGGGGAAACAGCACAAAGTGTCATAATACAGGAAATTACTCTTAAACATAGTGGTTGATATTAGAGCCACTTCCTATTCTTCCTATCAAAAAAAAGATGGAAAAACAATAGAGGGCACCCACGAGCAAGTCCTTAAAGGAGACGAATAGGGCTACATGGCTAGAGTAAAAAAAAAAGTTTGCATGCAGGGCTTTAGTTTTGAAAAGAAGACGAATGTACTTCCAACATATTTCCAAACAGGAAACCAGCCTTCTTGTATTGTTGACTGTTGATTGGTTGGCGAGCATGAAAGTTCTGTAACAGAAATTGCCCAGCAGTGCTAAAATATTATCTTGAGAAAACAAGTTTCTAATTTATTTTGAACTTGCTCGAGAGCGCCCTCTCATGTTCAGTCAGAGTAAATGATCAAGTGCCAGATCTCCTCACCCCCAAGTTCTCTGGTTGGTGTACTGTAGTGGAGTACATAGGGTAACAGGGTTTGATTCCCTGCTTAGGAAAGTACACTGCACTGCACCAATAGGAGTCCTTGGGCAAGACTCCTAATGCTACTCTCTCCTACGCCTGTCACATAATTGTATCACAAAATGTATTTTCTTCTGCTGAAGCAAAAAGTGTTTTTTTCCATGTGTTTTTCAGTGATTTCAGTATCAGTAAATTTACTGCAATGAATCATTAATGATGATACTGAACACACTCTATCTGCAAAGTTTGCCATTTCAAAAGCTCCTTTGACCTCCCGAAGTGCCTATGAAAGTACTTGCCTCTCGGCCCTCTGCGTGGGAGCTGTTTTCCATCCATAAATATTTCATCAAATGAAAAAGATGCTAAAACTTTAAAGCTCAGAACTGGAGGCAAACTCTAAGTGCGACTATGGTAGCTTTTGCAAGGTGTCTCAGGAAAAAAAAAACTTTTATTTAGATTTCTTTTTTTATGCATACCAACCTTTTCTCTTCAAACAACCACATTTAAAGAACCAGTCCCTCATTTAATATTTTGTAATACTGTATTTTAAAAATGTGTGTATATATATATATATATATATATATATAATATAAAATATATATAAATAAAAATATATAAATATATATACAGTATATATTGTATACATATATATGTGTAAATATGTGTGTATATATGTACATGTATAAATCTTTTTCATATTTTGTTAAATAACAATCTTTATTGTAAGGTTATTAATGATGACCGCATGTATGAGACAGGAGATTGTTACACTACCATTTTTTTTGTCTCTTTGCTTTTCTTCACCTCCTCAGATCTGGGACAGGCCATATTTTACACAACAACCTGCCTGCTACCGTTTCTCAGCGATGATATTCTCAGCACATTGCCGTATACTATGATCTCCACTTTAGCCACCTTCCCTCCCTTCTTACACAAAGACATCATAGAATATCTGAGCACATCCTTCCTCCCTATGGCTATATGTGAGTATGTTGTTTGTTTAAAAAAATGGTGTCAGAAACTGAAAGATCTGGAGTTTACACATTTTACATGTTTCCAGTACATATATACTAATAAATACATGGATAACATGAAAGTTCACCAGTTCCTGCTGGTGCTTAATGCTTGGGGGACAAGCCTATTAAATCTATGAAATATGAAAGTTTTGTGACCAAAACTTTTTATTTATGATGGATTTGTTTATTGTAAACACTTAAAGATTATTTGATGTAATCAAACCACTTGAATTACAAGTAAACACTGGAAACGCTGGGTGTTCTCAAACCTTTGACTGGTTATGTAGGTTAAGACATAATCAGTTTTAGAGTAATAAAAGTAAAAGAAGAGAATAGTTTCAATGGCCACATCTTTTCCAACAGCGTATAGAGGACTGTGTCACAACAAGGTCCTGAAGGACCACAGGGGGTTCCCTCTGCTGCCACTCTGAAACCAAGGGCTATGGAACTTGACTTCTGATGTTTTTCTTCTGTGGCCTTGGACTTGTCTCAAACTTAGTCATTGCAGCCAAGTTGTCTATAAAAAATAATGTTTCGGTTGCATTTTTCTGTGAGAGGCTGCCACCCCAAGCTAATCAATCAGAAACCCCCAACGAAATGACAAAAGCACTGGCAACAACTGACTAAATCATTTATTAAATGAGCTTGTTCAGAAAGTGGGCAATGGATTAATTGTTTCACATTTCATCTCCAAAGAGCACTGCCATTGGCCACCTGCCAACCAATCAAATGTCTGCAAAAAACGTAATACTACAGTGTGCATGTTGCATCCATGTTCATCGTTTTTGTTTCTTTATCACAAGTGCAATGTGGCCACAACTCAGTCTCAAGTCAGTCCTGGTTGTGGACTCGACAAAGGTGGTTTTGGCTACAGCTCTGTCTTTGTTCAGTTCATGAAGGTTAACTCTTTATCTTCTGAGTGAAATCAGGTGTGTTAAAAGAGCTGGAATGGCTGTGGTCCTTCCTATTCACAGTCTGATGCCTCTTTGTGTGTTGAATGAGGTTTGGTGTTCTTCAAAATAGGAGCAAAAACTTGTTGAAAGTTGTGGGGGACTGCAGAAAAGCCCAGAATACATTTCACCTCAACTGGAGAATAGCCATGCAGAATAGAACGTTCTGGCTCAAAGATCGATGTTCCCGCAGCTTGAACTTTGAGAATGCTGATGGCTTCACAAGGCTGCTTTACTGTCTGTTTTTCTTTGAGCTGAACAGACTCTTCAAAAGGAATTACGAGAGTTATGAAATATCTAACGTTTGAGAGAATGTGCAAAAAATGTCAAGGTTACTTTGTCATCAGTAACTGCAGTGAGATGAGACAATGTGTCTCCATGGCCACAGTGCAACATATACAGTGCCCTCCATAACACATAACAATTAACATTTTACACCATGGAGCAGAGGGGTAAATCAAAGAAAATGTGTCTTTATTGCAAACATTATGGAAGGCACTTTAGCACATTCAACGAAGAGCAGAGTGCAAGGTGCTACAGATCCATGTGGTACATACTACTTGTTGCACCGTGGTTCTTTTTTTATATAATGTAAAATGTGAGGCCATAGACCCAAAGCATTTACCACTTTTTGTGACCTGTTTGGGCAAAATGTTTGTGCCTGTAATCTTTAAAACAACAAGAAGGCTTGATATTAGTCTTTTTTTCTGTTTATGTGCTGGTGCAGCACTGCCCAACAACACCAGAAGGTCAGAGGAACTCGCTAGTCTGCTCAGGTTCCATAAGCTAAGCTAGCTAACTAATTTTATAATGAGGCTTTTGGGAGCTTATAAAGCCGTTTTACCTGTGAGGGTCGGCAACTGAGGCATCAGCAGCTTTCTGTCATCTGTGGTCTACATCACTCGTTACTGTTGCTCATCTGTATAACTAAATAATTAAGGTACATGAAAAAATGTAAATTTAATATATTTCATGTAATTACACAAGTGCCTTTTTGCTTGTTTGTTTCATTTTTTCTTTTTTAAGTGGGTTCGACTCGAAGAGAAGGAGGGGTGCCAGCATATGTCAATCTGTCTGCTTCCTCTATGCTGATGATTGCAATGCAGTACACTTCCAACCCAGGTAAATGGCTCTCTGGTCTGTACAAAAAAAGTATGATAATTAATCTGGTTTGTATAATAAACATAATTAACGTTGTCTATTATGCATCGCTGAAGGCGGCTCATTTTCCTAGAGTGAATATTAATTGATTGATTGATTAATTAATATAATTATAATTTTGAATGCTATATATGTAATAGTGACAAAGATAATTACACAAAAACCTCATTTTGATGTTGGTTTTAGTTTACCACTGTCAGCTTTTGGAGTGCCTCATGAAATATAAGCAAGAAGTGTGGAAGGTAAGAGTTTTGGGTCCTATTACCTAGTGTTTCCTTGTTTTGCAAAGAGCCTTCACTAACAAATGTTTCATTACTGCGTTACAGGACCTTCTTTATGTGATATCATATGGGCCATCCCAAGTAAAGCCACCTGCTGTTCAAATGCTCTTCCATTACTGGCCTAATCTCAAGCCTCCAGGTGCAATTAGCGAGTACAGGGGTCTGCAGTACACAGGTGAGTCAGTGTTGGACCAATTTAATTCAGTGTTGGACTCCTTTAATGAGTGTTTACAAAGACAGTGGACTCCTTGATTTCCTCTATTCCTATTTCCTCTATTTCCTCTATTACAACACTGTTTCCAAAATTGTTGCTTTGTTAAATGTAAATATTATCAGAATGCTGTGATTTAAAGTCATGTAAACTCACATTTACTTAATAGGGGAACAAAGACAATGTATCAAATGCTTAAACTGAGAAAACCTGAGAGGTTGGACAGGCCCTGTGCGGCAATAGCTCTTTTAACAACACTTTGAACATTTAGGAACTGAGGAGACAAACTGCTGCTGATACAGTATCCTAGCTGCTCAGCAGTTCAGGATCTCATTTGTTGTGTATATTTTGTTTCATGTTGCTTCAAATGTTCTTATTGAAGGGCCGGTCTGGACTGCATGCAGGCCATTGTAGTACATGGACTTTTCTACCAAGGAGCCATGCTGTTTTGTTTTGCTGATATAACTAAAGGTTTCTCTAAAAAATACTTTGTCTTGCTTGCCAGCGTGTGATGTCACAAAACCTGCATATATCATTTAGCATTAATAGGGCCTTCCCAGAGGTGCACAATACTAATGCCCTGTACACAAATGCAGCCCATACCATAGAAACTGGCTTTTGAACCATATGCGGATAACAAGCAAGTTGGTCCCTCTCCTCTTTAGCCTGAAGGACACAGTGTCCATGATGTTTAAAAATAATTTCAGGTTTTGATTGGTCAGACCACAGGACAGTTTCCACTTCACCCCAGTCCATTTTAAATGAGCTGTGGTCCAGAGAAGACAGCAGTTATTCTGGATCATGTTTATATGCTATTTGTTCTTTGCATGATAAGATAGCTTTTTGTGAAGTGTTCATGAGCCCATGTAGTGGTTTCCACTATAGAACTCTATGTATTTTAAATGAAGTGCTGTCTGAATAATATTTATAATAATTAATAATGATAATTTTGTTTTTCTGCCTTGTCCTTTGCCTACAGAAATATGTCTGGATTCTCTGAATATTTTAATGATATTATGTAACATAAAAGATGGAAGCCCCATATTCTTTCTATATGTTTTAGAACATTTTTCTTAAACTGTTGCACTATTTGTAATGAACCCCATCTCCATCTGTTGTTCTGAGAGCCTCTCTGAGATCCTCATTTTATTCTCAGTCATGTTACTGACCTGTTGCCAGTTAACCCAATTAGTTGAAAGAAGTTCCACCTAGTGTTTTTTTGTCACTCTCCCAACATCTTCAGTTTCAACATTCAACAATTCAACAATTCAATAAAATGTGTTTACATTATGTAAAAGATCAAGATTATTTATATTTTATACAGCCTCAACATATTTAGAAACAGGATTTTTATTATTTCACCATACTTTATAAATGACAACATTCTAATACTTTTTAATTTCTGTTGCTTTCTACCCTTTTCTTACAGCCTGGAACCCCATTCACTGCCAACACATTGAATGTCAGAATTCTATTAATAAACCTGCAGTAAAGGTAAAGTGTGACCTTTTTTGTTTAGTTTTTTTGTGGGGAGGGTGAATTCAAATGAGGTTTAATGAGTTTTTGTGTTTGTCTACTTCCCTTGTCCTTTGCAGAACGTTTGCACATACATAGTGTCTCTTACACACTCACGCATGCGCACACACACACACATCCTGACAATGTCTATGGCCATTTGCACTTCTCTGTCAGTACTGGCTCAACTTGCACTCAGAGCGGAGAAGCAGAACAGGAACAGACAGGTGCCGCATTTCAATTACACAGGCCTGGTAGGGAATGGCACTTTATGGGCTGGAGGAGGGGGAGCTTAATAGGAAGAGATGACCCTGTGCTGCCGCAGGATGGAGTGGACGTGTGTGGAAGAGCACTGTAAATTACCAAACACTGTATAAGGAGCAATAGCTCAACCAGTGACACATAACTTATCATTAAACTGTGCACACAATTTAGGGCTGCAGTATTGCTTTAGTTTACTGCAGGGTGTGTTCTGGTGAGGTGCACCCAAGAAATTAATGCATGCTTGAGCTTGGTATATATATCAGGATATAAATCAAATCATTATTTTTTCTTTCAATCCTAAGTGAGATGTGAAGTTATACAAGGTTATACAATTATTTATTTTCTGTCATAAGATGTACTATAGAAAATTATAAAACTATATTTCAGATAGATAAATTATGTATAAAATAAACCAAAATCTTAATTCTAAACAGTAGGTGTTACAGGAGAAGAAAAAATAATATTTTTTAAACAGTTCCAAATAAAACAGGCAATACAAAATATTATTTTAAAAATTTTTATCATTCAAAAGCTTTCAGGTTCTACAGGAAAACACACTACATTTGTTTTTCAGATTTCTGTCTTGCTCTGTGAAATGGGTAGTGAGGTTCAGATAGACCACACTGTATAGCTGGTGAAGAACAGTCTGAAATATTTTACAGCTCTTAAGGATGACTGCTTCACTTGTTAAAGAGATTTTTTGTGTGGAAGCATGCGCAGTAGACACAGTTTGCAGTGTGTGCTGCTCTGCTTCTGACTGTAAACAGCCAAAATATCGCCACACTACTGAATTCCTCTAACCCTTCTAATCAACAATGTTCAGTTGTTGTTGTTTTTTAGCTTAGGGCTGTGTCCATTGACATGTTATCATCTGTAATGCTGTTGTTGAAGTATTCATTAAAATTTTCTGTCATCTTTTTTTTTTCACTCCCACTCCTGATGAAGTGGTACGTGTAGCTAAAGTAGCATTTAGCAGCTAAAGTAGCTCAAACAGCTCACACGTGCTGCTTTGCCTGACTTCTCTACTCTAAGCATCAAACTAACCTAGCAGCTGGATATGGAGGGCTATTTCAGCCTCCTGATTGGCTCAGTGATATTCCCATTCCCATTGTCCTTTTGTGCTCTGTGTCAAAACATGGACGGAATGAGTTTTATTGACAAAATATTGATGTTTTATATTGAAATTGAGAAAATATACTTCAAAACTTGCTTCCAAAAATACTTAAGTATTAAAATTATGAAAGTTAAATATTTATGTTTTTGGCTTGTGAGCTGGACGACCAAAGAATATTACAGAATTAGAAGCCCTTTGCAAGGAAGAATGGGAGAAAATTCTAAGTACAAGAATTGAAAGATGTGATATCTGCCAGAGGAGGTGTTACTAAGTACTGAGTATGTAGCATGCCCAATCTTTTGCACACTGCCGCCATAATGCCATTATTTTTTATTTGTTTAATTAATGGCATAAAAAGTAACTATGCATCTATGTTTGCTGAAAATATTTGGATTTTTTTCCATGTCCTAGAGAGACTGTGTTCAATGACAAAATCTTTATTTAATCAAAATTTATTTATTAATTAATTAATTTATTTGTTTTGGGCCATTACTTTACTCCAATGATATTTTAAACTCTTAAACTAAATGGAATTGCATAGTCCTGCAAAGTTTCTTACCTTTCTCTTTACATGCAATGATATGCAATCTACCCACACTTCCTGTACTGTAGTGTATTCGGTGGTCGCAGTGCACTGTTTTTTACATTGTGCAGTCTCACGTCCGTGGTGCAGTTTATTTTGAAAGGCAGGGCTCCGCGGCCTACTCATTTTCTGAAGGTACTGTAAAAGTAATGAGAAATGAGAACCTTGACAGAAATGTAGTAAAATAAAAAGTATGTTTTTGTCTTTTAAATGTAGTGAAGTGAAAGTTAAATGTTTCCAAAAAAAGCCTACTCAAGTAAAGTACAGATACTCAAAAACTGTACTTAAGTACAGTACTCACGTAAATGTACTTCGTTACTGTTCTCAACTTCATGAGAGTGGAGCAGACTTGTGGGTGGAGTTTAGAACAAAGATAGACTTACTGTGAACTCTAAACATCCAGCTCTTCATGAGGGTGGAACAGACTTGTGGGGGTTGTTTAGGACACAGTATAACTTACTGTGAGCTATAAACATGAAATACACCAGATTTTGTTACCGTACATCTAACAGTAAATCATATTATATCCTGTGTTTATGGAAAAGATTTGGGTGACTATTATCTCTTCTGTTCTAAACTGAAGAAGCTAGGTTAGACCACCAAACACATTCTTGCAGATTATCTATATGTTTACTATTTACTGTTTACTATTTAATGTAAGGGAATTTTAAAAGATTTAATTTCAGTTTATACATTGTTTTAAACATTTCTATTTTCAAAAGATGTGAAACATTACATAAAACAACACAAATTGCAATTTTTTTTCTGACAGTAATTTTAATGTTATTTTGGAATGTGCTGACAGTCTATAGCAGTGTACTCAGTTTTTATAGGGCAGATACGTCATTGTAATTCTACATTATGTGTGATCTGGCTGGAAAATGTGTCCTTGTCTTTGAAAATGTACTGGTGTAATGTGTCATCTCTGTCATAACAATGTCACATTTGCATGTGTGGAAGCTGTGAAATAAAAGAAAGTTATCAAATATAATGTACATTACTTCCATGTTGTTCGTATTGGTCAGTTTGTCCTGAAGTGCCCACAGAATATAAAGGGCAGCTGGCTTCATCAAATTCTATAAAAGAGGAGTGCCGTTATGGCCAGGTTGTCAGGAGCTACAGCCCTGAATGTGTCATTATGTTTATTCTGATTCTTACTGACCAGTAAACTAAAATCAGAAGGACCCTCTCCCTGTCAGACTTCATTTGCCCTGAGGGACAAACTTTGTTTGTTTGTTTGTTTGGTTATTTGTTTGTTCGTCCGTCCGTCCGTCCGTCCGTTCATTCGTCCGTCTGTCCGTCCGTTCGTTCATTTTATGTTTGTTCAATCGTTTGTTCTTGATTGATTTTTTTTTACTTAAGTTTGTTCAGGTTTTATTTACAAACAATGTAAATATGATGCAATGTAAATACCCTGTTCATTCCACAAAATACAATAATAAGGAAACAAACAAACAAAAAAACCCAAACAAACCAACCAACCAACAAACAAACCGATCTGGGCTAATCCCCCAATGTTTGTTGATGTGGTTTTTGATATGACAGTGACATTGTGAGGAGGAGACTAAAAAAGGGTTAGAGGTGACAGTTTGTGTAGCAAACAGATGCTTTTTCCTGTTGGTCACTTCTTCACATTGATATGGTCTAATTTTCCTGACACTTCCTGTGATAATGTGGCTCTGCTGTTCTGCATCATCATGCCTGTTGTCTCTTTCTCTCAGATGTGCATTGACCCTACCCTCTCGGTCGCCCTGGGAGACAAGCCCCCTCCACTCTATATCTGTGAAGAATGTAGTCAGAGGATTGCTGGGTAGGTCAACAACACACATGCTGGACACCCTTCACTCAGCATGGGTGTCTGACCATGCTGTCTATTCATCTGAGCTGTTACCTTGTTTATATTATCACACTTTTCTCCAGAGGTAACGCGGTTATCAGGGTGAAACAGAGCTACGGGTTCCTCCTCATTGCCTAATTTCAAACCCTTTTCATAGCACTGCTGAAGGAGATGTCTGTCAGTGAAAAGCAGCAGAGGGTTGGGAAGGCTTCTGCCAGCTTGGATTTGTCAATATGGGTGCCTTTGGGTCAAGACTGTGGTTGTCTGTATGGATATTGTCTCTGTCGTAACAAATCCTCAAATGGCAACTTTATAGCAGGAGCAAAAAAGGAATGTTTTGGCAAAAAAACCTGTATACTGTATGTCCAGCTCTCCAGACTTGTGGGTGTGGTTTAGGACACAGAATGACTTACTGTCAGGTATAAACATCCAGCTCTTTGTGAAGACCTTTATAGCAGACCTGTGGGTGCAGTTTAAGACATAGTATGACTTACTGCAAGGTACTGTATAAACATTCAGCTCTTCATGAAGTTGGACCAGACTTGTGGGTGTAGTTTGGTACACAGTGTGACAACTAAACTTAAAACCACAACAGGGTCTGAGGATCAAGCATCATGAATGCATAGTTTTGGTCAATTTTATAGCATAATTCATACTTTGTTCTGCAATCTACAATTCTACTTCACTTTCATGAAAAGCTGGATTCGAGTAGAAGTTTTGTGTCTGTATTGTTAACAAAAATAATTTTGGCTGACTATTGATATAGCAACGTTAGCCTCGTGGCTTCTGTTGTAGAGTAGTCTTGTCTAATTATGTCTTGGCAACATTATTCTGAGAAACTTTGGTCCTTTTTCTGTTCTGCCTCTGCAGAGACCATGCGGAGTGGCTTGTTGATGTGCTCTTACCTCAAGGTCAGCCTTACTAGTCAACACGTGCATGGTAACACTCATGAGGACACCCACCCACCACACCCCACAAACTTCACACAGTAAACCCCATGTGACAGTGTGGTTAAACATAAATAATAGGAGGTTTGTGAGTTGGATGATAGACAGTAAAGCTGAATTTATTTATGAGCCTCCTGCTCACTTTTTTTCTTATAAATAATATAAGCCTAAAGCTTTCTGCAGACACTCAGTGGTGTCCCAAGACTGTATAGATGTGGTAGTAACCTGTTCGTATTTAGGTGTAATTTGCTCAGCTGGTGATTTTGTGTTTCTGACCTTATCTCTTGATTTTGTGATTTTGTAATGAAAACCCAACAGCTGAAATATCGGCTATATGTCAGAAGAAGGTAAGACCCTAGCTGTGGGTATTCAATGTGTGTGTGCGTGTCCAATCAGCCATAAGATTAACACTGCTGACTCGTAAATAGCAATCTTGTTATTTCATTGCAGTGGCATGTGTCATTTGGGTGGGATATATTAGGCAGCAAGTGAACCGTCAGTTCTTGAAAGTTGTTGTGCTTAAAACTTTTGACAATATTTGACTTATTGTGATAACTAGAACATCTCCAAAACAGCAGGTTTTGTGTTCCAGGTATGCAGCAGTTAGTACCTACAAAAAGTGATTCAAGGAAGAACAACTAGGTCATGGACACCCAGGTCTGTCCCAAAGGGGAGCGCCTGTTGAACAGAAAGTTAATGCTGGCTCTGATAGAAAGTTATCAGAACACATAATGCACCGCAGTCAGAGCTTTTTCAGCAGCATGAGAGGGACCTACTAAATGTTAAGTAGGTGGTCTTAATGTTATGGCTGATAACGTAATTGCTGGTGGGTTTATCTGTATGTGTTTGGGGTATATATTTGTGGCAGTGGGACATCACATCTCACGACATAGGACCTGCTCTGTTTCATACTCCATCTTATCATGTACATGGTCTTACACAGGTAACTTGTGGTTGTTTCCTGTGTTTGCACTCCCTGTCATTGTACTTGTGACTCTTTGTGTGCTTTGCATGGTGGTTGCCATGGTGGTCTGTATCTCATCTGGAAGTGACATAATCAGTTCACCTTTGCACATGATATTATTCTGCAGTGAAGCCTGTATGGTGCATTACCATGTTCATGACCAGTCAAAAGTAACCTTTTAATTACAAGGGTACAAAGGTAAATATTTAAAAATAAATCATAAATACCATCACCATCATAAATAAAATGTTTAGGTCACCAAACATATTCTGTAGATTTCATAGACGTCAGGCTTGTCCCTAAGCATTAATAAACTGTGGAGCTTACAGCTTTCCTGGAGCAATTGAAGTCAATTAAGCCTTGAAGGTTAATGAAAGCAATTCCCACAGGTGCTGTTCCCAAATTCTGCTGATGACTTACAAACCCCTCTGTGTGAACAGAGGCAGAGCTGGAACATGTTCTTATACTATCTGATGCATTATTAGCACAATACTGTAGTTCAGAAAGTACTGTACAGTCAAACCTCGATAGCTCAACACTATTCTAAATTTGGTGAGCGGTGGGTTTGGTGAACTATTGTAATGAGGTAAATAACATTGAAGGAAATCTGTTCTGCAGCCTTTCATGGCGATCTAATGGGGTTTGACTGTAAATCACAATCATAAGGAAAAAAAGACAAGAAACAAAGACAGATATGAAGATAATGAAGCATTAGAACATTGGAAGAAAAGAACTAGATTTAGTTCATGGAAGAACAGCACAGTCAATTGACTCCGGTTCCATCCATTTGGTTTGGAATGAACCGAGCAGATGGGGGTGAAGGTAAAGCAGCAAAAAATGTCCTGGGTTTCAGACAAGGGGTTAAGCTTAATCATTGAGTACAGTATTTTGAATGGAGATTCTACATTGATAATAAGATGGAGTCTAGAGTAATTAAGATCAAATTGATCATGTCCTTCATCACTGAAAATAAAAACTGGAAATTACTCCAGGGACACTCTCTATAGCTAGAGGGCTGGTTTTGCAATTTCTGGGTTGAGCGGTGGGCAGTGGGCAGAAGGTAGTGGGCATTGGGCAGTGAGGAGTGAGCAGCAGGCCTTGTGCAGCGGACAGCAGGCAGTGGGTAGTGGGCAGTGGCAGTGGCAGTGGGCAGGTACTATGCCTTGCTGAACAATCCCACTGTGTTTTCATGCGAGACAGCTGTCCTGAAGCTTAGTGTTTCACCCCCTTTTTAATCCACAATTATTTAAATAGGCTTTGCCATTGTGCAGAATACTGTTTTGACTCTAATCTGGACTTAGACCAGCTCTCTCATCTACAGAAGTACAGTATGTTGCTTTGCATGATTCCAGTTTAGGTTTGCACACAAACTTTTAAAACTCATTGGCCATCATGATGCCAGTGTTTCTATTGCAGTGTAGCTTATATACTGTAAATGCCCAATCCAGATTATTTTAGTCAAACACGCTGCACGCTGATGTGTTATGTGACCTTATTGATTATCTCCTTGGTCCATTTGGCCCTGATTTTTTAATATCTTGAACCATATGTAGTGGTATTAGCCTCAGACATTATACTGCTTACAAAACCAATTCACCAGTTCAGAGTTTTATTATTTGAAAAAAATCATTCTGTCAGCTCCACTGCATTTATTCTTTTCGTTAGTGCTGCCAGTAACGTGCTGTGGTGACAGATGGAACGAGTAACAGGACCTATCAGATCATTTGAATGATTGGGCTGCATCTCAGGAGCATTGCTTTTAGGGGCTGATCAGATTAAGCCTGGCCTGCTCTCACTGCGCCTTTTATTTTTAGAAAAGTGAAACACTCCAGGGACACCCCTCCCTGACCGCCACACACCCACCCATCACACATAAATCATGTTGCTGTCCATTGCTCAGTGTTATCGATTCCTGTTCTTTTCATTTACTCAATCTCCCCATGTCCCCAACAACCCCACCAAACCCCACCCCCACCTACAGAACTGCAGCTCTCATGTGAGACGAGCAGTCGTCACCTGCTTCTCGGCCGGCTGCTGCGGTCGCCATGGCAACCGGCCTGTGCGCTACTGCAAGCGTTGCCATGTCAACCATCACAGCAGTGAGGTGGGGGCCTCGGCAGAGACTCATCTGTACCAGACGTCCCCCCCGCCCATTAACACGCGAGAGTGCGGAGCCGAGGAGCTGGTCTGCACAGTGGAGTCCGTCATCAGGTGCACATACCCACTGCACTCATCCACTGCAATGCATAATAATACAAGGCTCAATAGCCAATCTCCTCTTACCTTTGATGGGGCAAATGCCAAAAATGCCAAATAAAATGCCAGTTTGATGGTTATTACTGTATATCAATAAGACAAGTTCATTTACACATATAAGGCCTTTCATAAACTGTGGTCATTCAAAGGACATTACAAATGTGAAAAATAGAAAATTCTAATTCATTTTAAAACATCTAAGACAAGAGAAATGAAAAACAACAGAGAAGAGATTGAATCAGAAAAATATAGAGCAATTTAAACAGGATAGAGATACAGTATATATAGTAAAACAAACAGTAAATTAAATTCGAAGTAAAGTAAAGAGAATGGAGATAAGAATTAGAATAATGTGTATATTTGTCAATTTAATAAAATGAAATTTAAAAAGGGAACCAAGTAAATAAATAATACTAGAATTTAAAAAAAATATAGAAGTCAATATGAAGACAATTAAAGAGATTTTACAAAAGAAATGAAAATTATGGTAAAACACATACATTTTAATTAAATGAAATAAAACAGAAACTTTCAGAGATTTCTACTCTTAGCTTTACTCCTTAGAGTCTCAAACATATTATAATGCAAATAGAAAAATGGAAATAGATTCTGCCATGTTTCCCTGTGGACTTTTTAAAGACTTCACTTGGTCTTATCTGAATCTCTTAATCAAGGGTTCCTCCCTCGATCATTCACTGAGGCCTGTATCACCTTCATTGTGAAAAAACAGAAAGACCCAATGTATTGTGCCTCTTATTGCCCTGTTTCTTTACTGAATACAGATGCTAAGATCCTGGCAGTGGTCTTTGCTTATAGATTAGAGAATGTCCTTCCAACCATCATATCTAAAGACCAAACTTGCTTTATCAAAAGTAGATATTCTCACTTTAATATATGCAGATTATTAGATATTAGTATATGTATATATAGTATAAGTATATTAGTATATATTAGTTGCAGAGTGTGTTGTCGCTCTTGATGCAGAGAAGGCCTTTGATGGCATTGAATTGACTTACCTATATCCTGTCCTTGACAGCTTTGGTTTTGGTTTAAACTTTATTTCATGGATTAAACTACTGTACACACAACTGTTTGCCTCAATTTACTTTAATACACATCAGTCCAAACCATTCCATTTATTTTGTGGATATAAGATATCAAGGATGCCCATTAAATCTTCACAATAGTGAGCTTTTTCCATTAATGATAGCGCACAAGCTTAAAATCTCACCACCTCACCCTTTAAAATCGAGTTCAAATTCAAAGATTTTTCCCTTTCTTTCTCTTGGAGGGGGTCTAGCTTTTGGAAACTTAATAAAAAGCATTTTATTTTTTTATTTATTTATTTATTTATTTATTTATTTATTTATTTATTTATTTATTTATAAATAAATAGCATTTAACAACTTACAAAAATATGAGTATCCGAAAATGAAATTATACAAAATTTAAATACGAAATTAAAGAAAAAAATCTAAAATGAAACAGTTATAGTAAATTAAATGAAATATTTAAATACTTAAGAGTTTTAACTGAAATGTACCTTATTAAATAAGACAAAAGGGGCAGGTAGAATGTAAATCTTGGAGCAGTGACTTTACTAACATGACTGCAAGTGTTATATTACAGGAGACGCAGGAAAAAGTTACTTTGTTACATGGCTAACAGAAAGTACTGACAATGTGTTTGTGTGGAAAAAATGGCTCATTGACCAAACTCTAAAGAGTTCATAATCTGTGAGGTCCTGTCTACCTCTTCTCCATCTGTGGCAGCTTGCTGAAAGAGGCAGAGATCCACGCAGAGCAGCGGGAGTTCGAGATGAACCGCCGACGTCAGATGGGCCTCTCGACCTCTCACCACTCACTGGACAACCTGGAATTTGACAACAAAGAAGATGACCAGCATGACCAGAGGCTGCTCAGTCAGTTTGGCATCTGGCTTTTGGTATGGAATTATCTGAGTGTGTGGATCTGATGCTAATGTGTGGATGTGTTACACTTTTACATCAATTGCAATACTGAATTATTCTGATGTAATGTGGACATTAAAAGTTTCCATTTGACAATGTTGAGCCATAACATTAACACCACTGCCAGGTGGTTTAAACAACATAGACTATCTAGTTATTTCATTACAATGGCACCTGTCAGGCTGGTAGGAAATGTTAAGCAGCAAGTGAACATTCAGTTCTTGAAGCTGATGTGCTGGAATCTGGAGTCTACATTTCTGAGCCACTTTGACAAGGGCATTATTGTGATGGCTAGGGCATCTCCAAAACAGCAGATCTTCCAAAGTGTTCCAGGTGTGTAGTAGTTAGTACCTCCCAAAAGTAATTTAGCTGCTAACTTGACAGCAGCATGATGGGCACCCAGTGCTCACTCATGTATGTGAGGAATGAAAGCTAGTCAAAGAAGAGCTCCTGTTGTACAAAATGCTAATACTGTTTTTGTTAGACAGGAGCCAGAACACACAGTGCTCCACAGTCAAAACTGTTCCAGCAAGATGAGGATGACCTGCTCAATATTAGGAGTGGTGTTTAATGTTATGGCTGATATATTTAAATTGGTTTTAATACAGCTCACTGAAACATTTTCTTTGTACAACATTTTCACCACAACCACTAATACCTCACTAAGGCTGAAAATACCCTCAGCCAATATACCATCAAAGCCAAATCACCATTTCCCCCTATAACAAAGTGCCCACTGTGTGTAATACTGATACAGCTAATTCATGACCTCAGCTGTACTAACCTGCTAATCCCCATTAATGTCCACCCCCTCCACCCCTCCACTGCACTAGGTGAGCCTGTGTACCCCCAGTGAAAACACGCCGACAGAGAGCCTGGCCCGGCTGGTCAGCATGGTGTTCCAGTGGTTCCACTCCACTGCCTACATGATGGACGACGAGGTAGGCAGTCTGGTGGAGAAGCTTAAGCCTCAGTTTGTGACGAAGTGGCTCAAGACGGTGTGTGATGTGCGCTTCGACGTCATGGTCATGTGCCTGTTGCCCAAGCCTGTGGAGTTTGCTAGGGTAAGAAGCAATAATGATGCTTATGAAACCCAAAATCTTCTGTAAGATTAAGCTTCTCTGAGTGTGTGTACACTATTGTCTGTGTGTGTGTTTGTGAATAGGTGGGTGGTTATTGGGATAAATCATGCAGTACAGTTTCGCAGCTGAAGGAAGGATTGAACCGCATCCTGTGTTTGATCCCCTACAATGTCATCAGCCAGCCGCTGTGGGAGTGCTTTATGCCAGAATGGCTGGAGGCGATCCGCACTGAAGTGCCAGACAACCAGCTGAAGGAGTTCCGGGAAGTGCTGAGGTATAGAAGGTTCTGTTTAATATGGTTTATTATATAATTACTTTACCTTAAGAGAATTAAAGCATAGCAATTTTAGAAGATTTTTATAAAATAAAGAAATAAATTGAGTAATGTTTCAATAAATAGTAAACAAAATACAATAGACTCATTTTTTCTAAATAAAATATCAAATATTTTCTGGAATCAAAGAAACAATATGATGAACTATAAGAAACTTGCACATACAGTGGTGTGAAAAAGTGTTTTCCATTTCCTGATTTTATTTTTTTTCCATGTTTGTCATACTTAAATGTTTCAGATCATCAAACAAATATAAATATTAGTCCAAGACAACGCAAGTAAACACAAAATGTGTTATTAAGTGAAGGATTTTATTATTAAGGGAGAAAAAAATCCAAACCTCCATGGCCCTGTGACAAAGTGATTACCCCCCGTTAAAACATAATTTAACAGTGGTTCATCACACTCATCATCTCTAGCGACACCCAGGCCTGATTACTGCCACACTCATTCTCAATCAAGAAATCACTTAAATAAGACCTGAAAGTGAAGTAGACTAAAGGTTCTCAAAAGCTAGACTTCATGAAATGAAGACTTCCAAAGAAATTCAGGAACAAATGAAAAAGAAAGTTATTGACATCTATCAGTCTGGGAAAAGTTTTAAAGTAATTTCTAAAGCTTTGGGACTCCAGCGAACCACAGTGAGAGTCATTATCCACAAATGGCGAAAACATGGAACATGGGTGAACCTTTCCAGCACCAAAAATACCCTGCCCAGCCCAGCGACGACTCATCCTAGAGGTCACAAAAGACCCCACAACAACATCCAAAGCACTTCAGGCCTCACCCCCTCAGTTAAGGTCAGTGTTCATGACTCCACTGTAAGAAAGACACTGGGCAAAAAGAAAAAGAAGAAGAAAAACAAAAACAAGACTTTGGAGTGGCCTAGTCAAAGTCCTGACCTGGATCCTGACCTTAAAAAGGCGGTTTGTGCTTGAAAACCCTCCAATGTGGCTGAACTACAACAATTCTACGAAGATGAGTGGCCCAAAATTCCTCCACAGCTGTAAAAGACTCATTGTTATCAAAACGCTTGATTGCAGTTGTTGCTGCTAAGGGCCCAACCAGTTATTAGGTTTAGAGGGCAATCACTTTTTTACACAGGGCCCTGTAGGTTTGGAATTTCTTTCTTGCTTAATAATAAAATCCTTCACTTAAAAACTGCATTTTGTGTTTACTTGTGTTGTCTTTGACTAATATTTACATTTGTTTGATGATCTGAAACATTTAAGTATGACAAACATGGAGGAAAAAATCAGGAAAGAAGCAAATACTTTATCATACCACTGTATGGTGATTGCAGTGACCCAGTTTTCTTTCAATCAATCAATCGGCTCAATCAATCGGCTCAATCAATCGGCTCAATCAATCAATCAATCAATCAATCAATCAATCAATCAATCAATCAATCAATCAATCAATCAATCAATCAATCAATCAGTCAGTCAGTCAGTCAGTCAGTCAGTCAGTCATTATTTTTCCTCAGAATTACTTTAAGGGTGGCTCTCTTTTGTAATTTTTTATTGATCTAATATTATCTAATATAATATACAGGTAAGACAAGTAATTTTTTTAAATAATTTTTGTGTACCTGTTAATAATTTATTAAATGTGGTAATAAAAGTTACTGTTACTGTTTCTGTTACTATCGTTTTAGTCTGAGAAAAACTATAATCACCCATGATTAAGACTCAGGTGTTCACAGTCTTGGATTAAAGAAACCTCAGCGGTGCTCAGTGCTCAGAAACCCCAGCGGTGCTTAGGTATAGTGTGTTCAAGCACCTTCTAGGTCAGCTTCATCCATCTCTGTTGCCATGACAACACACACACCGGCTATCTGCCGTGACCCCCAGTATAAACAAGGTCAAACATGGAAACCCCTCTGGCTCCTCTGAGTTTATATCTGCAGTGAGAAGCCTCATAGAGGTTGGTCTTAAAGAGAAGACAGCACTTGGCATCCAAGGGCCATTTAGCTACGTCCTCTGCCCTCGTTCCTCTGCCGGGTTTGTCCAGCTCCACTGTGCATCCCTCCGGTTTTAATTAAGTCTTCTTACTGCATTTGCTTTGAATATGAAGCAGGTGTGGTCATCATGTTCTCTCTGACCTCTTTCTCTCTTCTTCTCCCTGCAGCAAGATGTTTGATATAGAGCTGTGCCCACTGCCTTTCTCCATGGAGGAGATGTTTGGTTTCATAAGCTGTAGATTCACAGGATACCCTGCGTCTGTACAGGAACAGGCCTTACTGTGGCTGCACGTGAGTAATTAGCTTTATAATAGCAAAATACCTTTTATACCAGAAATGCAGCTTTGCAGTCAGAAATGGGGATGAAAAGAGAGGAAAACATTAAAACAAATAAGACAATCATGCATGAAATAGACCCTAGGTACTTGAACAGCACTGGATAAATGAAACAATTACATTCAATGCATAAAATTAATAAAGGTGAAGAGAAACGCGTTAAGAATATAAATGCATAAATAATGAATCAATTAATCAATCAAAAAATAATAATAGCAATATCAGGTAAATAAATTTTGTTTTTCCCTGTATCTGTATCTGAGAACTCTGAGATTGTTCAATTTTGATCAAATGTAAAATATCTTGAGTGAGCTTCCATGATCTATATAAGTAGTGTGTTCCAGAGCTTTGAGGCTGTTAAATTGATAAAAGCATCATTCCCTATTTTCTTTTGACTGTTGATAGAAAACATGTACATTCCTTCAAATCACCTGGCACATAATTTTAGCAGAAAAGAACGGAGACATGCTGCAGTGCACCTGGTGGAAACACAAGCTTTGTCTAGAGTGGACACAATCAGTTCCATTTAGTGGAATCCAGCGGCAACAAGACACAAACAGCAGTATTATACAGTATGATAAAATTCTAACTAAAAATAAATATTGAGCCCTAATGTATAAAATTTTTTGTAGGAATAATAGGAATATTAACATTATACTGCATTTATGGAGAGGATTCAAAAAGATTCAAGCAGTTTGCTACATTCATAGTTATACAAGTGCAATGAAATTTAGCCCTGAATTGCTGGTAAGTGCAATGACTTAGTGAAAGCGAAAGTGATTATTTGTTGTTGTGAACACACCACAGCACACAGTGCACCACAATGAAATATGTCCTCTGCATTTAACCCATCACACGTGCACATGTGGAGCAGGGGGCAGCTATAGTAGCGTCCGGGGAGCAGTGAAGGGGGGATGGTACATTGCTCAAGGGTTACCTTAATGGTGCCCAGGCTGAGACTTGAACCTGCAACCTTCTGCTCCCAGAGGCAAATAATTCTTCATTGTTAATTTAAAGTAGATCAGAGTAAAAAAAATAATTATATATATATATATATTTTTTCCTGTAAACAATATACACACTATATTAAATGTGTACGATATAGAAATAAACATTATATATTTAAATACACAAATATGTAAATACAAAAATAAATGCAAAGTGACATTGTGCATTACTAGGCAGGTATGAAAATAAAATACTTCTGGTAGACCAACATTAAAGTAACAAGTGACAATGCACCAAAATCAAAGCAACAAGTAACAATACACAAGTAATAATACAGATGATATATACTGATACTGACATATACAGTCTTGATTAAACATTTACTTGACAGATTGCAAAAAAATCATATATTGCATGGTTGGATCTTACCAAGGTGCTACAAGCTACAAGAAGAAATGGGAGTGAGACAAAACATTTTTTGAGCAGCAATTTATTGAAACAACGCTTAAACTTTAACAGGCTGTTTTTCAGCTGATCAAAAGTTTAGGAAACAACTTGAACTCAGTAATGAGTAGCTCCATCGTTACTGTTCATCACTTCATGCTTAATGCAAGAGTTTCCATGAGGTGAGTGGGAACTTTTCTCCAAGTGGTTAAGATGCCGCACCAAGAGCATCTACTGTCTGGAACTGTTATCCAATTTTGTAAACTTCCCTTGCCATCCATCCCCAAAGGTTCTCTATTGGATTTAGATCAGGGGAACAGGCAGAATGGTCCAAAAGAATGATGTTATTTTCCTGGAAGAAGTCCCTGGTCCTGCAGGCATTGTGTACTGTAGCGTTGTCCTGTTGAAAAAAACAGTCGTTACCACATAGGCGAGGGCCCTCAGTCATGAGGGATGTTCTCTGCAACATCTGGACATAGCCAGCAGCTGTTTCACCTCCGGCTCAGTGCTGGTGAAATTGTTTTGGGTCTTCCACTTGACTTTTTCGTTCCATAATCCTCAGGATCATTAAAAAAAAATCTAAAAATACTGTCTTACTGCGTCTCACCTCAGCAGCGATGGTCCTGAGAGAGACCTGCTTATGCAGTTCAACAACCCGACCACGTTTAGAAAAGGAAAGTTTTGACAGTGTGACTTCCTGACAGAAAATGGTAATGAATCCACATTTTTGTACAGATTTGGTCTTTTAAGGACATGTGGTCCTAAGATTGTGATCAGCTGTAAAACAGCCTGTTTCAGTTTAAGTGTTATTTTAATAAATTGCTGCTCAAAATATTTTGTCTCACTCCCTTTTCTTCTTGTAGCATGTTGAAGCTCTACTTGGAACCTTGTTAAGATCCAAACATGCAACATATGATTATTTTTCCATTTGTCAAGTGGTCTTAAACTTTTGATTGGGATTGTACATACACAATTGAAGATGTCAAGCATGAACCAGGGCATCTAGAATTGCCCAGTGACATTCTAAACTTCACACGTTTGGCTTGTGGATGGCAGAATATAGCATGTGCCTATTTTGGGAGGATTATGGAGAGAAAGTATAAAGTCATGCTGAGTATGGATCTGGGTCAGTGGTATCGTGAGACAAACACAGTGAGCTGTATCTCCTAGATAAGAATTGAGTCTTTGATGTCACAGTGATGTTTAGCCAATGACAGCTTCAACGGCACAATTTTACATTCATATCACAGTTCACTGTGAGATTCCTCTTGTGGATTCCAGCTGTTCATAAGGCACAGGAAAATACAGTCTTATGCAAAAGTTTGAGCATCCCTTGGTAAATAACAGATTTAGGTGATGGAAAAAATACACAATATTTTCAACAAACACATTGCATAATTACTTTTTATGCCATAAATTAAACAAAAACAAAAAAATAAAAAATGTATTATGGCACTGTGCAAAGGTTTGGGCACCCTAAGAGTCTCAGATTCTTTTTTACAAGGTTTCAGACCTTAATCAGCTTGTTAGATCTGATGCATGGCAACAGCTGCCATTAGTAAATGTCAACTGGTGCCAATTTTACAGATTTACAAATACTCTTCAAACCTTGTGCACACACTTGTGAAAACTTAAGAACTATGAGTTCCTCTAAGCATCCGTGTAAGCCTCTGAAAATGAAAGTTATTGATGTCCACAATGCAGGAGAAGGCTACAAGAAATTAGCAAATCGTTGAGAAATGTAATTAAGAGATGGCAGTTCTGGGGAACTGTGGAGGTCAAGATGAGATCTGGAAGATCAAGAAAACTCTCAGAGAGAACTGCTTGTATGCTGTTCAGAAAGATAAATCAAAATCCTTATTTGACTGTAAAAAACATGCAGGAAGATTTAGCAGACTCAGGAGTAGTGGTGAACCGTTCGACTGTCCTTCATGAAAGAGTCTGCAGAAGAAAACCTTACATGTGTCCCCATCATAAAATCCAACATCAGAAGTATGCAACAGAACATCTACAGAAGCCTGATGCATGTTAGAAACAAGTGCTGTGGACTGATGAAGTTAAAATAGATTCTTTGGTCACAATCAGCAAAGGCATGTTTGGAGAAAAAAAGGAACAGCATTTCATGAACACCTTGAAGAGTGGATGGCTTCTACAACAGGACAATGATCCTAAACATATCTCGAAATCCACCATGGATGACCTCAAGAGATGCAAGTTGAAGGTTTTGGAATGGCCATCACAGTCTCCTGATTTAAACATCATTGAAATTTTGTGGGTAGATCTTAAAAGAGCTGTGCATGCAAGACGCCTAAAGAATATTACAGAACTAGAAGCCTTTTGTAAGGAAGAATGGGAGAAAAAGTACAAAAACTGAAAGACTTTTAGCTCTAAAAAGCATTTGCAAGTTGTGATATCTGCCAGGGGAGGTGTTACTAAGTACTGATTATGTAGGTTGCCCAAAGTTTTGCCATAATGTTTAGATTTTTTCTTTGTTCAATTTATGACATAAAAAGTAACTATGCATCAATGTTTGCTGAAAATATTGTGATTTTTTTCCATGTACTAGAGAGACATGGAAACATCTTTTCAATTACAAAATCACCAAAGATCTGTTATTAATCAAAGGGTGCCTGAACTTTAGCATAAGACTGTAAAAAGGGCTGAAGGGGAGAAACTTTGCATTTGCACTGATTTTACAGTATAAGTTGTAACATCACAGGTTACATTTTATTTTTTACCAGCAATGTAAGTGTATATACAGTTTAGCTATAGTATTACCTCCATTGCCAGGTGAAGTGTACATTATTGACTGTCTAGTTATTTTACTATAATGACAGCTGGGGGGTGGGATATATTAAGCAACAAGTGAACACTCAGTTCTTGAATATGATGTGCTGGAAGCAGGAATGTAATGATCTCCACAGCAGGTTTTCTAGAGTATTCCAGGTATACATTGATTAGGACCTACCAAAAATGGTCCATGGAAAAGCAACTGGTGAATCAGATTAGGGTCACTGATGCATGTGGCAGGTGAAGACTATCCCATCTGGTCAAATATCAAAGAGGAGTTCCTTACACACAGTCCACCACTGTCAGAGGGGTTTCAACAGCATAAGGGGGACCTACTCAATATTAGGCATGCGGTGTTAATGTTATGGGTGATGAATGTATTGTTTGTTCGGTGACCTTCAGCCAAAATGTCATTGTGTCAATTGCCTATGACCATGATTGTCTATGTGTGTGCAGGTGCTGTCAGAGCTGGACATTGTAGTGCCCCTGCAGCTGCTGATTGGCATGTTCTCAGATGGTGTGAACTCTTTGAAAGAGCTGGCCAATCAGAGGAAGACTGGAGCTGCAGACCTGGCTAGAAGCGCAGGGGCCAGAAGGGTATGGTTCTGACTGTTCCCGGTCTTTCATAACATGCTGTGCTCTGCTTAGGCGAGGCAGGAGGAACAGCAAGGCAGAAGAGAGTCTCCTCAATTACTGGGTGCAATACCAAAGGGAGCCTGGTTGTCATGGCAACAAGCTGGAGCCTAAATATAGTCTTGTTAAGGAGCTTGATTATTGGCAAGCGAGATAAAGAGATCTATCCAGACACAGCTAGACACATCAGTGGAAAAAGGGCGTGTTTGAAGAGCAGAATGTATCGCTCGACACTCGAGGGCTGTCCCGATATCAGATTCTCTATACGATTATTGTGATTATTGTGATTTCATGTTTAGAGTTAGATGCCCACTATCTGGATGGCACCTGGGCTTGGACTGTTGTTTGTGAACATGCTGTTCTGAAGCATCAGCTCCAAAGCCATGGTCATACAGGAGTGTGGAACTTTAAAACAATTTACGCAGCAGCAGAAATAAGTCTATTTTAAAAACTCCTCCTGAGGGTTAATGGACAGTGAGAAAATCCAAGTGAGAAGGTTTAACAACACAAATAACACATTAATGTAATGTATTACATTTATTTATAGTTTCAGTGGGAAAAAAATCAGCAGTTTGTACTCTGTACTGTACTGGTATTGTGTGTTTGTATAAATAATGCAATATTGCTTACATGCTTACTGTCAATATCCGTATATTGCAACACCACTACTGTGACACTAGATCTCTTGATTGTATGTTACTTCTCATCATGTCATATGTGATCATTGGCATGTGTGTGCATGTCTTTCTTTGCAGGTGAGTGTAGTGTCAGACCCTGGCAGAAGGGGTCAGCACAACACCCTGAGCCCATTTCCCAGTCCCTTCCGCAGCCCCTTCCGTAGCCCCCTGCGCTGTAGCCCATTTAAGAACCTGGGCCATGCCACAGGCAACTGTGCTCTGGACCTTGACTGTGATGATGATGACATGAACCTGGGCTGCTTTATTCTCATGTTTGATCTCGTCCTTAAACAGGTAACCCAACCACGCATGTTGTTCTGGCTCTGAAATGTGATTGGATGAATATTTTCACTTGTTATGCATTAAACACATTGGTAAACACTCCTCTGTTCCAACATTTACAAAATACAGTTGCATTTATTTTTGGAAAACGTTTCTGGAATTTGGGTTTGTAAAATTACCCTCATATTCGGCGTATGTGGATAAAAAGTTTTAGGCTCTAAGGCCTAGATGTCTTTCTGCTTTTATGTGTGCAGATGGAGCTGCAGGATGATGGAGTGATGCTGGGCTTGGAGGGCAGTCTGGGGAGGGATATTGTGGGCATCATTAACAGTGTGTTCCAGGCTCCCTGGGGCGGCTCCCACACCTGCCAAAAGGATGAGAAGGCTCTGGAGTGCAGCCTGTGTCAGTCCAGCATCCTTTGCTACCAGCTGGGCTGTGAGCTCCTCCAGAGACTTACCCCCCCTGATGAGATACGCCTCGTGGTGAGACACACATACACACACACAATGGTTTTCATACCTTGTCATACTTTGAAATAAACCCAAAATGACAGAATATAAAAATAAACAAGTAGCAAAAATAAACAGATGTTAATGGAGATTTTAAAAAAAACCCATTAATTTAAACATATTTTAATGGTTCATTCATTATGCCAGACATATCAGCAATCAAATTCTAACCTAAAAATGAAAAAGTAATGGTCTGCAGCATTTTCAAAACCATTTGGTTGGTTCTGATACTGCAGTCTGGCCTAGTTTTATGCTGGTCATCCTAGAACATCATGTTGTTTTTATCGTCAAAATACCTGAAAATAAATATACATACATGACTGAGGATAAAATTGAGCTTCTTTTGAAAGGAAATTGAACAAAAATGTTCACTTTTCTTAGGAAAGCAGTCATTTTATTGGGGAGGCCAATTTATTGAAGCACCTAAAAAACAAAAGCACCTTCTTATTACCGTGTGGCACGATGCCAGCATTGGTCTATTGAGGCATGGACTCCACAAGACCTCTGGCTTAAAGTAGCAGACTCTTTGTGTCCTCTATGTTCCGAGGTGGGGCCTCCATGGATCAGACAAGCCCATTGGATTGAGATCTGGGGGATTTGAAGGCCAAATCTACACCTTCAACTCGCCATATTCTTCAAACCCTTCCTGAGAAATGTCTACAATGGGCATCATCCATATGATTTACAATAGTGTTAAATACTTAGAAAGTAGATTCAAATAAAATAAAGTCATTACAGAATAATAAACATATGAACAGCAAATAATGCAGCCCTATCACTACAGTCACTTCTTATACATGATTATGTTGTCTATTTGCTCTGGATATGAGTATCTGCCTGAGGCATAAGTGTGTTGTGAGTTGTGATATTAAATCCTGTGTTGTGTCACCCACCTGTCGGTTGGGCTGTTTCTAACAGGAGCCTGCAGACGGTCTTGAAGAGAGTCTGGTCTTCCCCAGGTCAGAGCACTGTCTGCCGACCGAGAGCGTGACAGAGGAGGGGGAGGGGGAGGACACATCTACTAACCCAGACAACCCTGGCAACCAGAGTCATTCCCCTGACAACCCACGTATGTATCCGGGGCAACTATTGGCAAATCTAGATAAAACAGGATATTATGGGAATTTCTGCTGATCACATTGTCTTGGCCCGACCCTGTACTCTGTGGGCCAGAAAACAGCCCAAAGTTTACTGAATAATCACTAAAATCCATTATTAGAACAAAATCACCAGATTTATGTTTAATTTTGGGTGATTTCTGTTCATAATACATTTTTCACACAGAGATGCACAACCATATTGGATTCATATTAGTATCAGCATGAAGAATTTCTGTCTAGATATCCCACATTGGTGCAGCCCTAACCTAAGTATAGATTATTTGATCTAATCTAATCTAGTATCTTTATTGTTATTTATTTAGATTATTGCAGCAATGTCCACAAGCCACAATTAGGGCTGCATGATGATATGGGAATTATGTGGGTATGGGACAGATTTGTGCTTGATATAGAAAAGCAGAATGTTTAGGTGACTGTAGATGCAGATAGATGTTGTCCCAATTTCTGCTTTTGCTACATTGTTTTTAAAATCAGCATCAGCAGTATGTACATGAAAGATGTCAGCATCAGCCCACATATCCTACATCAATATGTCTGTTGTGTAGCAGGTGTTAAATTATGTACAGATACAGAAGAGCAATAAAATAATTATTTTTGTTTCATCAAATGATGTGAGATGCTGTGACCTTGTAGGAGATAGGAAAGAACCTCGCCTCCACCATCACCCCTCACCCTCCACTAATAGATAAAATCACATCGCTTTAGAGCAAGAAAGTACTTACATGGCAACAGTGCATCACTAAATCTGGAGACAGATCAGCCATAACATATACATCACCTGTCTAATATTGAGAAGGTCGCCCTCATGCTGCTGAAACAGCTCTGACTGGGGTGCACATGTTCAGATCTTTATGTCAGAGCAGCATTAACATTTTGTACAAGAGCTCCTTTTTGGGATTGGACCAGATGAGCTAGCCTTTACTCCTCACCCTATGGCGGATTCAGCAGTTGTCCTTCCTTGGATCACATTTTGTAGGTACTAACAATTGCATATCTAGAACATGCCAATCTACTGCTGTTCTGCGGATCCACCATGACAATAAGGCCTTTGTGAAAGTGGCTCAGATCCTAATTAACTCGTGTCAAATCATGTAAAGATACAAAACTTTAAAGCAGGAACTTATATCATAGTGATACATATATATAACCCACTCCAACTTTTCTTCAAAACATGTGTTATTTCACAACCAAAAAGTTAGTCTGTGAACTAAAGTGACAAAACTTCCTCCAACTTACCTGTAAAATTTTCTAGTAAGCTGACAAAATCTCACCTGACTTCTACACTGCTCAGCCAAAACATTACTGCAACACCACTGACAGGTGAAGGGAAGAACATTGAATATCTAGTTATTTAATTACAATAGCAGGTCTTAGGTGGGTAGTAGTACCAATGGTGATCCAAATTAGGACATTTTAGTCATAAGCACACAAGGTATATGTGTATATATATATATATATATATATACACACAGTGGGTGCGGAAAATATTCACACCCCCTTAAATTTTTCACTCTTTGTTATATTTAAGCCATTTACTAAAATCATTCAAGTTCATTTTTCCCCTATGGACCTATGATGAGCATTACAGACTCTCTAATCTTTTTAAGTGGGACAACAGAATCAGTGGCTGCCAAATACTTTATTGCCCCTCTGTATATATGCAGATAAGGCCTAGTGTTCATTTGTCTTTGTGTTTATTCTGTTAAATCCTGTCTGTCATTATGTTTTTTCCACAGCTTTAAAGAATAATGCTGACAGGAAATTCTCCTACCAGCAACTTCCTGTGTCTCTCCGACTTATTTACACCATATTGCAGGTAAATATGATTCTCCACTACTGCATAGTGTACATCCCATTGCCAGTCTGTTTAAGGGCTGTAATGATATCAGATTCTCTACTCCATTATTGTGGCAAAATAAACTGATGACAATAATATTATGGCAATATATATGTATACGTGTGCCACTGACTACTTCCCACCATAGCATCACTCTAGCGCCAATGTGTGTGATCTGGGATGTTAAACGGAGAACATTCTAATAGGTTCTCTTAATGTAAAGTTAATGGAGCAGATACACAAGGATCTTTACATAGTGTACTGCCTTACATTCCACATTTATGCCATAAATAAATCACACACACACACACACACACATGGTGGAAACTTGCACATACAGTCTCAAAGTGTCACACATGCAGTGAAAAATGCAGGTATGTTGTTTATCCTGCAACGTGGTAGAACAAATTTGTCATTCTGCGCAACTGTTGGGCTCACATGACCTGCATCAAAGCAACAGCAACAAACGAGCCAATATTAGACTCAAACTGAAAAAACAACAACAATAACAAACTGGATTCTTTCATGGTTAGGGTAAGACAATTGTCTGTATCACCAATGGACTCAAACTTTTGTTAGTAAATGGCTCTGGAATCACACAAGAATATGGAACTCTAATTTATAGCAATGCTACCAGTGATCTGATCCACATAACAACCGATGCAGGATTATTCATGGGATTTTTATATGTGTATTAAAAGCTCAATTTCAATGTTTTGTTTATGTCATGGTTATTATCAATATAGGTATATCATGACACCCCTGGTCTGAATGCAGATTATTGTTGTTTCCGCACTATAGGAGATGGCGAAGTTTGAGGAGCCAGACATTCTCTTCAACATGCTGAACTGCCTGAAGATTCTGTGTCTGCATGGGGAGTGTCTCTATCACGCCCGTAAAGACCATCCTCAGTTCCTGGCTTATATCCAGGAGAAGATGCTTATTCCCCGGTATGAACTACACCATGGCTAGAATGCTTAGAATTTTTACTTTTATTGCAATCAATAAATTTGTTGCATAGCTGTCATTTTGTGCGTATCTGTGAATAGTAACTGGAAAACATGTTGATGTAGCTGTTTTAGAAATGGTCGCCAGTGATATGCATTTGTGTGTGTGTGTGTGTGTGTGTGTGTGTGTGTGTATGTGTGTATGTTTGTAATGATATATTGTCTGCTCTGGTGCCCAGCCTGTGGTCCATGCTGAAGTCTGAGTTCTGCCAGCTGGCTGCCCTGGCGGTGCCTCAGCTGCTCCATGCTCTCTCGCTGTCCCATGGTGCAGACATATTCTGGATGCTGGTGGAAAGCAGCTTCAACAGCAAAGACTGGAAGATTCGCTTCGAAGCAGGTCAGACCCATTCAGATCCATGTGACCCAAACACGGATCTGCATTAAAACAGCCACTGTTGCAGTAGAACCGCCCTGCGTTTATCTAATCTCGTTCAGGATATGCGCATGCTCATATCCTCTTTTGGTTGCCATGGTTACTGGCCCGGCTCCGACAGCACTGAGGAACCGTGGGATTAAAGGAGCCTCTTATGGTGATTGGCAATGAGAGATGCTGTGACCTTGTAGAGGACGCGCCGTCCCACCACATTAATAAAGAAAAATCACCGTAGATCAAGAATGCACTTACATAGTGACAGTGCATCACTGAATCTGAGCAATATACATAGATCAGCCACAGCATTAACACAGCATTCCTAACATTGAGTAGGTCCTCCTCATGTGTCTGAAACAGCTCTGACTGTGGTGCAGTTTGTGTGTTCTGACCCCTTTCTATCAGAGCAGCATATTTTGTACATTTTCTATATTGAACATTCAGGAAGGATTCAAATCATGAAATGAAATTCTCCTATGTACTATACACCAATCAGTCCTCACATTAAAACCACCTGCCTTATTTTGTGCCCCTCTTGCGCCACTGAACAGCTCTGATCCATGGGAAGAAGGAGAGATGGTAGATGTGGAAGTATGGATGTTCCTTTGACATGTAGCTCCTACCTAAACATTGCTGCAGACCCACCCTTCATGGTGATGGTGTTCCCAGTGGCATCCTTCAACAGGATCATGTTCCCTGCCAAACATCCACACTTCCACATCTACCATCTCTCCTTCTTCTCATGGGGCATCATGTTGTCATCTCTTTCCCAGGTACGTGGTGCATATGCATTTGGTCGTCCATGATGTAGAACAGGGGTGTCCAAAGTCTGGAGGTCTTGTGTGTTCTGTCTCTAGTCAGAGCCAACATTCACTTTTTGCAGCTCTTCTGTGGACTTAGGCTGCACATTCAGTGCCTAATATATCGTACCCTTTCACAGGACCCACTCTAACCAGATCATGTTACTCACTTCAACTGCAAGTGGTTTTAATGTTGTGCCTGAGTGATGTACAGCTCAGTTCTCTGATGATCGTCATCTTCCAAAAGGCATATGGTGCCACCTACTGATACATTATTAGCAGTTTCTCATTTACTTTGGTTAACATTCTCTGGTTGTGTATTTGTCCATGTTGCTTCAGCTGTGCTGTTCCTCTGTGCGATAATGGTGCTGTTATAAACTTGTTATCAATGATGTTGGCCTTTGCAGTGGAGCGGGTTGCAGTGCTGTGCCGGTTTCTGGATATCGGCTGCGTCACTAAGAGCCACCTACTGAAGTACTCGCTGGCCCATGCCTTCTGCTGTTTCCTGGCCAGTATTGAGGACGTCAACCCTGCCGTTGCCACCAGAGCCAGGCTTCTGCTGGACACTATTAAACGCCCTTCACTGCAGGTGAACACACAAACACAGTGAATTTGGAATGAGTTGCTGTGTTAACATATTACCAGTAGAGTTCTGACTATGTAGTTTATAACAAGTGGGAGAAAAAAACTTTTATTATTATATTTTTTGGCATGATATTATATTGATACTGCTATCTCAAGTATCAATGTTTATCTGTTTACATTTATTTTATAATTGAAGATACTTTTATTTTGTTAATTTGCCAACATTTTGTCTGAAGTCCACAAGATGGTGCAAGACTGTGTTCTTCACAGTGAAAATTGAAAAGGAATTTAGACATCTGATTTCTGTGCCAGTTCTTTCCACTGTAGAGATGGTTCATAATCACAGATCATTTTGAACTAGTTACAAAGGCTTGGTTTAAGATGCTGCAAAATAGAAGAATATTTTATTCATCAGGAGAATAAAATGCTAAGACAAAATGCATGAAAATAATGGAACGAAAACAAGTAATGGCTTGAGGTGAAGAGCAGTAGTGGTAGATTCTCCCTTGATCAAGGGGAGGCCCCCAAACCAGGGCATGGTTTTTACAGGTAACACCTGCTCACATACCATCTGCAGGACTTGCAGGCAACACAATGGGGAGAGGAGGAGCCAGTCAAGCCATGATACCATCTTCTCTCAATAAAAGAACAGAAAACCTGTTCACTTACCTATAGAAAAGTGGGTTCCTGTTCTAAAGAACTTTCTGAACTTTTACAAACAAGAATAATTGAGATGGTGACCACAAGCTCTGAAAGTCCTCCAAAAAACCTAGATAAGTTTAGAGTATGCCCAAGTGGGACCAAGACAGAACCATTAAAAAGCCCACAGAGAACCAGCTTCGGCCCACAGAGAACCCAGTTGGGCTGGCACATTTAAAACCCACCTATTGTACTGGTTAGACCACATGTCTCTAAGCATGGCCCCATGAATTTACCCATTTTAATCCTTTGCTCATCTTGAACCCAAGAATCACATGTGGGCTCCATGTTACAGATGTGACAGATTATACAGTATTTCTTTAAAGACATTTAAATTTTCTACTATTTCCCACTTATAGGCAATCAGGCAAGACAGGTGGAGTCCAAGTACTGCAACAGACCTGAGGCTAACTTTGCTAACACTGCAAGTCAATAGTCACCCTGCAAATACAGCCCCGTTTCTCAGCTCGCTCGTTAGGGGCCTGGACTCTCATTCTGTAAAGCTGCTTTGTTACAAAGTGAAAATGAATTGTATTAATGAAGATCTGTGTACAATCTGTGCGGGTTCTGAGGTGTTTTGGGCATGTTTTTATGTAAATTATTATTAACCTCTAAGCTAATTTTGTCTTTTCATGTCTTGGCTGGTTGGCCAAATGTTTGATCAGCGTATTATTGTTCAAAGGTCTTTTTTTAGATGTTTAATCTCTGTGCTGGAACGTGCTTTATTACACACTTTTAGATTAATGTATATTTGTGTTTTCCATCAGGGTCTGTGCCTGTGCATGGATTTTCAGTTTGACACAGTGGTGAGGGACCGTCCCATCATCCTGAGCAAACTACTGCTGCTGCACTCTCTGAAGCAGGAGATTCCTGCACTGAGCTGGGAATTCTTTGTGAACCGCTTTGAGACACTGTCCCTGGAGGCTCAGCTGCACCTGGATTGCAACAAGGAATTCCCATTCCCTACTAGTAAGCATGTTTCTCTGAGTGTGCCATGTGTTTGATGTTTACTGCTTAATCCCTTAAACACCAATGCACCTTCAGCAAGTTCAGATGTTCATTCATTACTTTCAGAACATGCATATTAGTTCTGTAGCTATAACTGATTAACTCATGATAATTATTATGTGAGTGAAATGCCTTAATGATGCATTGTTACGTTGTTTCTTGTGGCACGACTACTGTCTTTACCACGTGTGAATAATCTACAGAACAGTTACTCTGACCTTCTACTGTAACTGACACCTATTCCTCCTTTATGACCCAAGCCATCACTGCAGTGAGAACCAATACAGCCAATCTGAGTGATGCAGCAATGTGGAAGATCAGAAGGGCTCGCTTTGCCCGGAATCGGCAGAAGAGCGTTCGTTCACTTCGTGATAGTATAAAGGGGCCAGCAGAGTCCAAACGTGCCTTCTCCCTCCCTGAAACCCTCAGCAACAAACTGCGTGAGTCATCTTAACTCTCTGTCGCTTCTTGTCATATTTTTCTGTTGTCTTTTTGTGCTCTACCTTCCCACGGTCTGTCTCTGCACTAGCTTACCACATTAATGATTAATTAACATCTTGTCACTTTGTGTCCTCCAACACCCCACTTATTGCACAAAACACTCTGATTTCTGACCAAGTAATTCCAGATAATTGGTCCAAATCATTCTTGCAGATAGCGAGTCTGAAATTTCCTTTACATAACCATTTTTGGAACAGTAGAGAGATTCCCTGTGTGTTTAATTTGGCTGATACAATATAATGCTAATAACTTACACAACTTTCTTTGCAGTCAAAGTCAAGTGATTGTTTTAATAATTAGTGAATGTAGAACAGTGTGGAAACTCAGATGTGTACCTGTGCTCTTCCCTAGATTCTCTAATTGTGTTTTCATGTGTGATTTCATAGCTCTAAGGCTCACAAGACAAGAGCAGTCTGCACCTACACTCGGCGATATGCTAGAGAAAGTCCTGCCAGGTAAATAAGACCAGTTTGGAACAAAATTGGGGTCTTAATATCTTTATGTTTCTTCAGCTTTAAGGGGAGTTTGGCAAGAAAACATATTTTCCCAAATGTAGTTGTTTAGACAAGACATGCTTGATATGGAATGTATCATCAAACTTTCAACTCAGACTACCTGGAAGCCTTGTATAACCATGTATGTATGTAAAAAGGTACAGGAGCATTTATATGCTGTAAAATCAAGAATTTGTATTACATGCTGTATTTTGTATATATAAACAAATGTAGGTTTTGATGCCTGCAACACACTTTTAAAAAATTGGGACAGAGATGTGTTTACCACACCTTTCCTTTTAATTACGCTGTTTAATTGTTTGGGAAATGAGGGGACTAATTACTGCAGTTCAGCAAGAAGAGTTGAGTCCTTGGTCGCTATTGTCATATTCTCTACGCTACCCAAACTCAGATTTCTTTAGATTCTTTGAATCTTTTCGCAATAGTATGTCCTGTACATGATGAAAGCGCTCAGTTCTTTCTAATCTTGTGTTGTGAAATGTTTTTTTTTTAACTGACTGACAGTTTGTCACAAGAAGGTGTGAACCACTAATCCTTTGGTTGATACTCCTTTCAATTTCAACAGCCAAACAATTACAAATAAATTCTTTAAAAATTATATATATATATATAATGTATATAATGTATATAATGTAAATGTATGCCAAACAACACGGTTCCCCAACTCCATCTCTGGAGCTTGAATGTGCAGCATAATTTGGTAGTTCCCCTCCTGTGATGGATGCAAGCCTTCCAGGACAACATATGGACATCCCTGTCAGAATCAGAAACCAACTAAACATGTGTGGTTAGACACAGAATATACTGCTTATTGATGAGGTACAAGATTTGACGACTTGGCCACATCTAAACATCAGCAGTGTCTTAGCTCAGTGACTACATTTGGGGAAATCAATAAATCTATACATTGTCTTGCCTCATTAATCCTTTAATATTCATTCTACTTCTGTTTGAAGTAACAAGCATAAATATTTATATGCACACTATATTGATGTTTGTTTTTATTTTATTTTTGTTTACCAACTTGCCATCTGTTATTTTGGAGATGTTAAGATTCACAATTCTTACGCCACCTCCTGCACTTTTGAGTGGGGCTTGCTAACAAAAACATTTCTGCACCGTAAATCCCTCCACCTGCAGATGAATCACTGGTCCAAGATTAGCATATCTCATGATGTTATCAGCCATATGATGCTCTAAAGCCACCCACTGCTCTTCACTCAGGTAGTGAATATGTTAACCTCCCCTCTCTGCAGCCCACCTGCCTGGTCAAAGCTCTCCCCCAGAGGACGACTCAGTTATCAAGGACCTTCTGCCAGAGGATGTCGGCATAGACCACCAGACCGTTCACCAGCTCATCATGGTGCTAATGAAGTTTATGGCAAAGGACAAGAGCAGTGCGGAGGCTGACATTGGCAGCGCCAAAGCCTTTAACACAGTGAAGCGACATCTTTATGTTCTGTTAGGCTATGACCAGCAGATGGGCTGCTTCATGATCGCCCCACAAAAGATGCGCTCATCCACCTGCTTCAATGCATTCATTGCTGGCATTGCACAGGTTAGAATCTTACAGCCTCACAGTCATATGACTGTAGCACACCCATTGTTGATTTTATCAAAATATGTGAAGCAATAAAAATATTTCAGTGGTATGTAGGTATTGTTTTTTCATGTCTACTGATGCCAAATATTAAGAAAAGACTGGTGGGTTCTGAGTAGAAATGGCCAGTAAATTTAAATTTCTTTATGTTATGTACTGACCAGGTAATGGACTACAACATTGGTTTGGGGAAGCAGATGTTGCCCCTTGTGGTGCAGGTGCTGAAGTACTGCACGTGCCCTCAGCTCAGACCCAACTTCCAGGAGGCTCCACGCTGTTCATTATGGGCTCTGAGGCCACACATCAGACAGATGTGGCTCAAAGCCTTGCTTGTCATCCTCTACAAGGTACTTGGTGCTTCATGTTGGGAATTTTCATTTGCCTTTTATATTAATCAAAGGATGTTTATTTTCAGTACAGTCTGCATTATGTAGTGCTGTTTATTACTGATCAGGAGTATTAGACAGATGCTGCTCTAGAATGGGGTGCCATGATTGTCTGTGTCTGGAAATGTATACTTGAGCTCCCCCAAGTGGCAGAAATTAGTCTGAACAGTATATAATTTCTTTCGTCAAGGCCAATGCGTCACCTAGTTCTTTTAAGTGTCTTGAGATTCAATAACTTTCTCTCTCACATAAAACACATGTTTTATGAGCAAAAGGAAGATGCACAGACCTAATTTCCATGAAAAGTTGATACATTCTGTAAAATACAGCACTAAAGGGCTTGGCTCAAATGGTGGAAAGTCTTGTATGAGGGACAGCTAGAAGATTACTTTTAGTAGACCTTATAGAGCAAGCAGGGGAGTAAGGCATGAGGAGATCGAAGAGGTAGGGAGATTATGGAGGGCTTTGGTCGTGAGAAACAATATTTTCAACTGAATATGGGACTGAACAGGTAACTAGTGTAGTTGGAAGAGGATTGGGGTGATGTGAGCAGAACATTTTGTATGAGTGAGGACCCAGGCAGCAAAGTTTTGAATATACTGTTTTTGATGAGAGTTAGCATGGCAAATATGATATCTGAGAAATGTACAAAACCAACCTCTGTCTTGGAATGGCCACAATCCAGATTCGTCTTTTTGTTGAAAATGTATGGAGATTCATAAAGAGGAGAATTAGACCCTGGCCACAATGGACTGTTGAGCAGCAGAGTCAAATTTTTAGCAAAAATGGGCCAAACATTTCACTTACAGAATAGCAACAATTGTGTCTGTTTATATTTACATTTTAAAAAATTAAGGGGAATAAACAAATTACACATTCTCGTTTTAAAACTTTACCCTTGGAAATGTGAGCATGATTCTAAATTACTGAAATATTTTCACAGTACCCATACAGAGAAATGGATATGAGTAAAGAGGTTGTGCTGCACCTGATCCACATCACTATTAACACCTTGAATGCACAGTACCACAGCTGCAGACCCCATGCCTCTGCTGGCCCTCTCTACAGTGACAACTCCAACCTCAGCCGCTACAGCGAGAAGGAGAAAGGTTAGTTATAATTAAGTATTTTAATGAGCCAGCGCGCGATGCAAACACGGGGCGGAATGACAAGACCCGTATGCAAGGGGGAACAAAAACAGAGGCACTATGCCACAGCTAAAAGTAGTACCTGTTGAAGCTGGATGTGGGTGTGCCCTCGCTTTAATCCAAGTGTAATCCCCTTCACCAAACAGAGGTGGAAAACAAAAGCAGAACAGCACCCTTGGCATGTTACCATCTTGCCCCCAATATCACACCGTCATTGAATGATGGTGTGATTTTAGGGGAAAGATGGTAACACCCCATTAGTTTTGTATTAACCACCTATTGCCCACTTATTTTCCCGCACCAGACACTACGTAGTCCACAATGCATTGCTCCCCATGAAACACGCCAGGATTGAAAAAAACAAATGTCTGCTTAAATTAAACGCTGTTGGGCTTGACTGTGAACCTTACAACTTGCCAGAGAACCAGTGAAACATGGACACTGACCTGTTGGAATGAGCTCCTCACAATTATATGGCAAGACAGGTTTATTTCTGTAGCACATAATCATACACAGAGGTATTTCAATGAGCTTTACATAGATAAAAAGAACATAATGAAAATGAATCTATACATTTAAAAACATGACACATGTTGACATTCAATCATGTTCGTGCTCAGCTTTGTGCTTGGAGCCGGAGCCGGAAATGATATCAGTGCATACCCTCTATAAAATGCAGTGCCAGTCAGTGCAGAACATTTTGATGTGTTTGTTTTGTGGCTCGGTTTGCAGAGGAAGACAGTGTGTTTGATGAATCAGACGTTCATGATACTCCAACGGGAGCAGGCAACAAGGAATCGCAGACATTTTTTGCACGGCTTAAGAGGATTGGAGGAAGCAAGTCAGTGAAGTATCAGCCTGTGGAGCTCAATGCCCAAAGAAGTAAGTTTGCTCTTACTTTGTAAAAAGCAAATAGTAAGCAGAAATTAGTTGCAAGCATCTAAACAAATTGGCCAGTTATAGAGTAAATAATTATGAGATGATGGTAAAGAGCAATGTAAACAAATTAAAATACAATAAAAGCTTAGCACATTAAAAAACATTGGATACAAAAAGAGATAAAATAAATAAATAAAGGAAAAAATACAAATTAAGAAAAATATGAAATTTGAATATTGATATTTATTTGAAATTATTTAGAAATAAAATAGGTTTGTGAATAATTAATAAATAATGAGTATGACATCCCCCCCTTCCTAATCCTGCTTAAGGATCTGAGACACTTTGACAAGGGCTTTTGTGATGGCTACAGCATCTCTAACACAGCAGGTCTTGTAGAGTGTTCCAGGTCTGCAGTAGTTAGTACCAACCAAAAGTGATTCAAAGAAAGACAACTGGTGAGCCTGTGTTGGGTCATGGGCACTCAAGGTTCACTGGTGCATTTGAGGTTGTCTAGTCTGATCCCAATCCGTTATACAAAAGGTTAATGCTGGCTCTGGTAGAAACCATTTAGAACACACAGTGCACCAGTGCTGATTCAGCAGGATGAGGAGGACCTACTCAATATTAGGCAGGTTAAGTGTTATGGCTGATCTAGGTTTATTAATGTGAATATAATGTATATGTTTGGATCAGTTTTCCTTTCAGTGAACTGTAATAATGACCTTTCCACTCTTCTGCATTCAGGTGAGATCGAGTTGGCAGAGTACAGAGAGCCAGGTTCGCTGCAGGACAGCCTACTGCATCCTGCACGGGATGACAGCATCAGCAAGAAGAAGCGACTGCAGGCCATGCACAAACAGAAGTCTCTGGACATTGGTAACACAGACTCCATCCTCTTCAACCTTGATGAGCACCGCCGCAAGTCATGTATTGACCGCTGTGACCTGCAGGGGCCACCACCTCCACCCCCCTCGTCCTCATGCTCTACAGCCAGGCAGTCACGACGAGAACGACAAGGCAAAGACTCTTCCGACGGCTCATCAGGCGTTGACCGCCGGGGCTCCAACCTGCAGACAGACAATGTGAGGCCAGTTATTCCTGAGGTCCGTCTAAGCTGCATGGAAACATTTGAAGACAAATCCACCGGTCTGGACTTTCCCTTGGTCATCTCCAGTGGGCCTGACAAAGAGGACGCTGACCTGATTGATCTGTCTTCAGATTGTGCATCTATACCAGAAAAGCACTCAATCCTTTCCCTCTCTGACAGCGACTCCTTGGTGTTTGAGCCTCTACCACCACTACGCATTGTTGAGAGTGATGAGGACTTGTTTGAGGCCCTCTCAAAACCACCACCTGGAATGCAAATCAAATCTGAGCATCCGTCGCCGTCATCCGCAAGCACTATTCTACGATTATCACCAGTGGTCCAAGTCAGCGTGGAAGATTGCTCCAAGGGGAAAAGGAGAGGTTCTAGCAGCAATGCCAAAGGCAGCCCTGTTCAGGCAGCTGATGGCAGGCCATCTCGCCTTTTAACCACTACTGCCTCACTAGAACTTCCTGACTCCATGTGCCATCCAGGCCTGGAGAGCCCAATGACCTTGAAGCAGAAACGAGACCTCTTCAGAAAGACACCCCACTTACCTGACACTTCAGTAGATGACTGGTCTGAAGACAGACTAATCGGAGGAAGCCCCTCTGGAAGATCTGTGTTCCTCAGCGTTCCTGAGGACATGCTGGAAAGTCTTGACCCGCTGAAGTCCAACAAAAGTGATGGAAGCGCTCACGCCGAAGATGAGGAGGACATTGAAGATGAGGACGATAGCGGTGATGAGAGAGAGAGCAATCCAAAGCCAGACGATGAGAGCGATGAAGCTGAGTTTAAAATTCAGATTGTTCCTCGCCAGCGCAAACAAAGGAAGATAGCGGTCAGTGCCATCCAGAGGGAATATCTGGACATCTCCTTCAACACGCTGGACAAGATGGGAGAACAAGGCGCAGACTCAGGTATGGGTATTGTGTCTCAGTCTTACATATTTTAAAGTGTGGAATATGTCCACAGACCAATCAGCCATAACATTAACAACAATGCCAAATTAAGTAAGTGACATCGACTGTCTAGATCTTTGGTTCCATTGGCCCCTGTCAATGTGATGGGATATATTAGGCGGCAAGTGAATAGTCAGTTCTTGCAGTTGATGTGCTTAAAGCAGGTCTTGTGGAATGTTTTCAGACATGCAGTGATTAGCACCTACCAAAATTCATCCAAGAAAGGACAACTAAGTCATGGGCACCCAAGGCTTGCTGATACATGTAGATACACACAGTTTGGCAGCTGGTGTTAATGTTAAGGCTGATCATTACATACACTAGTGAATTAAATAACAAAAAACAAACTGTCAGCATACGCTTTTCCTGTAGTATGTTGTGGAAAGCACATTCTGCAAAATGTATTTTTTACACGAAAGAACCATCCTTCCTTTAATGGCCACCCATGCAACTCTTCAGACTTTTGTCCTTCTTCAGAAGCCACAGTCATAATTATTTAGCCTTATTTGTTGAAACATTACATTTTCTGTAATTTCATATGAATATAAATATATAAACTGACCACAGCCCAGGTTAAGAAGATTAAAGACCTGTAGTGCTGCAATACGTATCTCCTAGCACCCCCCTGCATTGCCTTGCAGATCACAAAGCTCTGTCCAAACTGGAAAAGCCTCGAGAATCGGCCTCAGCCCCTGCCCTTGAAGCCACAATCCCAGAAACAAGCAACCGCTCCTCAGTAACAAGTAGGAGCCAAAGACCTTCTTACTAATCATATCCATCACATGGCACCTGTAGCTCATTCAGTTGTCTTAATCCATTAAACAGGATCATAAAGTTGTGACTAAATTCACTCATCCTCACCCATAAACCTAAGCACATTCTTCCCTCATAAATGGGCTTGCTCAACCTGGACTCCCTACAGTGATGTAGAACATGTATCCAGTACAATGTAACTGGAACTATCTTGTTTTAACAATGTCAATAATATTACAATAAATACTGTAATTTAACAAAATGGTGCAACACACCTGTAAAACATGTCTCAATGTCAGTGGACAGAACCATTAAATGTTAAGTAAACATAATTTGAATTATGAATTCATTGTAATCTGTTAGTTTAGTGATTTTCTCTAAGTAACAATTAAGAAATCAATTACATAAATTGAACACATCAGCCAGAACATTAACACCACCGACAGGTAAAGTGAATAACATTGGCTACCTAGTTATACCATTACAATGGCACCTGTCAGAGGGGTGGGATATATTAGGCAGCAAATGAACAGTCAGTTCTTAAGGTTGATGTGCTGGACGCAGGAGTATAAGAATCTTTTTGACAAGGGCCTTATTTTGATGACTAGAGCATCTTCAAAACAGCAGGTCTTGTGAAGCGTTCCAGGTGTGCAGTAGTTATTACCTACCAAAATGTATCAAATGAAGGACAACTTGAGACATGGGCACCCAAGGTTCACTGATGCAGGTGGGAAGTGAAAGCTAGTCTGTCTGGGCTTCAATCCTGTTGTACAAAATGGTAATACTGGCTCTGCTAGAAAGGGGTCAGACAAAACAGTGCACCACAGTCACTGTGGTCCCCACAGCATAGGGGGGACCAACTCAATATTAGGTAGGTGGTCTCAATGTTATGGCTGATCGTATAAACACATGCACATCTTTTTCATTTTTCTACAAAACCCAAATTTCTTTTTAAAAACAATCATAAAAAATGTCTGCCGTGCCATTGGTTTCATCTGGACCTCATGACCAAAGTCTGGTGCACTCAATTCCTAAATCTCTAAAACCCTCATGACGTGTTATGTTTTTCTGCTTCTTTTTTTCCAATGTTTATGTCCCACAGCTCAGTACCGACAGGTCAAGCGAGGCTCTTTGGGTGCGGTGACTATGAGTCAACTGATGAAGAGACAGCTGGAGCACCAGTCCAGCGCGCCGCACAACATCAGCACATGGGATACAGGTCAGTCAGTTGGTTTTCTTCATGCATGCTGCACTGTGTACAGTGGTGAACAAGATGAACATGAACAGTGTCATCATTCAAACTGCATCCAGCAACTGCTCTCAAAAATGCACCCAATCCATGATACTGAACATATGATACTTCTTTTGCTCCACTAGGCCTCACAAAGACGAGTCTGCTGTCAGCTCCCAGCACAGTCAGTATGTATGTTCCAGCACCAGAGGACTTTAGTGATGAGCAACCTACCAATATGGCTGACAGGTGAAGTATTTTCCTGTCTATTTTAGTACAGTGTCTACTGTTCCACACTAAAACTGTGAATTAGGGCTAGAGGTTTTGCTGGTTAGGGAAACCCACGGTTCCATCATGTCTGTTAAACCTCTCACATCACTAGAGTCTCCTGCTCACCTGCTTTAAACTAGTCCCACAGATGGCTCCATGTACTTCATATGTAACCTCCCAGCCAAAACAGTGACTGTTGATTCAGGTTTCAGGCTTTAACTGATGCCACCTCAGTTATCCTCCTCCAGTTATCTCAAAAGAATTTTGAGTCTTGGTTTTTCCTTTTGTTTCTACTTCCAGCCTCCTCTTGCTCAATAAGGACTGGTACATGGATTCTGTTTAGGTTTCTGCTTTGTGGCAATGTCAGCTGTAAATGTGCTATGGAAATTAAACTGACTACTGATATCATTATTAATGCCTGAGCATGGATTAGAATAAAAACGGTTACAAGCTAATTTTTGTTCAGTGAATTTATTTAATAATATAATGTGTAATATAATATTATTCTTATCCAATAATATACACATACAGTGAAGAATTGCACCAAGGTTGAAACGAGCTACAAAACCATAAGCAAGAAGCTGGGTGAGAAGGAGAAAACTGTTGGTGCAATTGTTCGAAAATGGAAAAAACACAAAATGACCATCACTCGACCTTGGTCTGGGGCTCCATGCAAGATCTCACATCGAGACACAAGAGGAGCTTGCTAATAATCTCAGGGCAGCTGGGCCCACAGTCATCAAGAAAACCATTGGTAACACACTATGCCGCAATGGATTAAAATCCTGCAGTCCCCCTGCTCAAGAAGGCACACGTGAAGACCTGTCTGAAGTTAGCCAATAAACACTTGAATGTCTCAGAGATTTTACAAAATGTCTTAAGTTTGACAGATATTGGGTTTGTATGAATGTATGTATATGTGTTTGCATATGTGCAGATGTCGTGACTGCGGAGCTGTATTAGAAGAGTATGATGAAGAGACGCTGGCCCTGGCTGTAGTTGTGCTGTCCATGTTTATCCACCTGAGTCCAGACCTAGCTGCTCCTCTGCTTCTGGACATCATGCAGTCAGTGGGAAGGTACAGGACAACATCGGCATGATGTCTTCACTGCACAGCTAGTCAAGTGGTTCTTATTTATCATGACACTCTTGTTGTAGCAATTGAAATGTGTTTACATATAATGTGACAACTGTCTTTTGTCATGCAGGTTAGCATCCAGTGCTAATTTCTCAGGCCAGGCTGAAAGGTAGGTTGTGTGAGTTTGTGTGTGTGTGTGTGTGTGTGTGTGTGTGTGTGTGTGTGTGTGTGTGTGTGTGTGTGTGTGTGTGTGTGT
>JBBIGC010000001.1:29063892-29113776 GCA_037576955.1 Lepidarchus adonis
TGTGTGTGTGTGTGTGTGTGTGTGTGTGTGTGTGTGTGTGTGTGTGTGTGTGTGTGTGTGTGTGTGTGTGTGCCTGTCTGTAATAATGACCCTGTACCTTCTGCTGTGTATGTATGTGGGTAGCATGCTGATCCCCGGTAACGCTGCAGGTGTAGCTAAGCAGTTCCTGCGCTGTGTGCTTCACCAGCTCGCGCCCAACGGCATCCTCCCACAACTATTCCAGAGCAACATCAAAGGTATCCACAACATGCTCACGCCCACACGCCCACACGCAAACCCCCAGAACATCTGTTCCTATAATATTGCTCTCTTTCAGATGGAAGTTTCCTTCGTACATTGGCCACATCCCTCATCGATTTCAACGAACTGAGTTCGGTGGCAGCGTTAAGCCAGCTTCTGGAGGTATATCTCAGGCTTTCAGCTCTGAGACCTTTTCAGTCTTCACATTCTTGTGGATTTCAAAGGTTCCATGCAGGAGCATGTAATAAACTGTGTGCATGTGTGTGTAAATGTATTTTACTTTTTGTGAGCTCCTCATAATCATAGGCATACTGAAAAAACGTGTCAAAGTGAGTATATATTTTACTGATCTTCACAAGGAATTATGCTTTATCCACAAAACATCCAAAGGAAACACAGCATATCAGAAATCAAAAAGTGTGTGTGTGTGTGTGAACAATTCTTTTTGACTGCTGGTGTAGTTTGAATATGTTTAAGAGCTGGACTCCTTGAAAATCATGTTCTCCATGAGATGGCGCCCTTGTCAAAGTATTCAAGCTTCTAGAGCCATGTACACTTTCAAGCACCAGCGGTCAAAAAGAATTGTTCACACACACAAACACACTCTGGTTTGATGCGCACAGTTTATTACATGCTCTTGCATGGTACCTTTGCATCCACCTACTTTCTACAGCCTTGTTTCTTTATAAAATTCCCATGCTGTGTATGATGTGTTATTTTTTTATATACTGTGGATATGGAAAGTATTCAGACCGCCTCAAATTTTTCACTCTTGGTAATATTGCAGCCATTTACTAAAATAATTAAAGCTCATTTTTTCCCCATTAATGTACACACAGCACCCCATATTGACAGAAAAACACAGAATTGTTGACATTTTTGCAAATTTATTAAAAAAAAAGAACAATTTAAATATCACATGGTCCTAAGTATTCAGACACTTTGTTGTCACATGTATATATTTAACTCTGGTGCTGTCCATTTCTTCTGATCATCCTTGAGAAGGGTTCTACACCTTCATTTGAGTCCAGGTGTTTGATTATACTGATTGGATTTGATTAGGAAAGCCACACAACTGTCTATATACAACCTTACAACTCACAGTGCATGTCTGAAGAGCTCAGAGACAGAATTGTGGCAAGGCACAGATCTGGCCAATGTTACAAAACTAATTCTGCTGCACTTAAGGTTCCTAAGAGCACAGTGGCCTCCATAATCCTTAAATGGAAGACGTTTGGGAAGACCAGAACTCTTCCTAGAGCTGGTAGATATAACTTTTTGGGCTTAATTCTAAGCGGTATGTGTGGAGAAAACCAGGCACTGCTCATCACTTTTCCAATACAGTGAAGCAGGGTGGTGGCAGCATCATGCTGTGGAGGTGTTTTTCAGCTGCAGGGACAGGATGACTAGTTGCAATCGAGGGAAAGATGAATGTGGCCAAGTACAGGGATATCCTGGAGGGAAACCTTCTCCATAGTGCTCAGGACCTCGGACTGGGCTGAAGGTTTACCTTCCAACAAGACAATGACCCTAAGCACACAGCTAAAAAAATGAAGGAATGGCTTCACAACAACTTCTGTGACTGTTCTTGAATGGCCCAGACAGAGCCCTGACTTAAACCCAATTTGGCATTGCTGGAGAGACCTAAAAATGGCTGTCCACCAACGTCTACTATCCAACCTGACAGAACTGGAGAGGCTCCCCAAATCCAGGTGTGAAAAACTTGTTGCAGCTCTCCCAAAAAGACTGTGATATTTCAGTTTTTTTTTAAATAAATCTGTATGAGGAGCTGTGTGTACATTTATGGCAAAAAAAAATTAACTTGAATGATTTTAGTAAATGGCTGCAATATTACAAAGAATGAAAAATGTAAGGGGGTCTGAATACTTTCCTCACCCACTGTATATTTATAGGTATTACTATTTACTTTTATTTACTTTAGACCTGTATTTTAGTGTGCTCTCTCTTTTAAATATTTTATCTTACATTTTCTTTATGAATGCACAATGGGCGGGGCTCTGTGAAACGGCATTTCAATACACTGTGTACTGTTGTGTTGACAATTAACCTCTCTTAAAACTTGAAAAACAGAATGCGATCATTTATTGATCATGTAAAATCGCACTTCAATTAGGGAGACATTTATGGTCATCGGTTGTTAAACAAGCACAGTCAACATACTTTATCTGAAAAATTCTTTTTTTTCAGGGTCTGAACAATAAGAAGAACTTGCCTGCTGGTGGTACGATGCTCCACTGTCTGGACAACATTGCTTCATTTATGGAGGCTCTTCCTATGGATACTCCTAGTAATCTCTGGACAACCATCTGTAACCAGTTCCAGACCTTTCTGACCAAGCTTCCCTCTGTACTGCCTCTGAAGGTAGAGTCCCTTTTAATGAGCGCATCACCCTGTGGGTCTGGCATGCTTGTGTTTCATCTCTCAACTTGTTTTTTTTTTTTTCTGTGCAGTATCCGCTGGACTCCAGCTTGAGGATCATCATCTGCTTGTTGAAGATTCCAACTGCTAATGCAACCAGAGTAAGCGCCTTTAAATCGCAGGACACTTACAGTATTTTCCTGATGTGGGTGGCACTGAAAGTGAATTTTGAGACATTTCTCTGAATCTCTCTGCTAGAGTTTGCTGGAACCCTCCTCCAAGCTGCTGAGCTTCGTCATCCAGTATGGTGTTTTCAGCCTCTCCTACCTTGTCGAACTCTGTGGCCTCTGTTACAAAACCTTCAGTAAGGTGAGAATACCGTGGATGATTTTAATATGCATAGAAGACACAAGAGCAATCAATGCTCATATTGTGCATGAACTTCCGTAGGATGTTGTGAAAGTGGGTGTTTATTTATTTATGAAGTATATTAGTGTACTGTAATGGACACTTGCATCCCATCAGCCCATTGTTCATAGCAGGTTAGAGAAGCTTGATATACAGAAGTGTGCAAAGAATTATACATTAAAGCTGTTCAGTGGGGCAAATATTTCCCAAAAAATATACTTAAAATACATGGTCCTGAGCTCTCATTATGAAAGCCCAGTGTTGTAGCCATCCTCAAATAGCTGCTTTGGGCTTGACCAGTACTTCATTATGTAAAAGTTAATGCTGATGGAGCTTCGCACATCCATGGATTGGCTAGATGCATAGAGAAGAAACCTGGAGCCAAAACCTGGAGTCAAGGTGTATGAAAGTGACCGTCAGTGTGAACACACTACATCACACAAAATGCAACACAATGAAATCTGACCTCTACAATTAACTCTAAATGTGGAGCAATGGGCAACTATCAATAGCACCTGATGATCAGTGTGGAGGGACAGAACCCTCTAAGCATGAGGGCAAGGTTCTAACCACTTCGCCACCACTGCGAGCTGGAGAAAAAGCTGTTAGCAGCACTGGAAGCTAAAGTTAACCTAGCAGCCACTTATGGACAATATGTACCCAGCCCATCCCATTATTCTATGTGTTTAATCAAAGTTGACATCAAATGGCTTGAGGCTTATCCATTTAGCCCTGCTTATATGTACACTAGCAACAAGAAAATTTTTACTCTTATCTTCACAGTATCAGAAAACGTTTGTTTTGCATATTCTAGGGAAAACTGATATTTTTGTTGGACCAGAGGAAACGTGAGGCATTCTTTTTACAGCTAGAGGCACACACCACACAGCACTGAAAATAAATCTCTCCTTCTACTTTGTGAAATTTTGCCTCTCTCTCACTTTCGGTCTTGCTGCCTACAACCTGAAGACAGATTCCATCAGTCTGTATTGATTTTTATAACGCAGAGTCCTGGTTTAGAGGTGCAGGAGATACGTCCGCCCCAGGGAGCTGCTGATGATATGATAAGTGAGGCTCTGCAGCTGTTTCTGAGGAGCTGTCCTTCAGATAGATCTCCATAGCTTCCCACCTGTCAGCACTAAGAGTTCATACTCTCGGTTAGATCGATTTGTGTTAGGCAGGTTCTCACAGCATTTATTTTTTATTAGGTGGTGGAACGGACTTCATTTTCAATGATTCAGCATCATAAATATGTCAGGTGCTGCTGACTACTTCAGTGTCACCTTATATGGAAAGGTCTTGGGCAGTCAGGCCTGTATTAATAATAAATACTATATCACAGAATCTACGTGAGGAGAACGTTACCATTCAAAATCTGTTCCATAGATGAGAACATAGATACATACATTCTCCGCCAAAGTAAAGTGGCTAAAACTCTGGAAAATGCTGTAATAACTGAAAGGACTGGAGAAATATTTCACTGCAAATTGACCAAAATCAGAGCTGTAGTTCATGCCATCTTTGTCACCTCCAAGATCAGGCCTAAGAATCAAGCCTGTGAGTCAAGAGTTCAAACGTTTGAGCTCATCAACATCATCTCTGTGATCAAAATGAAAATGATGCATTTGCAAAGTTTTGGCAGGCACAGGGTTGGCCTTCATAGACCAACCCTAATTGGAGTCTGTTCTCCAGGCCAGTTTGAAAACCATGGACCATGTCCTTGTGCTGCCAAAACAGCTGACCACAAAGACTACAACAGTGTCTCTTGCTGCTAACTTTAATGAACTCTGGAAAACATTGCCAGCTGGTGTTCATAGAGGAGGATGGGTTCTCTTTTTGAGTCTTGTTCTTCCTGAGGTTTCTCCAATTTTTTCCCAATTGTTGCCCTCAGCTCATCCATAAAAGTCCTAGATTTTGTAAAACTGCCTTGTGACAACATCAGTTGACTCAACATGACTTTGCTTTTTGTAAAGGCAGCTGGATATAACACCAGGTAGAACATTTGACCAGGCCAATGTTCGAGACAAGTGTGAGACCACGGAAAGTTGAGACTGGTCCAACCGCCCTGCTTGAAATAGCAAAGTGATTCCAAAATCAAGCACTTATCTCATCATTTTCTCTCTCTTTTAACTTGGTTGAATCATTTTTAGACTCTTATTGTTATTATGTTTTTTTTTAAATACCCATTTAATTTTAATTACTCATATGTTTTATATAATTGTAGCTTTGTAGTTTTATTGTTGCAATTTTTAATTGACACTCCATGTTTTTTCTTGTATGTAAACTGCTGAAATACCTAAATTTACCCCAAAAGTGTTACTTTTTGTTAAGTTTGGAACATTTCAGGCTGTGCTAGGGTAAAAGCTCCTTAAATACACTCAGGGTTTTGCAGTGTGGCATACCTAATCTGACTTCTGTAAGCACAAAAGGAATAGCGGTTACAGTACTGCTCTGACCCAGTGGGACTAAAACTGCTGACACAAAGACACAGTTCCCACTGCTGTGAGAAAGAAGGAGGGATTGGGACTGATTCAGAAGAGCTGGGCAGCCTGCCATTCTAAAGCACTGTTCTTTAGCCTTGACTCTGGATCAACAGCATTACACTGAGCAAGAGAGTGAGGGGTAGAGATAATTATGGGATAATTAAGAAACAACAGATGACAGAGGATGAACAGATAGAGGTTGGAGGACAGGAGTTTAAAGGAGGATAGACTGAGCTAAATAGAGGACAATAAAAATTGTTTTTTAAGTATTGAATTTGTTTTCGTCTGCAGGAAAGGGACAAGTTCTATATGTCCCGCATTGTCATTCTGGAATTGCTCCAAGCTTTGAAGTTCAAATCTCCGATTCCTGACACTAACCTGCTGCTGCTGGTCCAGGTAACCTGTCTTGTGTAATCTGATGTACAAATAAACATCAGAAAAACACTTTACTGTAGAGCAGCAGTAATAAGGTCATATATTAATAAAACCCACATTAGCATTTAATGACATTTGTATAAACATGTATATTTTCCACTAAGCCTCCATTTTGATCAGCTAACGTTGCTAAATGCCAAATGTTTTCCTTCCCAAAACTTCTTTCAATCAGCCTCAACAGCATGCAGCAAGCAGACTTGCGGTTTAGGACACATTATGACTTGTCTTGTATGTCTTGTTCCCACTACATGATTATAAGAATGTTACTGTGCTCAGTCAGGTGTGATTTCACATTTGCTTGTTGACCAACAGCCAATTTGAGAGAACATGCTCGCCAACTAGTCATTACACATTCTACATTCTTCATTAGTTAAAGCTACATCTGAGCTCTCGCTCAGGCTGTGCTAATCTGCATTTCCTATGTGATAGAACTTGTTTTTGTCATCTTTGGGGCACAGTAAAGTAAAGCTCATTTTAAGCATACAGCTCAGATTATGGAATGCATAAAATGAATGATGCATTTGCTGTTTTTTTTATCAGTCTTACAGTTCAGGAGGTTAAGTGAAGGTGATATCACTGAAAACATAATATTTGAGGCTGATAAAACCAAAGCCAAGAGTGAGTGGGTCCAAACCTCTGATTTCTTTGGACGAATCTCAAGTGATTCATCATGTCAAAACATAATTTTGCAGACTAAATGAACTAGTGGTGATGAAAGATGGTGTAGTTGGTGGCCACTTGTCTCCACTCTGTTCATACTACACTACTGTCTGAGTTGCAATCAGGTGTCTTGAGGTTATGTAGTGTGAACACTACAGCGATAGGACCACTTTCACAATCGGGGAGCGTAAAGAAGAACCATAAACATCAAAATTCACTGCATAGCCAAAGAACCTTTAAACAGAAAAAGCTATGACTTCAGTTCTAAAGGTTCTAAAAATCATTGTTTGTGACAAATATAGAGGCGAGCCTGTTTGCTATGTAAATTAACATGGCTATTGCAGAGGTGAGGTTGAGAGATGTTTTTGGGGATGTATTTATGTAAGCAATTTGGGTGATTGTTGATGTCTAGTGTCTATTGGCTTTAAAGTTCAATGTTAAATGAATGGGGAAATTTGACAACGAGTATGTCTTGACTATTTGACTCCAAGTTGTGGAAAGTGGAAAATTGTGTTGTTGTTGTTTTTTTGCCAAAATGTTCTTTTGGTGTTGCTTCTCTGAAAATGTACTGTTTTCGATTAGTTTGTGTGTGCTGACATTGGAACCCGGCTATCTGAGTCCACCATCATCCAAAAACACATGATCTCATCTTTACCTGGAGTGAGTGATGACTACTTTAATTGAAATATATATTTAAGTAACAGTTTAAAAAATCTAATTCAGATTTTTTTTTAACCCAAATGTGATATGTTTTGTCAAAGGGTGTCAGTATAGATAAGCACAACAGTAGGAAATGGAAAACTGTTGAGATCTTGTTGACTTATTTTTTTAATTCTTTTGATGTATTTATGATTGGGTAACTGATTTTTATCTTCTACATTTCTGTTCTCTCAGTGCACGACTGCAGCCATGGAATGTCTGAGGCAGTACCTCAGTGAGCTGTTGGACTTCATTGCAGACATGCATACTCTGACTAAATTAAAGGTACAGAGTCCATATGTTCAGGATATTGAACAAGATCAGACAAGGAAAAAAAATCACTGAAAGTTGAGACATTGTCAAATGTAATAAAAACAAGAATGTGTGATTTGTTATTTCTGTTGAATATTTATGTAACTGACAATTTGCATTTTGTAATATAAACAAATGTAGAATTTGATCCTGCATCATACTCTGAGGTAACTGTTCTGCAACTGGAACTTTTCTTAATTTTTGTGTGATATAATTGTTCTGCTGAACAGTCTGTGGTCACATTGTTCAATTCTTCTCTTCATAAAGCAAACACACTTTCTGTCTACAAAGTCAAACTGTTGTAGCATAGTCTATCTGAAATAACTATAGATCACCTTGCGCATTGATACAAGTGTGCTACCCTCTACTAAAAAGATGAAAATAAACAGCAAGTGAGCGGTGAGCATGCTTCAATGATGGCATGGTGTTGGGGGCAAGATGTTAACACGCAGATGGCTCTGCTCTGACCACCTGCAGTCTAGAACTGTCCCATCTGCAAACACTACTCCAAGAATGCCAGTTTGCTGACTATAGTGGAAAGCGGTTCCATGGGTAAACCCAAGGACCATACCAAATTACAGACGGGCTCCTGGACACGGCTAAGCAAGGGAGTTGCATCCGTGTCCACCAGAGCAGTCTGGAGGAGACCGCACCGGCGGCCAAGAGCAACCAGGCCATATAGGCCACTGGCCCAACTGGCTCATATCAGCAGCTGATCACTTTGCAACCCATTTCAGCTTTATGTAGATGCTCTGAAAGCTCTTTTAGGCTAGGGATGGCTAACTTAGCCATATTCTTCTTTGGAGAAAATGTTCTGGTCAACACCTTCAATTAGGTCTTTTGAGGTCATTAGCTCAAGAGGTTCACATACATTAGCAATATGGTTGTTCTCAATAAAGACATAAAAAGATAAGATTTTTTGTGTTATTATTTTAGTCACATTATGTTTGTCATTACCCTTGACTGAGATGAAGATCAGGTCACATTTTATTACAAATTAATGCAGAAAACCATGACATTCCAAAAGGTTCACAATTTTTCTTGCTTCACTGTATATGGTTCAGTATGGCATAACTTCAAAAAATTCTATAAACTTTTCACTTTTCTTTTGTTAGTTCACAACATCTATTAAGTGTTGCGGGCGTCAAATTCAAAATGTGTTTTTATTTATAAAATACAGTCAAGTTGAATCATATCTTTTTGCAAACTCTCATGCAGAGTCATATGAAGGCCTGCTGTCAGCCCCTCCATGAGGACACTTTTGGTGGAAATCTAAAAGTGGGACTTGCCCAGGTTGCTGCCATGGAGATCAGTAAAGGCAATCACCGTGACAACAAGGCAGTGATTCGCTACCTACCATGGCTCTACCATCCGCCCTCTGCCATGCAACAGGGGTAAGAGCACCCAAATAAATGACTTGTTTTTGGCTTAAACTCGAAAAGACTGTATTTCTAATACTACAACATTTCTGTAAAGGCAAATTTATTTATTGACCACTGTTCATACATTTAAATGCAGCTAAGAATATATTTTTTTTTCACACAAAAAATGAGATAGTAAAAGCATGAAAAACACAATGCAGAAATAAAAAAATAGAAGAAAGAAGCGAGACAAAGAAAAATAATTAATTAAAAATTAAATACAAATGAATACATTAAAAAATATATATGATGAGTTGTTTTAAATATAAAATGTTTAGTATGTGTTAATTGTTGTCCTCTCTGTTCTTCAGGCCCAAGGAGTTCATTGAATGTGTGTCCCACATCCGCCAGCTTTCCTGGCTTCTGCTGGGTTCTCTTACCCACTGTGCTTTGCATCAGGGCTCCACGTCCTGCATGCCGATTCCACTGGATGCTGGCTCGCACATTGCAGACCACCTCATTGTAATTCTTATTGGCTTCCCAGAGCAATCTAAGGTATTAAAAAGAGATTGTGAACATACCCAGTCATGTACAAAGTGCACCACAAGAAAATGTGACCTCTGCATTTAACCCATCACTTGTGCACACACGGAGCAGTAGGCAGTTATCAGCAGCATCTGGGAAGCAGTGTAAGGATCTGAGGGCCAAATCTTGATGGGTCAAAGCATTTCCAACATGGTAGCTCTTGTAATGAGTTCCCGGGATGCAGTAGTAGCATAAAAAGTGTTCCAAGGAAAGAGAATCACCATTCTACATTGCAAACCTTGTTCAGGAACGGTTCAAGGAACTTGATAAGAGTCCAGGGTGTAGACTTGACCTCTAAATTTCCCAGCTCTCAGTCTGTTTGAGCATCTTTCGGATGTGCTGGAATAGTGTGATCAATGGAGGCCTTGTAGCGTCCATGCCTCAATCAAGACTGAGGCTTGCCAGAGAGCTACCCAGTATTGTGATTTTAATATTGATGGCTTATCAGTGTACGGCTACTATGTCACAAGGCAGGTTTGCAGCAGCACATCTCTGAATGAATAATTTTTCAGTTATTGTAAGAAATGTTTGATGTTCTGGGAATTTTGGTAGTTTAATGTAGTGAAATGAATATTTTCATTTAAGGTCATTACCATTCATTATTAGGGCCTCCTGTTCACTTGTCCCAGACTAGTTTAGCTACCATGAACAGCTCCACGTTCTCCATATGCATCATGTGCATATGCTGGATATGTTGTTCATATGCTCCAAGCTACATGCTTTTCACTTACTCCACTTTTATAAATTGAGCCTCTTCTATTTCATTATTGCTGTCTGGTGTCGACTACATGAGGATGGATTCCTGAGTTTTGGATCCTCTTTCTTTCTCTGATTTAGGGAGTTTTTCCTCACCTCTGTCAAAACTGGCTTGCTCATTAGGGGCTTGGACCTGGACTCTGTAAAGCCACATTGCAAGTTCAGCTGTAGAAAGAGCAAGTGACTAGAATTCACTTGACAAGATGCTATTTTACAATGTTTTACGTTGCTGAAGACATTGATTTTGCTATTCTGTTTCCACAGACGTCAGTTCTCCACATGTGCTCCCTGTTCCATGCCTTCATGTTTGCTCAGCTGTGGACCATCTACTGTGAGCAAGCCGCTGCAGCCCCGGCTGGACAGAACCAGAACCAGAATGAGTTCTCCTCCGGAGCAATCCTCACTGGCTTGGAGTTCTGGAGCCGCGTCACACCCAGCATCCTCCAACTCATGGCACACAACAAAGTAGTAAGACCCTGTTTACTAAAATGCATCATTTAGCCTGTTTTTTTTTTTGCATTGTGGCTCTACAGAAGCATGTGTGTGTGAAGCTATGTGACATGCTGCACATTGGATTGTTGTGCATGTCTTTAACATCATCTGAGGCTGAGTCATGAGGAGAGGCATCTGCTACTATGTGGTTTATGTGGCACAGCTGAGAAATGACTCAGTCTTTGTAATGTGGATGATATTCATTGGTATGTTTTGACTACAGTTTTGTATGCTTGCACACTTTGTTCTCTCAGCTGAACTTTGCTTACACAGATCAGCTACAGCATTAAAACCACTGATGGCAATAACAAGTGAATAATATTTCATTACAGTAGCATCTGTCAGGGTGGTGGGGTACATTAGGCAGCAAGTGAACAGCCAGTCCTTGAAGTTAATGTGCTGGAGCAGGAGCGTAAGGATCTGAGCCTTAGTGTGATGACTAGAGAATCAAAATGGCAGGTATGCAGTAGTTAGTAAGGTCGGACAACTGGAGAATACCAAGGCTTACTGACATACAAAATGTTAATGCTGGCTCTGATAGAAAAAGGTCAGAAACAGTGCACCACAGTCAGAGCTGTGTCAGCAGCATGAAGGGGACACACTCGATATTAGGTTGTTAATGTTATGGCTGATCTGTGTATTTCTATTTCAGTGTGTGATCTTGTGAATCATGAATGGCAGCTGTTCAGAAAGGGTGTCTTTTTCCTTTAGATGGTGGAGATGGTATGTTTACATGTCATCAGTCTAATGGAAGCACTGCAAGAATGTAATTCCACCATTTTTGTCAAAGTAAGTGTGTGATTTCTTCCTTGAGCAGAATTATTAATTTGGCAATTGGCACACTTGGCAATTGTGTTATTGTACTAAATATTTGTATTAATATTTATGCAAAAATAAAAAGAAATGTACTCTCTTGGATCAGCTCAGTGTTTTACTTTTTTCATTAACCTGTCATTAATTATCTTCACTCTTCTTTTCTAGTTAATTCCTATGTGGCTGCCAATGATTCAGTCTAATTTAAATGTAAGTATTTTTATCTGTTACACACTATTATACATCTATGCTCAAAACAGCAGCCAAAATGATGCTAAAAAATTTTTAACCCTTTTTTGCGTATTTTTGACTGATCAGATCTTAATCAAATTCATAAATAGAGCAAGAGAAAAAAATGTAAGAAATATTACAAAGAAAATTACATTTCCCCCATTCATGTATTGAACAAAGCATTACAGCATACACATTTCTTTATGAAACTCAAGAACGTTTGGTATTGAGGATTATTAAATTCAGGATGTTCTATGAATTAAAAAGGAGCACAGTGTGAGTGTGGGGAAAGTTTTTGGGTTTCAAACAATCGCTGCAGAGTATTCCAAGACATGTTAAGGAACCTAGGGCAATGTCTAAGGACCTCTCTTGCACTGGCTAATGTCATGATGTACTAACATTGTGTATGGAATGATAGCATGGAGGAAGACACTTTTGTCCAACAAAAACATTCCTGCCTTCTGAAAGTTTCCAAAAGGCCACCTCAATGAGTGAAATGACTACTGTTAGAATAATATGAGGATTGTTGAAGCAAACATTGAGCTTATGGCTTAAATTGGAAATTCTATTTTTGGCAAAAACCACACACCAACATCAGAACTTTATCCCTGCTGTGGAACATGGTGCATTTTTGCCAGCTATACTTATATGTCTATCATTTGATGGAGCTATGAATTCTAAACTGTATCAGAAAATTCTACAGCAGAATATCAGGGCATCTGTCTGAGAACTGAAGCTCTATTCTAAATTCTTGCAGCATTAAAAAAATTCTAAACACACTAGTCACTAGTCAAAGAAATGTTGAAGATGAAGATGAAGTCCAGACCCTTATCAAATACAAATGTCATTGCGGTGTGGAGTTAACTTGAAGTACTGTTGTTCTGAAAGAAGAGTTTCTTCAGAAAAAAAATTCAGTTAATACAGTATGTGAGCATTTTCTGGAAACATTTGGTTGAGATCATTGCTGATCAGTGATCTCAACCAAATATTTTATATAATAAATATTATATTATAACCAATTTTGGGTCAATTTCTTCAACAAATGCATGAACGTACATTGTTTTGTGAAGAGTGCGCTTCTGAGTATCTATTATTATGGCCTTAATGAAGATACAATTCCAATTTTAAGACATATGTATGGAGAAACAGTTTCAAAAACTTTCTCTCTGTATTGATTCGTAGCACCTCTCCGCGGGTCTCCAGCTGCGTTTGCAGGCCATCCAGAACCGAGTGAATCACCAGAGTCTCCAGGGTCCTGGTTCTGGCTCCTTTCCCTTTGCCCTGCGCAAGTGGCTACAGTGTACCCAGTTTAAAATGGCTCAAGTGGAGATCCAGTCTTCTGAGGCTGCCTCGCAGTTCTACCCCATGTGATGTACAGCGCAGCCCTGTAGAAGCATCAGCAAGACCAGCACACTTCTGTCCTCCACCTCCACCAGCATACAGTCCCTGTCTGACTCCAGATGTAGTTGTATTTAGCAGCTCTGCTTTTGTATCTATGAGCTAAATTGTACTACAGTCCGTGGGTTTGGCAACAGCAAACATACAGCAACAAATCCAGGCTAACTGTGTGCACCTTCATAGAGGACTTCATTTTGCATGTAGTTATCATGGTCATGCATGAGGGAAGGGAGGTAGTCAGGTTCAAACTGTGACAATAGTGTCAATATTGCAGCGCGTGGTACAAGCAGGAGTCTTCCTATTGCCTGAGTGTGTGTATGCGTGTGTTTCTCAGACAGACAGTTAGGTTGGAAAATATCTGGCTGTAGTAAACACACCTTTCATGTGTATTAACTGAAGTGTGAGAATGGTGGTATTGACTATAGAGGGCTTACAAAAAGGAGTAATATGTTTATAATATATTATCTTTATTCATTTCAAGCAAAAAAGAGAAATAAACATTTTCTAATAAACATGTGTGGTGTGCATTGCATGACTTCCTGTCAAAAAGAAGCTTTTCTTTGTTAAAAGGGACATTTAAACAAAAACTGAATCAGGAACAGATGTAACCAGTTCACAGGTAAAAGATGGAGCTGTCAAAATAACAGAGCAAAGCTAATGGCATTCTTCGTCCAAATCTAATTGACCTTTGGATTTCCAGTATCCTCTTCCTCCTCCTCCTCCTTTTTCAGACTCTTCTGGATACATTGCCTCCATCCGCCCAGCTCGGCACAAATCAATCAGACCACATGCCAGGTCCAGGCAGCCATGTAACTCAATAAACCCTGACCAACAGACAATGGAGGTAAACAAGCTGGGTGAAATGGGAGAATTGTGACCATTTTCATTCATTAATCAATTCTGCCTTCTCAGAAATGCAGCAAACACAATTACAGCACAATTACTTCAACCCAGTTTAAATGTTATGAAATGTTCTGGCCAGGTCCCATTTAGGATATAGATCAGCAGCATTGCTCCTTTTTCAGTCTAATTTTTCCAACATAGTCTAAAACGTGTTTATTTGTGAGATTTGCAGATATACCCAGTAACAATTTGTGCTAAGTGCTAAAAACACTATAAGAATTTAATTAAGTTAAAGGGAATTTCTTGTGCCTGTTACATGCCCAGTGCAACACAGAAAGAAACAGTTATAACTATTAAAAATAAATAGGTTAAGTATATAAAAACAAGTTAGAGATAATATAGGGAAAAGTTGGGAAAGAGTTGACTGTATAATAAGAATATGTACATTTGAAAATAGACATTTAAATATGTACAATATGTGTACAATGCAAAAGTGTTGAATACAGTACTAATACTGATGCTGACTGCATAGAGCACATATGCAGGCCGCTGTCTGTGACAGCACTGGACGTTTCTGAATTCAATTGAATATTTATTTATTGAGTATTTTATTGCTTTCTTTCTTTAAACGTTTAAACGTAAACTGCCGTGATGGGCTCTTGCTTCCAACATTAAAACTTTATAGAATAGCGGACTCAAAATGTAAGTAGCGAGCGGCAGTGAATATTAATACATGGGCTGTGGTATGGTGGCCAGCTGGCAATGTCACAGTGATGACACAGCCACTGGCCAGAGAATCCTGAGCCAATTGCAAATGGCCCTGGAGATATGGAGAGGAGAGCAGCTGGTGGATCTCATCATGATTAAGAACACTAAGATGAATTGTTTTTAGTGTGGTGGCTAGAGAAGACGTTCTAAAGACGGCTCTACAGATGCCTTTTCCAAGACAGTGGTAAAACACAGAAGGCCAAGGGGTAAGCTCCATAGGAAGACCACAGCCAGTGGACTCGGAGACACAAATCAAGAAATCTCAGGTGCCAAAGCTCAGTTGGAGGAACTGGCTCTGAGCAACATGGAGGCATCTTTGACTTCCAAGCACAACAATGTGTTTCTGGCTTTCTGGTTTTAGCCTGCTCAGGAATATGAGCACATACAGTATTGGGGCCGTTCCTCCTTCAACACTATAGCACCTCTGATTGCTTCAAGTTGCAGGGAATCTCCTTAAATGAGGAGCAGAACAGATCTGTGACAATGTGGCCTAAAAGCGGAGGTACCATTTTTCTGGAGGGTCAGTTTGAGATACCAACACTAAAATTTCCAATAGTTTTTCAAGGTACAAATCAGATCTAAGGTGTTTTTAGGTGTCTTTAATGTGGGTGGAACATTTCAAATTCTGAGTAAGGTAAAAACAATCAAGCGTTTCATGTAGCCTGGCAGCAATATTACACTTCAAATTGTCAACGTGAGGGTTGATATCACCAGCTATAAACATGGAAAGACAAATGGGACTGAGCCATGTTAACAATTCAAACAGTTTTGTAAAAAACTGAGTTATACCCAGGAGGATGATACAGAAGCTGGATTTTAAAACACACCAAAGATGTTACAGTGTGGCCTGGTATTTCACTTAGAGTCATTACTGAGTTATTGGACTGAGACCCCCACCCATCCGACAGGTGAAAGTTTGTCCAGATAACAGAAACCAGGTGAGCAGCTTTGTTCAGGTTATAAAGATCACTTTGCTGATACCAAATCTCATAAAGAGGAGCAAGTCCAGTTTGCTCCCTAAAACGAGATCAATGCCAACTTACTCTTGTTCATTCACAAATGTTCAAGTATGATGCTCTTATGATCTTTGACTGGGTTACAGCAGATGATTGGGTCTGAATCCGTGGTTATGATAGATTAGATGGGGCAGTGGTGGCCTAGTGGTTGGGACTTTGCCCCTGAGATCTGAAGGTCGCAGGTTCAAGTCCCAGCTCGGGCACCACTGAGGGAACCCTTGAGCAGAGGACAAATTTCGTTGTGGTGCGATCAGAAAATCACTTTCACCTTGCACCTTAGATGTGATTATGTTTCTGTGGGAAAGCCCTAATGAGTCTCCCTGTCAGTGTTGGAGCTCTGTGTAGTTAGGTGTAAAGTTAATCTGTTATTTTGCCATGATTGTATGTTACTGTCTTGCTTCATTAAACCATCTGTAAACTGTTTTGTTGTGCTCTTGCTTCCCAGATCTGGTGAAAAGTAGAAGCCAGCCAGAAACCCCTGTGGCAGTAGATCTGGCTGAAGTGCAGTACTGTAGAGGTATGCTGTGATGAAGATCAGTCAAACAAAAAAAAAAGTATGGGCAGCAGCTCCTCCCAACAATAGTAGTTGAAAAAAGGAAAATGTATTAAATGTTTTGGGAGATATGCTAAGAGTTTATGCACAGACTTCACCTCTTCCACCTGGCATAATTTGACTGTAGAAGCCAAGCAGGCTCACTTATTTAAGCGGTAACATCACCAACGTGAAACCTTAGCAGTTTTAAATCACGTAAAAGGCACTAAAATCCCATGACAACAACTCAACAAGGAGGAGAATAATGTGAGAATATTACAATTTATTTTAAGGAACTACTCAGAATTTGTCTTTCTGGGGTTTTAGGGTATATTTCCACACCTTATTCTAGGGGATTCAGATGGCCTAGAGAATCTCAGGAGTTCTCAATTCTTTACTACTGTTCGTTAATGGTCAATCCAGTACACGAAGGCCTTACCAATGGCAGAGCCTATTTAGTTGTATCTGCATAGAAAGAAGGAGATTAAAAATCTGATGTTTAACTCAGTTATTTCTAACCAGAACTTGCTAAATTTAGCTACAAGGAATTGTTAGGCAGACTAAACCATTATGTAAACAGATCAAGCATAAAATTTTAACAACTGACAGGTGAAGTGAGTAACATTGACTAGTTATTTCATTATAGTGCCACCTATTTCTATACCGTATTAGGCAGAGAGTGAAGAGTCAGTTCTTGATGTGCTGGAAGTAAAATACTAAAGATCTGAACCACTTTGACAAGAGCCTTATTGTGATGGCTGGAGCATCTCCAAAACAGCAGGTCTTGTGGAAAGTTAGTGAGTACCTGCCAAAAGTGATCCAAGGAAGAACTGATGAACTGTTGATGTGGTCATAGGCACCCAAGGCTCACTGATGCACTAAAGGCTGGCTGATCTGATCTGATCTGTTCTTAGTGCACAATATGTTAATGTTGGCTCTGACAGAAAGAGGTCAGAACACACAATATTAGACAGGTGGCTGATCAGTGGTCTAATAGTTTTAATGATTCTGAATAAGGTGTGTTAACTGATTTCTTTCACAATGAATGTGGTGCTTATGTGCTAGAGCTATGTGGTATACACATGCAATAACACTCACATCAGCATCCCTGGCAACGTGCCCTGCCCTCAAGCAAATCCGAGGGTGAGGCCCCCTTCCCATCGACCTCTAAGCCCAGCTCATCAAAGAGACCCTATCCTGCAGTGTGCATGTGAGTGTGTGTGTGTGTGTATGAGCGCAATCAACTCCCCATGCTCAGATGCAGCATCTGCCAGATGCCTGCCATGGTCGTTTGAACTCAGAGCCCTTTCAAATATCTCACTCATTAAAAGCTGCTTATATAATCAGTCTCAGGAACATGGGCTCTCCTGCTTTCCTGATCCCACCTCATGCCTTCCTGACTGCCTCACTTATATACTTCCACACCTAATGCCCTGTACGTGTGTGAGGAGAGATGACCTGACAAGTGGACAGCTGGAGGTCAGTAATTGACTGCTGACCAGAGGACTCAGAGAACCCTTAAAGGAGGTTTGAGTGGAAAGATCAGAATGTCTTAGGCTGAAGGAGGTCACCTGGCTGGTCCTCACTCTGACTTTGTTAGGAGATTCTTTCCAGTGCAGCATGGTGGAAATAGCACTAAATGACATTGATTTCATGTTGTAGCACTTGCCGTCTGTATTTAATGTATTGTTCTTGTTTGTAGCATTTAATTATGAAGAGGAATGTGTTGGAGTCAATCTAGCACTACTGGATAGTAATGCTCCACTTACATTTCATCTTGTAGCACTTGTCATGTGTATTTAATAACTTCTTCTTTGTAGCACTTACATCAGTAATGTCCTGTGTGAACAAAATGCCTGATTGTTCCTGTAGCTTGGAAGTTGCTTTGGACAGCCAAATAAATAAATAAATGTAAATGTATTAAAAGATTACTACTAAGGCCTTTTATGCACTAATTATTATCCCAAAAATAAAAAGTAAAAAAAAAAATCAAAAATAAAATATTTTAAAATTATGAAATAGTAATTAACAAAACTGTTGAAAAAAAGACAATTTTCCAAGGTTTCTTTTGGTTCCTAGGAAGTTTTCTAATGATGTCTAATGGTTAGTAATGGTGTTTTTTTAAGGGTTCTTAACACAATATACACTGCTCAAAAAAATAGGGAACACTTAAACAACACAATGTAACTCCAAGTCAATCACACTTCTGTGAAATCAAACTGTCCACTTAGGAAGCAATGGTCAACAATCAGTTTCACATGCTGTTGTGCAAATGGAATAGACAACAGGTGAAAATTATAGGCAATTAGCAAAACATCCCCAATAAAGGACGTGGTTCTGCAGGTGGTGACCACAGTGCACTTCTCAGTTCCTATTCTTTCTGACTGATGTTTTGGTCACTTTTGAATGCTGGAGGTGCTTTCACTATAGTGGTAGCATGAGACTGAGTCTACAACCCACACAAGTGGCTCAGGTAGTGCAGCTCATCCAGGATGCACATCAATGCGAGCTGTGGCAAGAAGGTTTGCTGTGTCGGTCAGCGTAGTGTCCAGAGCATGGATGCGCTACCAGGAGACAGACCAGTACATCAGGAGACGTGGAGGAGGCCGTAGGAGGGCAACAACCCAGCAGCAGGATAACTACCTCCGCCTTTGTGCAAGGAGGAACAGGAGGAGCACTGCCAGAGCCCTGCAAAATGACCTCCAGTGAGCCACAAATGTGGATGTGTCTGCTCAAACAGTCTGAAACAGACTCCACGAGGGTGATATGAGGGCTTACAGCCCAACACAGTGCAGGATGTTTGGCATTTGCAAGAGAACACCAAGATTGGCGAATTGGCCACTGGTGCCCTGTGCTCTTCACAGATAAAAGCAGGTTCACTGAGCACATTCTATATTTACATTTACATTTGTTCACTCGACTGACACTTTATTCCAAAAGCGACTTCCAGGTACAGGACCAATCAAGCATTAGTTCACAAAAGACAGCACTGATACAAAGCTACAAAGAAGTTTGACACATTCCTTTTATTCACTGAATACAGACAGCAAGTGCTACAACATTACTATCTGAGAAAGTTAGAAGAGTATAACACATTCCACATTCATGCCCATCAAGTGCTCATATAAGAACTATATTTATGCATATATCTGACGTAAAACATCATCAGGTTGTCAATCATGTCCTGAAAGCAAATTGAACAAACTCAATTAAACAAATGAGACCAAAATTAATTAATTAATAATTGAGGAAAACAATCCAATATTACAGATTTATGAGGGACTAAAGTAAGTCAACCTCTTGGATTATTAATTACATTTGAGGCACCTGCTTTCAGTCATTGGGATGATCATCAGCTGTGAGATGTTTTATTAAAACAAGTCTGATATTTGAGTCTGAGAAAAAGTCTGATATTCATAACACATCATCGTATGGACAAAGGAGATTTCTGAGGAACTTAGAAAAGGTTCTTTAAAAAAAGGAAAAAAGAGTTTGGACTCTTTCAGCCCACAGACAGACAAAATCAAGTAATTCACAGACATTGAATTTGCTGTTTTTGATAGCGGGGTAGAATAAAAAAAAAATAGTCTTCCAAAGAATATTGCTCCATAGCTACAGTGTGCTCACATGGATCAAAATCAAAAGTGGAGGAAGCACTACATTCTAGCACAACATTATTCCATCTGTAAAACATGGTGGTGGTTATATCCTGATTTTGGGCCTGTTTTGCTATATATGGACCAGGACAGCCTGTCATCACAGAAGAGTCTAAATCATATCAATGAATTGCTTGAATGTAAAGTGGGTTATGCCTTAAGACAACAACCAACAAATTCTCCAAGTCGATGTGCAGGATTGATAGATAGTTAGTGGTAACATTTAGCTGCAGTAAATAGCCACTCATACAATTGGTGTGTGTGTTGAGAGAATACAGTACAAGGTGGTTTATTGAATTATTGTAGCACATAGTTAGACAATGAATCTGATTGGCTGAACAATGTTTGAAGTCACTGTAGTCACAACGAACAAAAAAACAACAACAACAAACCAACATTGGTGTTGATGTCAGTGAAAATTTGTACCCAAGCACTATTTAGTTTATTTTACCAATTAATTGAATTAAAAACTGACCTTATTAATTTGTTATTTCCTTGGTAATAAAACTCAAAATAGGCAGCACTGTGGTGCAGTGTTGTCTCACAGCAAGAAGGTCCTACATCCATCCTCAGGTTAGACACAGGTGCCTTCCTGTGTGGAGTGTAGAAGCTCTCCGCGAGTTTGTGTGGGTTTCCTCCAGGCGCTCTGGTTTACTCCCACTTTCAAAAGGCTTTTGTTTTAGGTTGATTGGCTACACTAAATTGCCTATAGTTGTGAGAGAGTGTGTGAATGGTTGCCTGTTTCTGTGTTGCCCTGTGATCGATGGGTCTTCTGCCCAGGTTAAACCCTGTCTTGGGCTCATAGTCAGCTGAGATCAACTACATCTTTCTCACAAGCTAAAATGGATAAGAGCTATGGACAAGCTTGGACAATGGATGAAATATGGATGAAATAATGTCAAATTAATAGTATAATTTAAAAGACAGTTTAATCATGAAATTAAATGTGTCCCTGAATAGCTTGTAAGACAATGGCTCAACCTAATCCAAGAGATTAAAAAACAGAACATATGTATTTAATGAAGATAAATCTAACAATTAACAATATATTCACACTATTGAATCTGTAAAGAAATGTTTACAATCCAATATATACAACAGGTAAAAACAGTATTAAAAATATAAAGTAAATATATTTCTAAAGGTGCTATTAACATGAATTTCTCACCAGATGTCTGTAACAACCCATCCAATACACACATGCAAATGAATCAAACCATAGAAGTCCATACATTAAGTTATGAGTAATAAAATCAAATGACACAGGGAATAGTATTGAATGCATGAAGAAAGGAAGATGAAAAAAGGCATGGAAAGTCATGAAAGCAGCTAAGATTTATTAGTATCTAGAATGCAATCCTGCCCGTTAGTGCAAATTATTATCAGCTGTTTCAGTCCCAACTGATGGCCTATAAAAGGCGTCTCACCACCAAGGTGAGGTGGTTAAAGCCAAAGAGCTCTGTCAAGATCTTTGTTACCTTATTGTTGCAAAACATACCGATGGCATTGGTTACAGAAGAATTTCTAAATTACTGGGTTCCAGTGAGCAAAGTTGGGGCCATAATCCAGGAAAGAACACAATTTCACCATAAACCAGCCACAACAAGTTGCTCAGACATAGGAGTGAAAAAAGAGCCAAGGACAACTTGCGGAGAGCTTCAGAAAAACCTAGCGATTAGTAGATGCAATTCTTTCAAAGAAAACAATAAGTAATGCATTCAAACACCATGGCTTGTATGCATGCTCACCATGCAGGACTCCATTGCTGAAGAGAAAGCATGCTGAAGCTTGTTTAAAGTTTTCTGACTAACATTTTGACAAGCTTGTGAAATACTGGGAGAAGTAGTATAGTCTTGTCAGATGAGTCCAAAATTAAAATCTTTGGATGCCATAACAACACACTAGGTTTGGAGGCCAAAAGGCCGGTTTGGAGGTGGGAACATCATGCTGTGGGGCTGTTTTTCAGCATACTGCACTGGAAAGCTTCATATACAGTAATTGAAGGAAGAATAAATGGAAAACTGTACCAAGACATTATTGATAAAAAAAATCTGAAGATAAAAAAAGATGAATGATGAAGATTAAACAAGGGTAGACATTTCAGCAAGACAATTATTCCGAACACACACCCTTATTAACTCTCAATTGGTTTCAGAAAATGAAAATTAAGCTGCTAGAATTGCCCAGCCGATCAAAAGATCTACAGTAAATCCTATAGAAAATCTATGTAAACATCTAAAGCTCAGAGTTCATAGAAGGGGCTTTTGTACAAAGTGTTTAATACATTTCAGTAAGTGTCTTCAATACTTTTTCCATGTGTCATTCCATTTTATTACACATAACATAATGTATGGACATCTACTGTTTGGTTTCTTTGCATGTGTGGATGGGTTGTTACCGACAAGAAAATTGACGATGTGTTCAATTTTATATTTTACCAGTTAATCAACAATCCATATATTCATAACCTTTCATGTACAGGAAAATATATTAAAATATATTAAGCAGTAATATTGTGTAAAAAAATCAGGGAACATTTATAATATTGTACTGTTAATATATGTAAGTGGTTTGGACCTTCCCCTTGCAACTGGACCACGTTCCACTGAAAATCCCTTAAGAAAGGTATCATCCCATCACAATGACAAAGTTCTTATAGCAAAAAATGCTCAATAAATCATACAGTACTGATGGAACTAACTTTTTTTGTATAATAAGACAAATATAATGACATTTTATTTTTTATAATTTTTTAAAAATTACAACTTTATGGTCGGCAGTCCATGTTGTTGTGTGCTGTCTGAGCATTATTTTGCCCATTACTGACTGCATTTTTTTTAATTATTCCACAACACGTAATCATAGAAACATTTTGTAATACAGAGCCTGATGTGGTTAATTCCATTAATACATTATGATCAATACAAGTAACAAATTAGCCTTTTACACAGAACAACAACACATTTCCTCTGCATGATACACAGCAGGGATAAGTCCTAAAATAACACAGAATTGATTCATTTGTTTCCCCTGATCCAATAGCTTCACCAGCTTTCTCCCCTGGCAGATGAATGTTCAGCACATTCCCCAATTATGACATGTAGACATGAGCTTCCCCACAAACAGCCACTGGCAGAGGGAGTAACATTGTTGATCTGGTTACAGTGGCTGCTATTGTGGGTGAAGGCATGTAAACAGTTAGTTGAAGTCAATGTTTTGGATTTAGTATCCAAAGATTTGAGGGTGTGACGGACTGCTCCGTGAGCACCTGTGCAACACCTGAGCCATTGGCGTTGCCTACAGGGGCAAGGCAGTACAGTACCTCGACCAGTGTCTGCAATGCAGGGCAGGAAGCTGCTGGAGAAAAGCACAGGAGAATAGCATGTGGCCTTGGCAGACCTGTCCTGGTCAGGCTCCCTGTCCCACAGCCTGGCGGACCTCCATGTAGTCCCTGGAGGTCATCCACACCATAAAAAGAAAGACTTAATTAGTGTACAAAATCCACCCAGTATATGCCTATTGGTACCACCTGTGCCCGTATTCTCCCCCACTTGTGACAGGCACATGCATAAGTGACACGAAGGAAACCAAGTTTTCAGCTAGGTTCTTTATTTGCTTCCAGCTCTTCTCCGCCACACTTGAGATGACACTTTTTGAGTAGATCCATGGCGAACGTGCTCCAGGAGGACTGCCTCACTGGCCAAACTGTGATGGCTATAAGACTGGATCAGAGCATCTACAAAATGGCAGGTCTGGAGTGTTCCATGTATGCAGTAGGTAACCTACCAAAACAGATCCAGGAAAAGAAAAACTGGTGAAACAGCAACAGAGTCATGGGCACCCAAGGCTCATTGATGCATGTGGGAAGTTAAGGCTAGGCCTGTCTGGTCCAGTTCAAAAGTTAAATGCTAAATGCTAATGCTGGCTCCGAATTTAAAAAAGGGCTCAGAACAAAGTGCGTCACAGTTTGCTGTGTATGGAACTGCAGGCCAGTGCCCATGTTGACCCTTGCCCACTGACAAAAACAATGGGCACATGCACCTCAGAAGTGGAGCATGGAGCAATTGAAGAAGGCCTGCTCTGAAGCATCATGTTTTCCTCTACCTCATATGAAAGGCTGGATGTGTGTGAATCAATATGGTGAGATGGTAAAGGCAGTGTGATGCTTTGTGCAATGTTCTGTGGGGTCTTGCATGCATGTTGATGTTTCATTGACACCTAGGACCTACCCAAACATTGCTACATTGTGTAGGAATGGTTTGATCTAGTGACAGATACCACAGCACAACTTCAGAGGTCTTGTAGAGTCCATGTCTTGAATGAGCAAAGCTGTAACAACATTAGGCAGGTGGTTTTAATGTAATGGCTGACACGAGACATTAATTAACTCAGGCTTTTGCTGGGATCACATCAAAAACCCTCTGATTTAGAAAAGCACATGTGTTTCTGCAATTTTTCAAAATATGAAAACCATTTTGTAATTCCAAAATAGTATGTGCCATGTTCTACAGACATATGATGCAGCGGTAATCTTCTTAAATTACAGACATATCCTGTTACAAAGCAGGTTTTTCCCCCACAGCACTCAAGGTGCCACAGCAGGAAATTTGCCACCACAAGGAGCTTTCCTTACTCAGATGCAGCCCAGCTCCTACCAACTTGTACAGGCTTGTCAGATCAGTTTTTTCCCCTCAGCCATTCAGAGTGCTGCAGGCCAGACAATGCATGAATGTTGCTCAGAGTGTCACATGATATTAACCTCAAGTGGCACATTTACAGAAGAGATGGACTTTTCATAGACATCTTAGACTCATTCACATTACCTCTCTCTGTTTCTTTGTTTCTTCACTTGCTTGTAGGAAATAAACTGTGTGATTATATTCCATATTTAAACACCCATCTGTACCAGACAGGAGCCCTCAGGATCTAATGTCTTTGAAAAAAAGATACCTTTAAATTTACGTCAATCAACCATAAAATTAACAACACTGACAGATCTCATCTCATTATTTATGATGGGGGGGGGGGGGGGTAACAGTGCACTGTGCTAAGGCACCGTCAGTGTGGTCTTGCCCCATGTCACCTCTCCAGTGTGTTTACTGCTGTGGTGAATGTTGCAGCCATTAAAAAGAGCATTTCTACAGGAGCAAGGTTTCCTAAATGCTTTACTGTAATATGAGACCGTTCATGCATGTTGCTGACTGTTAATAAAGCGAACAAATGCAATGTTACAACACAGACTAGAACGAAACACACAGGGCAGAACTTAACAAGGGACACAATCACAAACACCTGAACATGGGCCAGGACACAAGACGAGGAACAGATGAACCATGGACACGATGCAACAAGCTAGACAAAAACAGAAACTAAACCACATGGCCAGGGAACACAAAACAGGACCAAACCAGGACAGCAGGATTGCTTTCTAATTACTGATAGATTTCAGCTGGGGTCACTTTCCATGGGTTTTTGCACCTTTCTTTTATTCACGTGTTCCACACTTTTTCCCTGTGTCATTCTATTTATTATACATAACCTGAAGTATGCCATCTATGGTTTGATTTCTTTGCATGTGTGCATCAATAGCATCTTGAGAATTATATTTACTTAGAAAATAGATTATGCATTTAATACTTATCTCACCCACTGTACTCGTGGCCCAAGCCTTAGTGGAATCAGATTTCTCTGTCACGGGAACTGAAGATAATGCACATAAGACTTTGTGACACATCAATGAACTACAGTAAATAAGATTTATATCAGATTGCATTGTTTTATTTGAACTATGTATAAACATTTTCAGCCACTCCGTATGAGTGAATAACAGTCCAGAAGGCAGAAACGCTGAAATGGATATTTACATTCATGCATCATTTCCTCTCGTTTGTACATATATTAACATTTTCTAGGCTATGGTGTAGGTGAAATCAACCTCATGGTTTGGGCTAGTCAACATCAGATCTAGACAGACAGCACTCAAACACAAAACATGAATTCTGAATTATTGGAACAGAATCGACTGTGTGGAATCACATCCATAATACTCTTGTTATAGCATCAGCAACGATACAGACATTCATTGTCCTTCTCATGACAGCCATGCAGTCCATTAAATACAGCATCTCCTTTTTGCAATCATTAATATTAAATGGCGTTTTTCATCAGAGAGCTTTGCTCAGTTGTGGTCCTTGTCAGAAGGGTCCTTGTCTAGTGGTTTGTGCAGAGAATGATGACCATTTAATCACATCTGAACTTGGCCAAGTATCTCCTGCACAATGGTTCACTCCTTGTAATCACTAGAACTTGGCAAAAACAAGGGGGCAGGGAGTCTTTAGGCAGATATAGCCTTGAGAACTGTCCACATATGGAACCACACCACAAGAATAATGCAAACGAACTCTGGCCAGGCCTCCAGCATTCGCCATGAAGCAAAGATGTTACTTACCTTACGTAAGTGTTTGTGCATAGGCATATTTCAATGAAGTATATTAACAGTGTTATATACACAGCACGAATGTAAGTTCACAGCCTTGGCTGCATATGTCACCTAATCTACATGTGATTACAAAACTGCAGAGGGAGAATCTCTGCTAGGTGTTTTGGTTGGACCATGCGAATGAGGATTGCTCCCCCAAGAAGACTTGACTGCTCAGTCCCTCTGTTGACAAAGCAAATAATGCATAATAAAATGAACTGTATATATATTTATATACTATTTCTTTGAAAGAGGCTACACTTATAAATGTCATCATATGCAAAATGAAGCATCTAGCTTCAAAAAATCATGCAAATCTTGTACAGCATCAGTCAGAGTTTGCCAGCGAGTCTTTGAGAGTGCATTGCAGAACAACCTACACTTATTCAACAAATCAATCTCATTCGCTTTCAGCCACGAAGAGGGAGATGATGCCATGAAAGCGACCAGTGGCGTTATGTCCATGCGTGAGCTTTACACTGCGACGTTATTAGTGCCAACATTTTTGGTCTTCTTCTTGCGGGAGCTCATGGCGTATTCACGGCTGGTACCGTTCTCCAACTTTCTTAGTGGTTTCCTGCAAAAGAAGGAAAACAAGTGTTGGCCCATGGTATTCGAAATAAGAAAGTACAACAATAATACCACCAGTATTGAAATCACCCCCTCATGCTGCTGAAATAGCCATGGCTGTGGTGCACTGTGCGTTCTGACCCCTTTCTATCAGAGCCGACATTAACATTTTGTACAACAGGAGTTCCTCTTTGGGATCAGACCAGCCATTGGCTAGCCTTCGTGCATCAATAATAACTTGTTAAAGTCTACCCGGTTCTACTTTCTTACACTAGATTCTTACACTTCTGCTTCAAGAACATTAACTTCAAGAATGGACTCTTCACATCCTACCAAAAAAAACATTCCCTCATAGGTGCTTTTGTGATAAAATAATTAGCCAGTGTTATTCACTTCATTTGGCAGTGGTATTAATGTTATGGCTGATTGTTTTGGTGTGAAGCACTTGTACAGAGGCAGGTCAGTGAAATATTTCTGTTCCAGCACAATAACAAAATGATAAATTTTCTCTCTTGTAGTCCTCCTACGGTCTCCCTACCTACTCTAACAAGGAGCGGAGTTAACGACGCCCACATGATGCTGGAATTCTCTTGGTCTGTGTAAGACAGTATTACTCAACATGGCCTATTCATGCACCCCTCTGTCTCCCTTTCATTACCTCACTGGTTATTATATTTCTCCACTGCACTGTGTCTTATACGTGCCAGCCAGTGGTCTTTTTAGTCTTATGTAACACAGAATGGAGCTGAATACAGTGCAGTGCAGCCATTGTTCCTCAGACTACTGTACACTTGCTCTATTGGTTCTTAGGTCCCTAAAGGTACATCAGGGCCCCTGTCTTTGTTCCTCTTGTGACAATGTTCCCACCACATCATATGAGAGAGAGTCAGTCATGCAAGGCTACAACTTTGAGCTAAATCTCGAAATTGTCTTGGGTTTTAGGGGAAAACACAGTCTACTGGGAAAGCATTTAAGTCCCAAGATAGCTCTATAATTGTGTACAGAGCAAAGCATCTCTAGGACAGCTGTCTCAAACATGTGCTCCGGTCCCTGATGGGGGATGGAAGTGGGTACCACTAGAGGCTCTTATTAGCTTTTGCATGTGGCTGTTGGTAAGTCATCATAATTTTATACCCAAAACCACTTATTTCTGACACAATGTAATACAGCTAAGAAGTTCTCACTTTAATGTAAAGGGAGAATATACAGGAAATTGCATTTTGTTTTAGGGTAGAGAAGCTGGTATACAGCCGTAGTGTTACCATATTTATACTGTCAGTCAAAATACATAAGATAAACAATTATTAGTCCCAGAAGTGTGAAAAACATAATTCAGTGTCTATCTGTAAATTTATTTACACTAATCAGCCATAATATTAACACTACTGGCAGTAGAAGGGAACAATTTATTTAGTTATTTATATATATTTATATTAGTTCGTTAGTATATCGTAATATTTAGTTAGTTCATTTATTTAGTTATTTATTACATTGGCATCTTTCAGGGGAGTGGAATATAATAGGCAGCAAGTGCACAGTCAGAGCTTGAAGATGATGTGCTGGAAGCAGAAGCATATCTGAGCCACTTTAACATGGGCCTTATTGTGATGGCTAGAGCATCTTCAAAACAGTAGGTCTGAGTAGTCACCTATGAAAAGTATGTTACCTACCAAATGTCAATCTTATAGAAACGGGGCAGAACACAATGCACCACAGTCAGGGGGACCTACTCAATAGTAGGCAAGTGGTGTTAATGTTATAGCTTAGCTTAGCAATGCCAGATTGTGAATGGGAGAAAATTGGTCTTAGTAAAGTGATGCATGGGCTTTGTGGACATCCCATTTGGGTGTCCCATGTTCCTGGTACCACGGTGGATCCTCAATAATAGATGGCAGCAGTTGACACATGGCAGGTGGTGACACAACACTTCACAGAATTGATAAATATTTCATACCAAAGCTGTTCAAGTGCAGTGCACATCCCCGTTTGAAGTTTTGAGACCAGAACAAGTGTTGTGCTGTTGAAAACACACTGTAATGGTGTGAGATAAGCAACAAGGCAGCAAGTACATTCAAAAACATGAAAACTGCAGGAGATCTGACTCCTAATTGTGCTGCTATGGATATCATAGCCATAGATATTTCATTTAATCTTTCCAGTTTCAACTTGAATGACGCCAGGCTATTTATATGATGCACATTCTGTTTGTTTTTCTACGTTGTGACGGGTATATGAAATTCTCCAACTGCTTTCCTAATGCTGCTGTGCCCTTCAATTATGAAGCAAAAGCACTGAGTAAACATCCATTCAGCTTTTCCAGGATTTCCTCGGCAGTGACGTGAGCGGAATTTATTTCCACTTAAGCCCTTTTTGCCATGAACGGATGACTGGCACAAACACAGATAAGGCTCTCAGTCTAAGTCATCAGAGGCTGCTGCAGCAGCAGGGCCTCCTCTGGCATCAGTATGTGTGGCAGTATCCCGGCCAGTCTGCATCTTTGGGGAAGCCCGGCAGTAAAGGGGCTGCGGAGACTATAATACTATAATATAATATAAGAGTCTCCTGGTTGTTATTGACTTAGACAGCTCACAGCCACTGTTCAGTTACAGCTTTGCACTTTTCACTTCCTCTTAGACCTTTTCCACATGGGCATTCACATTTACATTTACATTTTTGGCATTTGGAAGACACTCTTATCCAGAGCGAAGTACAGGGCTTTGTAGTCCTCAGAGAAAATCTGTCCCACTCACCAGTAAATTCATGTTAAGAGCTTAGGTTAAGTTAGAGCTGCTAGTCCACTAAGATCCTACCAGAGCTGAAGCTAGTCTTAACATATACATATTTTTACTCAAACACACATACTGCAGTGCCTCCTACATTAAAGACATGGCACATTTTAATCTAAGAGCACAGATGTTACATGTGGGAGCACTTTAAATCTCATTGGATGATTAAGAAAATGCAAAAATGCTCAATTTTGCATCAATAAGCTTGATTATCTCAGAAATAAAAGTAGTCTCTGGTCGATGCTAAACCCCAGAACTCAGAGTGTCAAACTTGATTGCTGAGGTGAGTTCTGTCAAAGGAAAGAAACACTGGCATTACTGCCATATCTTCTGCACATGCTTTTAGGGTGGACCTTCTCGTGTCCAGATGAAGTAAGTAGCTATGTCTTGTCAACCTCTCTTGTCAAAAAAATAACTCTATAAAGTGCATAGAAGAAACTAACTAATGGTAAAAAATAAATAAATAAATAAATAAATAAATAAAATGATCAGTCTAGTTCATTACGTCTTTACCATATATGTATCACAAATGCTCAAACAAAAGGCTACAATCACAGCTTCTATGGCAACATATGGTAATACGGTAGCTGACTGTTGAGTTATTGTTGACCCCTGTTATATATATTTTAAACTGTAGTATCTGAAATACTTTCATGATGATAAATGGATATGATGGATATTTTAGAGGTGATTTTGAGAATGAGTATTCAAGTACCAATAAACATTTAGAATGCTAATCACTAAAGTCAGTAAAAAGCCTTCACTGTTGTTTTGTTTCATTCTTGTTTGTGACTTCAAATCATCTATGTATCAGTGTTTCAACTGAACGTACATCACCAGCAGGATGACCCTATCAACTCTCTTAAATTGAAGTTTATATTGTGCTTCTGATGGCAGTGGTAGACCCTCAAATTGTCTCCCTTATGTTTCAGTAACTATGATATCAGAGTCCATTTCTTAGACTGGAGGAGAAATGGGGTTCCTGGAAATGAGATTGATGTCAGATTGAAGTGCTGTCTACCATCACCAGCTTGTTTTTTGTCAAGATAACAGGAAGGGAAAGGTAAAAAAGCCTTCAACTTAACCAAGAGAAGTTATGGTTCTAAATTTCAGATGACCCCTGAATTCCAAATTCAAGAGATAGCTGGCTAAAGATGACATTGTGCTTACTGGTGAGCTCTTACAGGTTTAGACTTCAGGACATGACCTGCTTGCATGTATAAAAGATGCAGCTGCGACTGAATGACTGGCCATATTAATTTATTAATAATGCCTTGAGTTTGGGGCTGCAGCATCCATCTCACCGCAATAACACATTCCTGCTAGTGTAGCATTAAAACGAGTATGCCCCCTGGCTACAGAAGGCTGGAGAATTGCCATAATGAATTCCAAGGCCAGCCACTCATTACTTCCGCTGCCTGCGCTTACCCTTGCCTCTTTGAGAACACAGGGAAAACGTCCCTGCTGAAAAATGCCACATTAAACCACAGATGTTGCACAACCAATGTGGACTCACAGACTCTCTCTTGTAGAGTGATGTTTACTACAAGCCGATGTTCGTTTTGTCTTTGGTAATTAAAGCAGAGCTGGCAGTGATACCTGAAATCATCCCTAATGTTTGTAATATTATACTGAAATAAAAAAAGCCTGGCTCATCTGTACATTATGAATCTGCTGTGCTTCCATTTACCCTGATCTACTATCTCTTGGGTTTCTGGCTGCCTCATACATTTCAACCTGTTGCTCCAGGTTCCAGGCTTTAACTGATTCACCTTTATGAACTGAGATTCTAGGTTAATCATCAACCAGAAGAGGATGGATTCCTGAGTCATGGTTCTTCCCAAGGGTTGTTTTTCCCGCTTAGGGAGTTTTTCCTCACCTCTGGCTCCATTGGCTCACTCATTAGGAGCTTGGATCCAGATTCTGTAAAGCTGCTTTCAGGCAACATCGGCTATTAAAAGCATTACAGGAATTAAAATTCAAAATGGGGGGCCTCTGAAATAAGAACAATGGCCAGGATTGATCAAAACATTACAATACATTACAAACACTAAACAAAGGTGCTGAATTTTCTTTTGTGAAAATGAATGATTAAATATTAGCAGATTACTAATTTATGATTAAATTGCTTTTCTTTTGTTCATATTATGTGACTAGCAATGGTAAACAACATGTGTAAAGTAATCTGACTACTTGTCTAACAATAAAAAAAATAATTACCAGCCTTTGCCAACTGAAAGTGTTGTGTAGGTCTCCCTCATGTATCTGCAAGACTGGTCCTGCATGGTGGCTGATATAGAATAAGATGTTCATGTCTCTAGGTGAGCATGTAGCTGGACTATTTTAATGAAGATCTGTTCCCCTGACTCAGGAGGGGCAGAAAGCCCCAGTTTCAGTGCAGCCAAGTGACTTGCTAATACTCCATGCCAGGTTCTCAAAAGTAACTAACAGTGTGTGCTTTACCCAGTCTATATATATTTCTTCTCTCCCTTACTCTCCAAACCTTCTAAGCTGTAAATTGAATGCCAGAGATGTGTTATGCCTATGTTAGATGGATTTATGGTGGTGGGTCCATGCTAATACATAAATACCATCATACCAATCATTACCATATTTCCCCAATGATAGGCCACAGCTTATAGCTTATATATGAGATTTACAAACCTGCCTATTGCATGCTACTTGCTTAAATGGGATGAATTGAAAACCCATTCACTAATTAACATGAAAACCTATTCACTAAAAGTATAATTCAGTACAAAAAGACGACAAACCCAAATGATTAGTTGAATTTAAATGCACTGTATACTGCATCAAAAAACAGTTCAAAAAGCAACACAAAGAAAAAGATATTACTTCAAAATCAGACCCATAAATGCTGTAGTTGTCACCAAACAACTTGATTTGTGCTGCTTTGCTGTCTCTGATGTTGTACATGCTTTAGTCATCGGTATCACCCTCTGATGTTGCAGAAGCGACTTTGTAAAACAACAGAGCTTAAAACTCACTTTACCGATCTTGCCTAATCATGAAGTCTTCAGACCCACAGTTATATTGACATTAGTGATGGGAATTGTGACTCTTTCAAGAGAGTTGGTCCTTATGGCTAATCATGCAATTATGTGTAAAAAGAATTACTAATGCACAAAACATACTTTATATCAAATGTGTATTATTTATTTGGCATATTATATTCAACAGTGCTGGTGCAGGTGTTTGGAGGAAGTAGTATAGATAAGAATATTGCAATCTGCTTTTAATGCAGAGGCTTTGAACTTTGAACACCCGTAATTTGGGTGTCATATTAGACACTGATTTATCAATCAAATCACATTTTGCTGCACTGCCAAAGTTATGTTCCTTAAAGTTGCAAAACATTGCCAAACTTCCTCACTACACAAGACACATAAACGCTAATACTTGTGTTTGTAAGCAGGAGACAGCACGATTGTAATGTTCTGCTGCCAGGAAGAAACAAACACTCAGTACCCTGCAGCATATGCACAATGCTGCAGCCAGATTACTTACCAGGAGCCAAAACTTGAGAATAACTCTCTGGTTTCTGTTCTTTCCACTAGGTCCAGATTAAGTACAGGGCTGACTTTAAAGTTGTCCTTCTTACCAATAAGGCACCTAGAGGTTTAGCACCAACCTACTTGTCTGATCTAATTAAAACTTAGATTCCAAATTATCATCTCTATTCACAAAATGCTGGTCTTCTCATTTTTCCTCATACTGTAAAGCCACAGTTGGCAAAACTTTTAGATAAGAGCTCCCAGATTCCCTATGTCTGGGATGCTGAATCAGTCTTAGGTCTTTAAATTTCCACTAAAGACCTACTATTTGAACTTTGCTTTTCCCCACCTCACTATATAGAATGTGTATCTATGGCCATTGGTGCCGCTGTACATGCCTGTGTTATCTTCTGTCCCTGTCACCTAGTGTCAAATCTTCATCCCTCCTGTTTCACTCAGTCTCTCTTGGAGCATGTGTGCTCTGTCTGTAACCCCTGCCCCTCCTGCTCAGTGCGGACACTGAGCACCATGCATCATGTTATTGACTAATCGTGCTAAACGTGTGGTTTGAAAAAAAAAAAAATAGAGAGACCCCAGGCAGAATCGTTCACATGCGCCGATAATTCACTTTAACGAGTGGACTCTAAGAGCAATTTAGTTCACAACCGAAACATCACATCACAACACATCTATCCAAATAATAGCCAGAATGTACAGAATGTGACTGTCTTTGGAAGCCTGGAAACAGCTGCTGGCTAAGAGCAGATCAGCGACTCCATCTGATGAAAACACTGAAAATTCTCTCTGATGACCTGACGAACTGAGCACTTTTGATGCACAACCACCATGTATGACAACAATGAACAGTAGTGTTGGGGGTAATGTGGTACAAAGTAACATCTTAGTAATGTAATGTAATTACTTTTCCTGTAACATTTAGTGTAACATTAATGTAATCAGTAACTTCTTGGGATGCAGCTGTTTGAGATTTGTAGGCTAATCCAGTCAGGAGATTCCACGGCAGCCACATACCAGACTAGATTTACATCCGTGAGTCCACTCCAGCTTTTGGAAAAAGTAAGAAACACATTCATCTGAATTCTATTATAATAGAAAGTGAACTTTCCATTGTTGAAAAGTATTATCTTGCATTGGCCTGCAAACTAAGCATTTTTTCATTCTGTCATTCTGGCTTTGGAGCTTGGAATGCTACATTTGAGCCCTGTGTGATTCATAATAAAATACTTTAGATATGGATTTAGCTTCAGCACCGATTTATGAGCACTTGCTTCTTTAAAAGCAGCGGCTTAACAAACTCATCTCAGTGCTGCAAAATTCTCTGGTTCCAACACCACTAGTGCAACTCAGGACACTGAAAACAACACTCAATGCTGAAACTCTCATTGCCACCTAAGAGACATACAGCAGGGAGCTGGCTGGCTGAAGGGAATGCCTAATGCAGTATGCTTTGTACATTTCTGCTTATTCAGGGAAATTCTGACCTGAAGGAGACAAGGTAAATTTTTTTTTATTTCTTTTTTGTTTTTTTTGGATGGAAAAGCTAAAGACTGGGCATCTAAATTGTGAATACGGAAGAGTCACATTTTACAGAGCACCAATGAGTTCTTGGACTGTTTCAAACAAGTGTCTGATTAACTTGTTGAAGTATATCACCAACATTAGATTCATCTGAAGCAGAGCTATTGCAAATTGGAGTTATACCCAACACCTGCACCCTATGTCACTCATAGCACATGTAGTAGAAATGGACATTGAAGTAAACATTGCCCTTTCAAACCACAGATATCTCATGAGCAGATGAGAGAGAATAAATGTGTAAATTTATTGAAATCTTTATCAGTGACTTTGCCAAGCAGTATCACCTCAATGCATTAGATGATTCAGAGGCTCCAGGGAATTTCATTCAGGAAGAGGTTGTTGCAAAATTCAACATTTCCAAACCTTCTACTTCTACTGCATCTGTATTAAAGAATTAAATGGTCAACCTCTAGGCACAGGGAGTGTAAACAGCAAACAGTTCAACTAATGTTAAGAGCAGGACCTTTAAATTTAGAAACAATGTTATTTTTTGTTACTGAATCCCTTATAATCAAGGGACATGGAAGAAATAGTGGACCCTGTTAGATAATAGTTCATATTTAGACACTGTATTGCTTACTGCGCTCAAAATAAAGTTACTGTTAAATTCAGTTACTTGCTACCACTCATCAACCCTGCTCTAGAAAAAAGAACAACATTTTTATGAAACTCGATTCACGCAGTGCTTATAATCTTGTAAGGTTCAGGGAGGAAAAAAGAGAAAACTACCACACACTTTCAGTATTCCAATCATTCATGGATGAGATTTTCAGGGAATGACTGATGACTTTCTTATAATGTACATTGATGATTTGATCATTTACTCAACTAATATATCTGAACACACCGGTCATTTAAAGCATTCTAAAGACTCAAGGACCATTCACTGTTTGCAAAGGAGACAAATGAGAATTTCATCAGTCATCAGTGACTAGGTTATGTGCTAAGTGAGTCAGGTTGATGTATAAAGCCAAGGTGGTAATTAATTGACTTTTGAATCTCAAAAGGATTTTCAGTGCTTCAATTATTAGCGTGTTTTTGCGGGAGTCCAGCATTTTATAGCACTGCTCAAGGAAAAAGTTAATAATTATTGCCAACTCCTCTTGCCTTAGCTGCTTTCCAGGAACACATAGCCTGTTCACCACTGCAGTCATAAAACTGGCTTTCCCAAAGTGGAGACATTGGCTTAAGAGAGTGAAAATACCTGCTGTACTGTATTATATTCTAGGTGTATAAAAAAATTTCAATATGGCGATATATTGTCATTCTTGCTCATTTGATACGATAATCGATATGCCCACAGGCACTATCGATATTTAAGTTAATAAACTAATAAATTCACTATTTCTTCTTTCCTCTGGGTGGTGCTGCCCAGCCACATTTACATGTAAATTTAGATTTTGGCTTTTAGATCATTGATAAAAAAGATTATTTTGTGATGGCCACATCTCTGCACGTCTCTTTTCCACACATTAATCCAAGAATTTAGCACAGAATTGCATGTCCCCGCCAATATCTAGCGTTTGCTGAACTGTCCTAAGCAATCATTTTGATCAGACAGAAATGTATTGCTCCATAATCTGTCTGGTATACACAGAATTAAACAAGCTGGCTTTGGCAGAAGCCGTATTTTATGTGAAGCAATGCATCGTGGACTATGCAGTGTCTGGTGTGGAAAAATAGGTTGTATGGATAGGGAGTTGTAGTTTGGTTGGGAGTATGATGCTAGTGCAACTTGCAAAGTAAAAAAAATTTAAGCTGAAGTATTAGTTTTTCCATGCTTCTGATCACAGTTGCAAAGCAAATACAGGATAAGTAAAAATAGCATTGCTGTTATTTATGTACATTAATAACGCATCCACATGTTTCTGTGATGTATTGCTATGTCATTGTTGTGCGGTATAGCAATATTATCATTATCATGGGCTGCGTATCGAATCATGAGGTGCCCTGCAATTCCCACCCCTATTATATGCTGATCACAAGAATCTCATCAAACCTCAAAGAGGCTAAAATACTGAATGCATGACAAGAAACATGGGCCATGTTTCTCATGTGCTTTTCTTTCACAGCACTTAATCTTTTTCTCCTGTTTTGTTGCACCTATTAGATGGGAAATACTCAATCACGTCAAACAGATGAATCATTTAAATTCTTCCCCAATAGAACCCCCTCAGGAAAAGACATTTGTTTCAGCTTCCTTTGGAAAAAAATGTATGCAGTGGGCTCATACTTCTATGGCAGGGGTGTCAAAGTCAAATGGACGGAGGGCCAAATAAAAAATTTAGCTACAAGCAGAGGGCCGGACTGATCGAATGTTCATTGAAAAATTGTAAAATGACGCATATAGTCAAGTAAACCAAATTGAACCTACTGAAAACCTAACAAATATATTCCAATATGATCAGATAAATAAAGCAATATTTTCTTATGGCTCTGTCAATAATCTTTAATTTTCAACAGGGACAAAACACAACTTTACTTTATATAAAAATACCCATAACATGAACATTAAATGAAAGAAGTCAGCACCATCAGTAGCCTAATATTTTCTCTTTTAGCAAAAGTGGGCTAAATTTACTTCAAAGAAAAAAATACTAACAGCAATTTTCTGTCATTCACTCAACTGGAATATTTTTAAAACATAATTGGATTGAAATACAATAAAATAAAGTGCAAAAAAACTACTAACTTAAGGAAAAACGATAAACTATTAAAGAAACGGGCAAACTCCGCAGCACCACTGCCGCATATTTTGCCCTCAGTGCATCATTGCATTGGAGGTCAATCAACTCCATTTGCAAATGGATACTGAGCAGTTCAAACCTGCTTTTTGTGCTTCAAAGTCAGCAAATCGGCGTCGGAAGTCGATAAGCAGCGAGCTTACTAAATTTATCAGCAAATATACTCCGACTCCCACCTTGTTGAAACCCCCGGTTCTCAGTATCCACCTTCCGTTTTGCCATTTTTCATGGGTATCTGAAACTTAACTTTACGGTTATTCTAACGACTGCTGTGCGTCACTGGTGCGTCACCGTTGCATTGTGGGAAATGTAGTATTGGTGCGTCTGCGGGCTGCCGGCTTGCTGCGGTCTGCGGGCCGTGTTCTAATAATAAATCAATATCATCCCAGGGGCCGTAGAAAACCTTTCAACCCGCGGGCCTTGACTTTGACATATGTGTACTATGGGAATGGTACATCCTGGGGTAACAAAGACTAACAAGAACTTGGCAAACAGGATCTAGTGGTCCAAAATTAATGATGTCATATGTGACTTTGTTCTGTCCTTTCCTATATGTAATCATTCTGCAGTTCTCCTACAACCCCTGTCTACTCTACACATACCCTAGACCCATGTGGCTGTGGATTTTATCACTGACCTACCTCCTTTGGATGATTACTGCAGTTATCATTGACTGATTAAAAAAATTTTTTTGTCTCATTCCGTTCCAAGTCACACCTTTAATGGATTAACAAAGGTTTTCTCCTTTTAGGGATATTTGAAGAATTTCAGTGACAGGGGTCCTCAAATCATGAGCTGTATGGAGGGCATTTTTTCGAGGATTGCATGTCACAGTGAATCTCACTTCCGTGAACCACTCTAAAAGCGATGGAGATATTGAAACAAGAAGTGGGGAGGACTGTTCTTCATCTCAGTCTACATGGGCTAAGTACCTACAGTACATTTGGAAGAATATGCTCAACATTGCTTGTACCATAACTGGACACACTCCTTTTCAATGTGTGTTAGGCCATCAATCTCCATTAGTATACTATTCACCCTACTATTCATACTCTGTTTTGCCAAAAGTATTCACTCACACATCAAAATCATTAAATTTATATATTTCAATCACTTCCATGGCTACAGATGTATAATTTCAAGCATCTAGGCATGGAGACTGCTTCTACAAACATTTGTGAAAAAATAGGTCGCTTTCAGGAGCTCAGTGAATTCCAACGTAGTACCGGATGCCATCTGTGCAACAAGTCCAACCATGAAAATTCCCCACTACTAAATATTCCACAGTCAACTTACAGTGATATTATACCAAAATGAAAGTGATTGGGAACAACAGTAACTCAGTCACGAAGTGGTAGGCCACATAAAATGACATAGTGGGGTAAGTGGATGCATAGTGTAGAGGTCAAAAACTTTCTGTAAAGTCAATCGCTACAGACCTCCAAATTTTATGTGGCCTTCACATTAGCTCAAAAACAGTGCATAGAGAAATTTGTGGAATCAGTGCATTCAGCTGCATCCAAACCATACATCACCAAGTACAATGCAAAGCGTTGGATGCGGGGGTGTAAAGCACCACCTCTGGAGCAGTTGAGACATGTTCTCTGGAAAGACGAATCACATTTACATTTTACATTTACAGCATTTGGCAGACGTACATGGTGAGCGGTTGGGGGTTAGGTGCCTTGCTCAAGGGCACTTCAGCCTGCTGTCCAGTTCAGGATCAATTAGAGCAGAGACTGCGAGCCAGGCCTTCTAATCCAACATCAGTGTCTGACCTTAAAAATGTGCTTTTAGAAGAATGTTAAAAAAATTCCCATAATCACACTCCATTGTGGAAAGCTTGCCCTGAAGAGTTGAAGCTGTCATAGCTGCAAAGGGTGGGCTGACATCATATTAATCCCTATGGATTAAGAATGAGATATCACTTAAGTTCATATGCAATGTAACAATAGGATTTCTGTTACTTATGTAAATTAATAATGCATCCCCGTTTTTCTGCGATGTATAGCTATGTCATTGTCATTATTTATATTGATTCGCAGAAGTGTGGTATTGCAAAATTTTTGTTATAGCGGGTCTTCCTCCTTCCTCCAAACACAACAAGTTGAGTTGAGGCCAAAAAGCTTGATTTTGGTGTCATCTGACCACAGAACCTTCATGCAAACAATCTGTGAATCATTCAGACAAGCTTCAGATGGGCCTTCACATGTGCCTTCTTGAGCAAGGGGACTTTGCAGGCACTGCAGGATTTTTATCCATTATGGCGTAATGTGTTACCAATGGTTTTCTTGGTGACTGTGGTCCAAGCTGCCTTGAGATCATTTACAAGCTCCTTCAGTGTAGTTTTAGGCTGATCTCTCACCTTTCTCATGATCATTGTAACCCCATGAGGTAAGACCTTGCATGGAGCCCCAGACCAAGGTCGACTCATGGTAATTTTGTGCTTCTTCCATTTTCAAACAATTGCACCAACAGTTGTTTCCTCCTTATGATTTTATAGCCCATTCAAGCTTTGTGCAGAGCTACAATCTTGTCCCTGACATCCTTAGTCAGTTCTTTGGTCTTGTCCATGGTGAAGAGGTTGAAGACTGATTGATTGATTGAGTCTGTGGACAAGCGTCTTTTATACAGGTGACTAGTTGAGACAGGTGTCTTTAATGTGGGTGATGAGTTGAGAAAAGGAGTATCTAACTGGTCTGTGGGAGCCAGAACTCTATCTCTCACTGTTAAAATAAACCTACCATTAAAATTACAGACTGTAAACTTTTTTAAAAAATCAGCAAAAAGTCAAATAATTAGTTCCTACACTGTAACTGGAGCAAGGGTAGTGTTTGTACAGTTTTTATTTTCAGAATTATGCAGACAATATTATTAGAGCTACAAACGTCCCTCAAAATGATCATTCTCAGTTCCTGCAGTGTGGACACACAAAAAGACAAAACTTCCTCCAATTATTCTAAGAGCTATGAAAGCTATGTTCCTCCAGTCCAAAACCATCTATTGTTGGGAGCTGTGTGGACATAGCTGAAGTGATTGTAAAGTTTGTAATTCGTAAAAGTCATGAGAGTTGTCAACCAGTTCAGATTCAATCAAGACATCTCACATAAAGAATTAGATAAATTACTTAAAAGAGCCCTGAAGTGCTATAGTGGTCTGAAAAAGTGTTTGCCCCCTTTCTGATTTCTTATTTTTTTCCATGATTGTCACATTTAAATGTTTCAGATCATCAAAGAAATGTAATTATTAGTCAAAGACAACACAAGTAAACACAAAATGCATTTTTAAGAGAAAAATGATATTGTATTATTAAGGGAGAAAAAAAATAAAAATGGCCCTGTGTGAAAAAGTGATTGCCCCTAAAAACTGGTTGGGCCACCCTAGCAGCAACAACTGCAATCAAACATTTGCAATAATTGCAATGAGTCCTTTACTGCTGTGGAGGAATTTTGCCTCAGTCATCTTTGCAGAATTGTTGCAGTTCAGCCACACTGGAGGGTTTTTGAGCATGAACCACCTTTTTAAGGTCATTACACAGCATCTCAATAAGATTCAGGTCAGGACTTTGACTAGACTCCACTCCAAAGACATAATTTTGTTTTCCTTCAGCCAATCAGAGGTGGACTTGCTGGTGTGTTTTGTATTACTGTCCTAATGCAGAACCCAAGTTTGTTTCAGCTTGAGGTCACAAACAGATTGTCGGACATTCTCCTTCAGGAGTTTTTGGTAGACAGCAGAATTCATGGTTCCATTTATCATGTCGTCTTGGCACTCTGCCATGCAGGCCATTTTTGCCCAGTATCTTTCTTATGGTGGAGTAATGAACACTGACCTTAACTGAGGCAAGTGACGAATGAAGTTCTTCAGATGTTGTTGTGGGGTCTGTTGTGACTCTTGGATGAGTTGTCGCTGCACTCTTGGGGTAATGTTGGTTGGCTGGCCACTCCTGGGAAGGTTCACCACTGTTCCATGTTTTCACCATTTGTGAATAATGGCTCTCACTGTGGTTTGCTGGAGTTCCAAATTTTTAGAAATGGCTTTATAACATTTTCGAGACAGATTGATCTCAATTACTTTCTTTCTCATTTCTTCCTGAATGATCTTGGCATGATATCTAGCTTTTTTTTAATCTAGGATTTTTTGGTCTACTTCACATTGTCAGGCAGGTGTGATGAACCCCTGTTATGTTTTAACAGGGGGGGCAATCGCTTTGTCATACAGGGGCATGTAGGTTTGGATTTTTTTTTCCATTAATAATAAAATCCTTTACTTAAAACACATTTTGTTGTCATTGACTAATATTTCATTTTGTTTGATTATCTGAAACATTTAACTGTGACAAACATAGAAAAAAAAAATCATGAAGGAAGCAAACACTTTTATACACCAATGTGTGTAACAATTAAAGATAAGTAAAAAAAAATTCCTGCGTTGTTTGGACAGGTGTGTGGGATACCAAGGTGGGACAAAAAAAAACAAAAAGTAAGTGAAGTGTGCATACCTTTTAATGGCTTTGTAGCAGATGATGAGAGTTAAGAGTAGAAAGAAAGTTGAAGTACATCCTGCTGTCGCAACCACAGTAAAGTCCATCCACCAGGGCCTCAGGAGAGGAACCGGAGGCTCGGCCACTAAAAGAAGAAAAAAGAGAACTGCTACAAACATAATTTCTCCAAAAACACCCATAGTATTTACACCAATCTGCCATAACATTAACACCACTGACAGGTGTAGTGAATACAATGAATATCTAGTTATTTCATTTCAATTACTTATTACTGAGCCACTTCAACAATGGCTTTATTGTGATGGCTTGAGCATCTCCAAAATGGCAGATTTTGTGGAGGGTTCCAGGTATGCAGTAGTTTGTATCTACCACAAGTGATCCAAAGCAGGACAACTACAGGGTCATTGGTACCCAAGGCTTACTGATGCATGTGGGGAGTGAACGCTAGCCCGCCTGGTCTGATCTCAAAGAGCAGCTCATGTTGTACAAAATGTTAATGCTGACTCTGACAGAAAGGGATCAGAACACCGTGCACCACAGTCAGAGCTATTTCAGCAGCATGAGGGGTACCTACTCAGTATTAGGCAGGTGGTCTTAATGTTGTGGCTGATCAGAGTATATTGGTTAATTTATCATGAAATACTAACAGGGTGAAAAATAATAAAATATAAAATAAAATAAAATAAAAAAAATAAAAATAAAATAAAATCTCTCTTTCTCTCTCTCTTTCTCTCACTCACTCACTCTCTATCTTACACATAAACACATAAACACATACACACTCCCATACTATCTATGTCATTCCATAGGCTGAGTACATGGATCAGTCATGAATCATTTAGTAGAGCTACTTTGGCTGGGATCATTACAACCACTCAATACTCAAAAGCATGAGAACACACACATTATAGTACAGACACACAAGCTTCTATTTGTTGTTTTATTTATTTTGTTAAGTTAGTCTAAATGATAATAGTCTAAGTCATCTAAATTAGTATAAATCATGTTCATCAATTATAATAATGCTTAATAATTTGATACACCACTTCACATACCTAATACTGTGGCATGGGCATGGGCTCCACAAGACCTCTGAAGGTTTGTTGTAATATCTGGCAAGAAGCAGCAGAACCCTAAGTCCTGAGAACACCACCAGAACCACCACAGTCACCTCACTCAACCTCCACTGTTTCTCTGTCCATTACCTCACCCCCACACACGGACAAAGAGACTGCTTCGACCCCTCAAGCGTTGCATCCAACAGACCAGCTCTTCGACACCAATGACAACTCAGAGCACAGAATGTCCTTCATCTCCCCTGACTGGAATAAATTCAGCACGCTCTTTACTATCTACTGATAGCAGCAAGGGAAAAAACTGATCTTACTGACCACAGTGGTAACATTAATAACTGCGCACAGCATGAGCTGAGATGCAACTCCACTAGTTTTGCCATCTCCATCTTGTTTTGCCTATTCCAGTTCTGATAGGGAGTAAGAGGAACAGGGTAAAGTGACACATTGGGGTGCACTTAAATCAAATCTATATTTTAAAGTAAGAATGAATTAGGGATACACTGATCAAACCATTTCAGTCCTAATACCTGGGCTTTGGGCATGGGCCAGGGCTGAGCATTATCTAATACTTGGGCTTTGGGTATGGGCTGATACTAAGTACTTTTTTTATACTGTTTTACATTCAGTCAAGTAAACATTTTTATCTGTCATGGTGTCATATTGATCAACAGGAAGCTGTGCAAACAGTGCATCTGTAACAGTAAATCTGACATGCTGAAAGTCATGTGATGCTGTAAGGTGTCTTCTAAATATGCATCATCTGCAAAAATCACAAACAATTGCACTTTCATGCATATTCATTTGTAAAGTGCCTCTGGCTGTAAGTACAAGCTCAGCTTCAAAAACCTAGACTGGAATGCTGGCCCAGTTCATTACCCCCCCTATCTGTATTGAACCACTAATTTAATTAACTCGTCTGAGTTTTAATCAGGGGCTTCTCCAGGGGAAGCTGACTACACTGCCTGGCAGAGCAGCAGGCAAACATCTCACAAGCTGCTCCAGGCATATGGGGAACTCCCCAAGGTCAACCAGTGCATGATTAGCCCACTGTTTGTGCACTTTCCTGCACCAGCATGGAAAGAAAATACTTGTATTTCAGCAAAGACGGGGAAAACTCTCCAAATCATGCCCTTGTCAAACTTCATAACACTTTAGCACAGCTCACCAGCAGCCTCCCAAAATCACCAACCTTCTCTAAACATGCAAACTTTTGGGATTTCTCCCTTGCCTCCTACACTATTGATTCACTCTGTGCAGTCTTACAAAAAACTTACAGCAATTTACAAATATTTACACCAATCAGCTATAAAATTAACCTGCCTAATATTGAGTAGGTCTGACCCCTTTCTATATGTGCTGCTTGGTGCCAGCTTCCAGACCTTCAGAGGTCTTGTGAAGTCCTTGCAACACTGTATTAGGCAGGTGGTTTTATTGTTACAACTGACTGTAGACAAACACTTTAATGACATGTTATTAATTATGGCAATGACATTTCTTGCTGATATTGCTTATAACCTGAGCATGGTTCCAGAGAAGCCCCTACCTGTGGGGATCAGCATTGGAGGAGGAGGTGGGGGGGGAGGTGGGGGAGGTAGAGGTGGATAGGTCCTGCAGTGGCAGAGCGACTGGCACTGCTCACGTCCTCTCTGAGTGCCAAGCTGTGAGCATGACCTCTGAAGCTCAGCCTGAGTGAGAGAGAGAGAGAGAGAGAGAGAGAGAGAGAGAGAGAGAGAGAGAGAGAGAGAGAGAGAGAGAGAGAGAGAGCATGAGTAGGTGGGAGTAGGAGAATATGCATGAGCGAAAGATGAAGAGAGATAGATGCAACAACAGACCATGCACGTACAGCGTGACATATTGTGTGGGCTGCGATGCACCAAGAGGAGATCCACTACGATTGTTGCCCACATGACGGAGGTGTGACTACACAATTCAACTGTTGATAAAACCTCGAAAAGCACAAAGCAGAAAGATGCTTGCATTGATGACACACTTTCCAGAGTCAACATAAGCTAAGTAAACTGAGAGCTTTACCTGCAGAACCAGCACACCAATCAGGAACATGATTTGTCTCGCTCTCTGGAAAAAAATTCACCCACTCATGAAGCTGCCTTTAGGACTGGTGGTCCATTGAGAAGACATTAGTCTTGATCCTTAACCCCATTACACGCCTACAGATTCTTATTAGCGTTTGTGTGGGCATGGAAATATGGACGCTGACCCAGATGGCAGGGCTACAGTACAATGTCTTTTTGGCTCAAGCTGTCTACACAAAATCGTGGAAGTGCTTCCTGTTTGCCTACAAAACTAAGAACCTACCAGTTCGCTGTTCTGTTCCTGGAGTACCCCTTGTATCCCTTGCACAAAGGGTGGCTGGGGGGTTCAGACTGGGGGCTAGATTGGGACTCACTGGCCTACAGTACCATGTCAGTTCCTAAAAGAACCCTTTTTAAAAATGAGATGTGTGTGAACATTTATAAAAAAAAAAAGCTTCTTTACCAGTTAACACCCATTACCTTATATGGAGGTTCTTCAACCTTTAAAAAGGTTATAACATTCATTCTTCAAACTGATTATCCCAGAGAGCTTCAACACTCCACAGGGACGCACCTGTGACCAACTCAGGGATCGAACCCAGGACTTTCATGCAATAGCTCTAACCACTGCACCACAGAAGGCCCAAAATTGTATTTTATTTTCTTCATGTAAGGTCCACTATGTGTGTGTTTTTCTATTATCAACTACTTTTCCAACCTGCATCACTTACAATTAGTGTGCTTCTGTTACAGTATGCTGACTATTACTGCAGTCCAAGCTGAAACAGTGCTTATAACTTCAGTGTGAGGGGGCGGGGCTGCTGTAGGTTGAATAGGTTTGTAGTACTGTATCTCAAAGTGTTTGGTTTTGTGTCATCACAGAAGCAATTAATTATTTTTTGCAGCTCTATTGCCCTATACAGACTTTTCATGATATAAGCCCCAATGACGTAAGTATCCATAAGCCTACATAAAATGTATTATTGCTCTGTTTTATCAAATTGCCCATGACATACAGGTATTGGCACGGTTTCCCTCATCATGTTTGTCACATGTCTGGTCATGGTCATGTGTTTCACCAGTTACATATAAGTACTCCTGTGTTTCAGTACCTATTATTGCTTGTTATACATGGTTATATGGTTATATATGGTTATCTCATGTACTTTTGTGTGGAATCTGGAAGTGTTATCCTGTGTATGTGCGTATCGCTATTAAAGCCCTTTTTGCTCACTACTACGCTGCCTACCCATGATAACCATTAAAGGTACAGTTCTTTCCCATAAAAGCAATTTGTCATATCACAGTACTGACAATATAATTGATATGCAGGGCACACATTTGCCCTATTTTAACTTTATTGGCACTTTTGCAGAATAGAAATATTTTAATAACATTTCCACTTTTCCTAAAGTTACATTATGAGTCCTGTGAGTGTTGGTGTTTTTGGAATTTTAAGTCAACAAAGCACAGTTTTCTGTCTGATGATAGTCTAAATTACATGAGAGAGACTGGTTAAAAAACAGAGACTTAATTATAAAATAAACACAAGCAGATACAAACTAAAAATATCTGATATGGCTTGGATAACAACAGGGAACATGTAACCAGACCAATCCAGGTCATCAGCTCATGATCAAACTCTTCGTGAAGTGAATCAAGTGGTTTAAAGGTGGAGAACACCTGAAACTGGGAACCATTGTTCTGGGTTATCACCCAAATAGCTGTAGAAATGACTTTTAGTCATTATGGTACTACCCCCTGCTGGAATCAGATTCCCATGAAGATCGGATCAATTCCAAATATTCCCCTGTCCCCTCAGTGCCCCAGTGTTAACTCCATGGTTATGACCTTTAATGTGTATACAGTTGCATCGACAATAAACCCCTAGCAGACTTATTTTTAATCTTTGTATGCTTTGTATCTTTTTAAATTGTCGAAACCACATTTAAGCTCAGAACCCAGCTCCCTTCAGGCAGCTTCTATAATTTATAAACACCTGGAAAACGACAGAAAGCGCATTGCCTAAATGAAGCTTGCACTCATCTTTGCAGGGACACATGCACAATGGACCAAACTACTTCATGGTAGAGTAGTAGCAGCATCTTAGTGCCTTACCTGGCACAGCAGCTTTCTTGGCACATCTGGCACAGCAGCTTACCTGGCACAGCAGCAGGAAGGATGAGAGGAAGCAGTGCCCGAACAGGCGGAGTGTGAGGGGTGCTGTGTGTGCAAGCAGTAGCATTGATCCTCCTCGGCTCTTCTCGCACACAGATCAGCGTGGGGGCAAATGGGAGGACGCATAGGACTGGACTGCGCTGGCCTGGACGTCGTCTGTTCTGGCTAGTTTAGCAAAGGGCTTTGCTGGCTCTCCTTCGTCCTTCCAGTCTTCATGTCAGCAGCCGATAGCTCTCTCTTTTTCTCTCTCTCTCTCTTTCAGTCTCGCTCTCTCTGTCTCTCTGTCTCTATCTCTCTCTCTCTGTTACTTTATGTTTTTTTGACAGTCTCTCCTCCAGAAACTTTCCTGACTTCAGTGCTGACCATCACGTCCATGCAGTCCCGTTTCAGACGCACGCTCTCAAGTGTCTCTCCACAGCATCCTCGTCCCCCCGGTCCTGGCAAGACACGCACGAGGCAGTCGAGTGGTCAGCAAGCTGCACTAGGAGCATGCATCACACCCCACAGCCCCACCACCCCCACTCACCCCCCCACCCACCTTATGCGCGATCCTTTACAACTGTGCACCCGCTCGTACCGTCCCTCACGCGTCCTAGAGTGGGACAAGACCATGCACTTGGGTCATTCTTAGCCGGGTAGAGGAGGAGGAGGAGTAGCCTGGGGAGAGAGAGCTGCTCGGAGAAAGTTCATGAAGCATGGATGCTCCTCTGGACGCTTCTCTCTCTGCGCAGCGCTGCTGAGCTCCAGCTCCAGGGGAGGGTGGGGGCAGAGAGAGGGAGAAACAGAGAGAAAGAGAGAGAGCGAGAGAGAGCATACATGCTTTAACACAAAGCAGCAGAACAAATGCAGGTACCTTAAAGTGGAAATCCACCCATCTTTCAAAATCTCTGCACTGAGAAAAAAAAACGGTTTGGTAGAGAGGAACATGCAGATTTAGAACAGTAGTGGTGTGAGGAACCCGAGGTCTGGTTTATGCTGCAAATATTGACATTTTATTTTACATTGAATTAGGGCTGAGCTGATGTGTGATCTGCAGTCCAATGCCGATATCCAATATTTTTTATGTGCATATCAGTTTTTAAAAAACTAAAATACTATCAAACTATCAATTATTTTATAAGCTGAAAATGTAGGTAAATCTAAGTACTTTAGGACAGGGTGACTAAACGTTTATATTTTCCAGAGATAAAGATGTAATCACATACAGGTCTGAAATATTGGTCATATCTTAACATCTGCCCAATGCTGATAAAATCCAAGTCCATGCAGTGGTGCTTGTGGTTAAAGACATTTTTCTAAATTTCTGCATATTCTGCATATGATATATATATAATACATTTAATCTTTTTTTAAAAGACAATGATTCAGTGTTACAGATCTGTTAGTTTCACCCTGTCAGCATGTGGTGTGAGCTCCTTGTTTAGCAATAACTGCAGCTCAACAGTTCTGCTTCTAAATAAAATAAATTATATTTCCCCAACGATAATCCACCCCACATTATAGGCTGCCACCCCATTCTATAAAGTTCTTACATTGTGGCATGATTTTGGAAAGTTCCAAATTCAATCAATTTAATTGTTTATGCTCAATATGGTATAATTTCACTACCAGAATAGAGCTGCAAAGGTCTCCAGGGGTGTGTCAAGTTAGATACATTTATTTCAGATCAGTAAATTCAATAAAGCTGCTGTTAATGACATGGGGCAGATTATCTTAGCATTTTTTGCGGCTTATTCAATGGGGCCTATAATGTGGGGTGGCCTATTGTTGGGGAAATACGGTAGATACAGTTAAACCCTGTTAGCTCACCATCCAGACAGATTTCCTTCCATATTATTTACCTCGCCTCTTGTCACAAAGTGCAACGAGTCCGGTGTTATATATTTATCCATCTATAGCTCGTCAAACTTGAGCTGTGTTTGTGCTAAACATGGCCTATAACGTGCTCAGTCGTCTGCTGCTGCTACTGAACCACAGCGGCTGTACTGCATTACCTAGCAATCTGCCAACCCAGTACTAACCCGTACATTACTGCAGGAGTAAACACCCAAAAGAAAACTGGCGACAGGCAAACACAGAAAGAACAAAGTATCAAACAAAACAGCAGACAAACGCTGGAGAAAGCAGCAGTGAGACGCACAAGCACAATCGCCTTCTACTTTAGTCTCGTTTCTGAGTTTGCATACAAATTTGTGAATTACAACCAACATGTCTGATAAATGAAAGTTGCATTCTCTTTTTTTTTTTTTTTTTTTTCGTCCTGTTCTGACAGTTAGGCAAGCAGCATGGTAATTCTGTTGCCTGGGGTGTCAGTGCAGTTTTGTTCTACAAAAG
>JBBIGC010000001.1:29121408-29143996 GCA_037576955.1 Lepidarchus adonis
TATCCGGTCTGTAGGGGCAGAGCAGGGTTGTAGGGGCAGAGCAGGGCTGTAGGGGCAGAGCAGAGTTGTAGGGGCAGAGGAAGGTTGTAGGGGCAGAGCAGGGTTGTAGGGGCAGAGCAGGGTTGTAGGGACAGAGCAGGGCTGTAGGGGCAGAGCAGGGTTGTAGGGACAGAGCAGGGCTGTAGGGGCAGAGCAGGGCTGTAGGGGCAGAGCAGGGCTGTAGGGGCAGAGCAGGGTTGTATAAATAAAAAAATCAGGATCATCAGATAATCAGGACGCAAGGGCTTTCAGGACTTTGCATGCATGCAGCTATTTCTTGGCATTAGTTTCTGTTGAAAAATATATTTACTGTGTTTGAATATCATTCATTTAACTTATTAATTTAACCTATTTCTATGGAACCAGAAATGTCACATGATTAGGGTCTTTAACATAAGGACGTCATGGTTCAGCTCTAATAAAGACAAACAATCAGTTTCATCAATCCAGTGAAGGATGCACTTCACCCTCTGCAGGTTACAGAAATGCTCTGGACTCACTCAGTACTGCCCAACATCAGGAAAACCCACAAAATTACAGTCTCGGCTGAAGGTAAGGTTCAACAGAGCTAAATTAATACAAATGTGATGTCATATTGAATTCAGTCAAGTCCCTCTACAAAATGTCTAGGTCATTCAGAGTGTATTCATTTATCCAAGATTATCACGTGAGCAAAAATAACAGTATGCAAACTAATAAGAGGAAACACAGAGAGTTAAACTATAATTCAATGGAAGCAAAGCTAGAAAAAAAATGATTGTAAATAAATTCTTGTCCTGATAAAAGTGAAGAAATAAGCCACTTAACTTGGACTCAAATCTGTTTGGACTCAGGCTTCAGTCTGTCTCAGCCTTGACTTGGAGTCACTAGTCCTGGGCTTGGATTCAACAAAGATTTTCTTGACTACAATTCTATATTAAAGGTACTGTGTGCTTTTCGAAAGACTCATCCCCTACAGAGTTCTTGTATTTTATTTAAATAAAAACGACATTATGGGAAAATACCTACAGAAGATGCCAAAGATGTACCTGTGAGGGTGCCACCACTGTGACTGTTTTAAATCACAGTGATTTTTCTAATAGTGAGGCATAACTATGCTCATTTTACTGCTGTTAAAGTTTCTAGACCATGTCTTTCAATTGTAGATAAGTCAATCATCTGTCCCACAATCCAACCATCCATCTTCTTCAGGCTGTCAGAGGAAAAAAAGCAGACACTGGGGGTTTATTAGCCCATCGTATTTTCTTCTTTTCCTCCCTCTTTCTCTGTCACTTCAAAAGAGCAGGAGTGAGGCAGGCCGCCAGAGGAGGGGTATGCTATTGTTTAATTGGCCTTTTGAGATGGACTGAGGAGTGGTGAGAACGGAAAAAAGAATGACAATAGAGTCCTGCGGCCATTAAAGAGCTGGAGGGCCTGTGGATGAGAAGTACTAAACTGCTTGACTGCCGTTGACTATAAATACTGCTCTACAGTCAGTAGAGTCTGGTTGATGTAGTAGAAAGAGTTTGAATGGTAGTATAGGGTGAACTCCATCATTCAGTCAACACAGGCCCAATAACTCATCACATTTTAGTTTATTGTGGTCAATCAAACCACATGCTACATTATATGAAACCAAGAGTCACATCTCCAACACAAATGTAACATCAACATGTAGCATTAACACCAAAGACCGGCAAAGTCAAGAACATTGACTATCTAGTTATCATTACAATGGCACCTGCCAGGGGTGGGATATATTAGGGAAAAAGTGAACAGTCAGTTCTTGAAGGTGATATGATAGAACCAGAAATGTAGGTGCTTGAGACAATTTGACAAGAGTCTTTTAGTGATGGTTAGATCATCTCCAAAATGGCAGGTCTTGTAGAGTGTTCTGGGTATGCAGTCTTGTGGAGTGCGATATGGTCATGGGTACCCAAAGCTCATTGATGCATGTGGGGAGTGTGGTCTGGTCCCAATGGCTCCTGTACAAAATGTTTGTTTCAGCAGCATGAGGGGAACCTACTCACTATTGGTTGTCTTAATGGCTGATTTCTATTCAATCATTCAATCATTCAATCTATTTTCTGTTTCCTCTAAACAGGAAGTCATGGATGATCACTTAAGAATTCCTGAACAAATGAAATCATAAGGATATGATTTAGTTAGAGTGTGTTCACAAAAATGTCTAGGGCTGACCGTTTGTAGTCAACCATTTTGGGTAATGAGAAGATCATTAGTCTTGGGTCAGTCATTAGCAGAAAAATCTATCCAACTCCATTCTGGAGCTGCACCATGTAAGTAGAAAGTTATTATAGCTAGAGGCTCTTTTCTAAAGTTCATTTTAATTGCAGATATTTAAAAATTTGTTATGCTATTCTATCATTTAATTATTTTAAAAATAGCCATTGTTTGTGCTTTTTGTTGGCTGCAATATTAAATGCAGTAGTTTTGTTTCAAATGTTGTATTCAGGCTTTTCTGTCTCTCGTTGTGATACCAGTTGAACCTGTTTTTCAGTGGGTTCAGTCACAGATTGTAATGGCTTGGTTTGTTGCCCACTTTCATGTTTAATTTTATTAGATTACATTTACTTCAGTTATCTTTTTCTGATTTTTTTACATGATTTTTTTATAGCATGTTTAATGGGTCAGACTTTACTGTGAACATTTCTGACAATTTCTCTAGAATTCACATCAAATCACTCATAATAACTTTATTTACATCAATATTTATGTTCTGCCAGTCATTTTTACATATAGAGATTTATTCTATATATTCCTCTATTAACTCTTGTTAGTTTAAGTCATTTCAGAGTCTTAGGAGTAATAATACAGCACATTGTACTTGTATTAACTATGTATATGACAAACTAATGTTGAATATTGTGGCAGAAAATAGAGAAATGTATCAGAGTGGATAATAGTAGATGAAAGACTAAAGACAATGCACAAAGGTGCATCATGTACACTAAATAACATCTGAACATCTACTGCCTAGACCCATGCAATGTGAAGGTGTCTGGGCATACTCTGCAGTGTGCTGTCCAGACAACGGTTCCTCTACGACTAACACCCCTCTGCTAGGAGGAGGTGGCTCAACGGGACGATAGGTAGCCCCCCTTCAATGTGGGATGGAGCTCAATTAGCATTTCACAAGTCCCTTTTTCCTTTTCTATTGCGCCCTTCCCCGCCGAGCCCGTGCTTTCTGCAGGGATTGTCCTGTTTCTGGCTCTTGTCAGCGTTGGCAGGGTGACAGTATTCGAGTGTGCAAACTTGTGCTATTGTCCCCGGGCCAGAAGGAGTCATGGAGACCCCACTAATATGACACAGGAAAATGTTTGCTGATGGCAATTCTATGGGCTTTGTCCAGTTCTTTCTCCTTCATGACGACTCGATTTAAGTCCCTAAATGTTTGACTACAAATGCAGGAGTGCTATCCAGCTCCTTCGCTTTGTCCCGCGAGGTTTGAATGAGTAATTCAGCTTTTGTGGTGCTCGATTGAGGGGGCAAACAGAAAGACAAGATTCTTGAGCGTTCAAGCCCCCTTTCCATGGTTATGTGCACATCTCTTTAGACCCCCACCCCCCACCCCACCCCACACACACACACACACCCGTACCCTGCCCGGCCCAAATCCTACTTCTACTTACATCACTCTTAGGTAGAGAAGGGGCCTTTAGATCAGAGCGGTTAAGAGTAGCCTCAACCAAACCCGAAAAGCTCATTATTGTCCCGCTGCGGTGAGGCATGCCAGTGGACACACACTTAAGCCTACCTATAGATTCATCGCTTCATTATGGGGAATATAAACAAACAAACAAACAAACAAACAAACAAACAAACAAACACCACATTTTGCCATGCAGGGGTCTGCAGAGTGCTGGGTGGTGTGGGGGTGAGACACAAAGAAATATAGCATCTATTAACCTCTTTTCTTAGGGATTGCCATGACAACAATTTTGCGCCCGTGAAGAATTCGATAGCCCAGGAACTCACCAGTCTGTTGGGTTTGGTGGGGGGGGCGGGGGTTGAGGTTGCTGATTGGCTCAAAGAAAAGCACCAGAACTACACCAAGTTTATATTCACTCTGCTGTCTGAAGTGGTTAAACCGCTACAGGGAGAGAGGAAGTAGGCAGACTGGGTGCTCCACCAGAAATAGTGAGTTTTATTAGTGTTTATTATTGTTGTTGTTTACAAAAGGATATGACTGTGCTAACGCTTAATCTGAGGGAGGAGAGTGCTGTTATTTAGGAATTCATATGTTCTATTGTTGTGGGGTGGCTGTTTATTTATGTTTGTTTTTAATAATTGATTTATAGTAAATTCCATATGCTGACAGAGGCTGGTAATTTTCAATTATGTATATTAACTATTTATTGTATTTTTCTTGCAGAGTGAAGTCTGTAGATACAATAACAGTATGGATTAAGGCATCAGTTTTGTTTTTTTGGGGAAAATGGCCAGCTCGGACAGTGAGGTAAAAACGCTGCTGAACTTTGTTAATTTGGCTTCGAGCGACATCAAAGCAGCTCTGGACAAGTCGGCCCCGTGCCGGCGTTCCGTGGACCACAGGAAGTACCTACAGAAGCAGCTGAAGCGCTTCTCGCAGAAGTGCTCGCGGTTGCCGCGCTGCCACGCGCACGCCGCCCCCAGAGGGAGCACGGAGGACCGACCGTCTCCTCTCGCGCACGAAAGCGCCGCCCCCTCGCTTGCCCTCGCGCATGAACAGCGAGGATCACGTGCAGAGCGTCTGTACCCAAATGCGAACCCGGACCGCGAAGAGGACTCCCACCGCGCGGGCCAGGTGCCCATGCGCAAACGGCAGCTACCTGCTTCGTTTTGGGAAGAGCCACGCGCCTCCGATGACGCGCGCCCCTGCTTCCATCACGCCTGGAAGCGGAAGTCGTATGCCACCGACCACGCTCTGCCGCCCGCACGGTGCGGCGGCGCTTCCCCGGACCTGGAGCCGCTCGCGGTGGCTCTCACGTGCGGTTGTGGTCCTTTCCCATACCGCGGTGCCCAGGCTGTTCACGCGCACGCGCACCTCGTACTGCCCCAGGCCACTCTCACACACGTGGGTCTCAGAGCGAAAATAAGCGGAACTGAAGTGGCTGCGCCGATAGGCCCGGACGGTTTTAAAAACAGCACCGCACACGTGGTCGTCAAGCCGATTCCCACGAAACCGGTTTCCAGTTCCATTTTCCACGTGTTCGGTTTTATTTAGCTCGCGACTATTGTAGACAAACTTTTATTATCAGCTGTTTTGAGAGTTATGATGAAATGTTGCAGATTTCATGACCAATATGAAGTCAGAACTACATCACCCAGATATTTTTCAACAGTGGTGGCGAATGAGGCCCAGGTCAAGATTTCACTAATTGATTTTTATTCACTTATGCATAATCTAAAATCTAAAAAATGCAGACTATAGTTCTGGTCCTGGAGGACTGGTGTCTAGTACGTTTTGGTAGCTCCCCTCCTCAAACACACTTGCTAAACCCTTTCATGTTGCGCCTCTACATGTAGGTGTTTAAGCATGTTCTGTTTACTAATGATGGGTCACTTGCTGCACCAGTTGTTTAGATGTTGGAATGTCAATTTTACTAAACATTTTTTTAATCTCAATTGCTTTAAAAAATATTGATGAATCCAGAACAACAGTCAGGTGTCATGGCCATGACTGTGATGTCTAAAAACATACTGATTTTATTTACTATGCAAAATGACCAGTGCACCACAGTGTAGTTTTGGTTGGTTCCAGGAATTACCAGTGACCTGTCAGTTACAAACCCTCTTTTGTAACAATACACTGAATGTCTTTTAAATAATTACATTTTATGCCCAAATCCCCAAAGCTATCATTGCACAATGTCTCAGGCTCTGGGGAAAGGCTTCTTTTCAATGAACGACCTATGTTCCTATCACCACCACTGTGAACAACATGGCAAGGTTTTCGAAACTGTCCCATTTTATATCCCAATGCTGAAGAAAATTTGAAAAATCTGGGAAGTCTCATCTTAAGTTTGCATTCTCGCATTGTGTTAAAATTGTCATTGTTCACAAACAGGTCTTAGGCCTGCCAATCTCTGATTAAGCACTTAAAGGACAAATAAATAAATGTAGCAAACTGAAATCAGTTGGTAGCTCTTGTTACTGAGACGGAGAGACTGTTTCAGATGCTTTTATTAATGTTCGATATTAAATTAACTGGCCTTTAATGAACACATCATCTTGTACATATAGTTTATTGATTTTTCATATTTAGGGAAAGGATGTGCGTTTCCTGATGCAGAGATAAGGTATCCAAACAATCAGCCATAACATTAAGACCACATTTCTAATAGATGCTGCTGAAACATCCCTAAATGTGGTCCACTGTGTGTTCTGACTGCTTTCAATTAGAGCCTAACATTAACAGCAGCTCATCTTTGGGATCAGACCAGACCAGCTGGGCTTCATGCATCAGTATGCTTTGGTTGTCTATGACCTTGTTGCTGGTTCATCAGTGGTTTTTCCTTGGATCACTTTTGGTAGGTACTAACTACTACATACTTGCATCACTCCACAAAACCTGCTGCTTTGGAGATGCTCTAGCCACCACAACAAGGCCCCTATCAAAGCAGCTCAGAGCCTTACTGTCCTCCTTCCAACACATTTCACTTGTGCCATATATATCCCACTGGTTCCATTGCAATAAAATAACTAGATAGTGTTAATCACTTCACCTGTCAATAGTATTAATGTTATGGCTGATGGGTGTATCTAAATGTGGATATATTTACAGTAATGAGAAGGTGTTACATCAAATGATTCAGAGTCAGCAAACTGGTGAAATAATCATTTTAATTTTCACTGAAACACAATGCTGTACATGACTAGACCACTGTATTAGGCCTTTAGGTTCATCACTCTCATGCACATGCAGTAGGCCTCCTTCACCAATAATATTTCTTAGGTTAGTTCTTGAGAATTGACCTGAGAAAAGCGGTTCCTGAGTAACATCTAATGTGAACTGAAGTGTTGTTGCAGTGTATTTTTATTTTAAAGGCTACAATGCTTTAGAAAATATTTGTTAAGTATTATGCATTGTAGAATAATTTAAATCCTATACCAGAAGAAAATGCAATAATCAGTTATTTTACACAAACATATTGACACTCAAATGTGTGTTAGTATTCTTGTGTGTAGATTCTGTTCTTTCCAAAGAACAACCCCCCCAAAAAAACGATGGTGAATGACAGAATCCTTGTTAAAACTTTATAAATATATATCTAACTGTCTGCTCTCAGGCTGAATTTGCTCGGATGGCCAGTCCTGGATAAATTGCCATTGATTTGAAATCTACACCATTTATAATTTTAAACAAAATGTTGAACAAATGCTAAAAAAAGTAAATTTCAAGACATGGAAACTATGTAAGTGTGTTTTTAAATTAGAAATATCTCTTTATGAACAGCTGGTGAATGACGCTCAATACAGGCATCTTTCCTGTAAACAAAAAAGTCACATTTAACAAACACTTTTTATCTGCTCACAGTCTTATAAAAGTGTTAAATATGAATCATCTTTATGGCTTCATTCATGTCACAGTAAACACACACATCCATGCACACAATAAAAACACTTTGTCATTTACATTGATGAGTCATAATTCTTCATCAGTTATCGGTCAAATCAAGTCCACTCAGCAGCAGCTGTATGCAAATGTTACCATGGTCAAAATACACTACAGATTCTGCACATTTTAGTGCACCATTACTGTTTACATGCTAAATTTAACATTTTGGAGAAAAACAAAAAATGTGACCTGGGCTGTATGATAATCTGATATCATAAATATGCTTATTTTACACACTGTTCCATTTTATTGCATTGCAATATCACTATTTTTAAAAGTATTATTACACTCAGACTGGAGTATGTTCCCCAGTGTAAAAAAAACTTCACAATGGTAATTGGTTGGCCTGGAGATTCACTTTTCCAGCCACCTAGTCTCTTTGAGTTTAACACATTGGAGGGCATGAGATGCTACCAAGCGATCTTATACAGGGGTTCCTCGATTTACGTCAGGGTTTGGTTCCTCTGAGCAACTTGAATTTTGACGTAAGTCTGAACTCATGCATGTAATGATGCTTCAGAGGTTTTATTGAACAGCACTGCGCTTTATAAACAGCCGGCAAAATCCATGAACACTCTCATATTACAGTAAAGCATTTAGGAAACATTGCTCCAGATAGAAATGCTCTTTTAAAGCTTCAATATACACCACAGCAGTAAACACATGACACTGACAGAGCCTTAGCACAGTGCACTATTAACTAGGGGTGGGAATCGCAGGGTATCTCCAACGCAAAGACCCACACAAAAGCAGATTCTGTTTCCCTTTAGCGTCATGCTGCCAACTGAAATTACTATTCTGAATGCTCTATTCAACTTTTTTATGCCATATTCTCACCGGTTTTGCCACACCAGACACTACATAGTCCACAATGCATTGCTCCCATGAAACGAGTCAAGAGTCATTATGTTTCCACCAATCACATCAATGATGTGTATTTGAAAGGCGGGTCCTCTGGTTTTAACTCTATGTCAAAACAAGCACTAGATTTTTGTTTGATCAAAATTAATATTAAGGACAGTTCAGGAAGTGCTAGATATCAGTGGGTATGAGGATTTCTGCACACTTGCATTATTGGATCTTTTCCCTCTTTTTTAAAGAAGCTCTCTGGCGATCTGTGTTTGACTGATGCATGTTTATCACATTGACATGGTTGTAGGCTTCATGAGGGAAAGAGACGCACAGAAACATGACCGTTATAAAATAATCCACTGTCTGTTCCATCACTGTTCTAAAAGTGAAGCAAAGTGAACCCAGACTTTAAATATGATTGGGTGTCTTTGTGCTCAACGTTCAATGTGTTGAGTTTCCTCTTGTCCTGCAGCGCCACCCAGAGGATACGCTGGTGAGTCAAATTGGTGGCGAATGTTTGTTAATTAAATTATCACTATTACTCACCCACCAATCCACATGAACTCTTATTCAACACTAACGGCAAATAAACCATAAACAATACAGCAAAAACAGCGAAAAACCTCCAGTCTCTCTCTGCATCTCTTTAAACACACACTGTATGTTCTCACCTTGTGGCACTCGCATAGCACTGTAAAGCATTTACTAGGTGTTCAACTACATTCTACCACTGTATATGACAGTAAATACACATACCGTATATTTTCTAATAACAGCCTGTCTCTTATTGACGCCCGTTTACAATAAACACCGGGTTTGAAGAGATGTTGCAACAAATAGATGCCGGTCTCCAATAGTAACCGGTCTGTAGTAAATGCTGATCTCCAATGACCCACTGCATTTTCCGTATGCTAATCCTCTGTTCGTACCACCTGGGCTACCGCAGTAAGTACCTTTTTCGTATAAAAATGTTTTGTCCTTGAATGCTACCTAGGAAGGGAGAAAGTCTAAACAAAATATCTTTGTGTACATTTTGCCCTTTCGTCTTTACATCAATCATAACCCCACAGGGTCATGTAGTTCGAACGATGGGAGCAGTCATTTGATTTAGCATTCAAACTCCATGCAGTAACATACGCAAAAGAGCATTCAGGTGAAGAAGCTGAACAACATTACCATACCTGTTTTTTTATGCTTACGGTATTACCATATACTGCTTTAATAATACCATACTGCTGCACTAATAATGTTATTAAATCCTGAAATGCTCATCTGGTGTTGTTGCCTACATTTTGTTGGCATAAATACCCATCACCATTCCGTCTCCAACAATAGCCGGTCCCTTTTAAATGCCAGACTGTCCGAATAATTTTTTGAATAAACGCCGGGGCTACTATTGGAAGATATACAGTATATATATATATATATATATATATATATATATTTATATTAAATATTATTATAATTTTTTTTTTTATTATTAATTACATTTTTTTAAGCCAGTGACAACCATGAATTTTTGTAAGTCGAGGACCCCCTGTAACTGCCGTCCAGGTGTAGAGTTTTGGGCGTGTGACTGCAGGACACTAGTGTAAGCTTAAATTGGTACATTTCTTGTAGACAATAATTGTACACAATTTGCAACCTTAGTAATTGGCCTAATTTACAACATGTAATCTAAAAGGTTTACTGATTATTCACATTATTTTGGCAAGGACTTACTAAATTAGGAGTGTCCAAAGTCGTCCCGGAGGGCCGGTGTCCTGCACAGTTTGGCAGTTCCCTTCCAGAAGCACACCCGGCAATTAACAGGTGAGTCTAACCAGGTGTGCTTGATTAGGGAAATCACCAAACTGTGCTGGAAACCTGCCCTCCAGGACCGGAGCTGGACACCCCTGTCACTAAATTGATTGTGCATCTCTTTTTATTTCAGAACCTCAGAAATGTTCAACAAACAGCCAGCATTTGCAGATATTCCCCGATGCCTGTGTATTTAAGCATCTTCTTCCCATTTTGTAATATTCACCTTAACTTCTGTTGAACCTGATTCTGAAACAGAAGTGAGAAGCCATCACAAGTATCTCGGTGTTCCTGCACTCTGCGTTTGAGGTGCCCTGAGCTTCAAGTCTGGGTATTCCCTGGTGCATGTCTGTGAACATCGTAGATAGTGGAGTAGCCTGCCTGGTAGTGGAAGAGTGTTAAGGGACGTCAGCCTCAGGGCACCGACCTGCTCTCGTATTTTCAGCCTGCAAAGGTGCTTGAGTGGGCGAGGAGACACTGTGGAGACAGCAATATATTAAGGTCAAAGCACAGTGACTGAAAATCCATTGTGGCTTGTCCTTGGCATCACAGAGATATATGGAAAATCAACTCTAAATAGAATTAACAGATCATTCATGGGGCTTAGTGTGAGTGTAACAGAAGCATGTGCACAAAGAATAGTAGTAATTTACAGAACAAAACCCTTCATTTTTTTTCTGACTCTGCATTAGACTTAATTTATTTAATTAACATCTATAATGTAATTAAACTATGTGGTCTTTTTGACCCCTTGATTGACACTTGGGACCCCATGAAAGCTATTCCAGACCACGCTGCCATATTTTCTGTTCAATGTGAATCGACTTTCATCACAGAACAGCACTGAGACCCACTGGTCCCTCGTCCAGCGTAAATGCTCCCTGGCCCATGCAAGACGATGACGCCTGTGCCTGGTGGTGTGGCCAGGGACCATTGCAGGTCGTCCATCATGCAGACCAAGCTGATGAAAACAGTTTTAAATAGTCTGACGTGACACTTGGGTTCCTCTCACATCTTAAATGTGCATGGAGTTGAGTGGCATTCATCATCTGGATCCACAGGACACTGTTCACAATGAAGCACTCATCAGTGTGAGATGTGTCCAAAGGACGTCCAGTTCTATGTCTTTCAGTGACTTTCCCAGTCTCTCTGTAGCAACCTGATGATGACACTCTGTGACACTATAAGCTCAGTGGCCACTTCCATCCTCAAATGGAAGGTGGAGGAGTGGAAGAGGAGTCCAGAGGCAACCTGTGAAGCTCTAGTAAACTCCATGCCCAAGAGAGTTAAGATTTTGGGCACAATTTGGACATTTTCACTTAGGGGTGTACTCACTTTTGTAATACAAGCTGTACACTGATTTACATTGTTTCAAAATGTCATATCTTCAGTGTTGTCCCACAAAAACATATAAAAAAATATTTACAAAAATGTTAGGAGTGTACTCACATTTGTGAAATATATTTATTTATATATTTTGTAAAGAGACACATTTTCTCAGTTAATTTTTTTTCCTGTTGTCTCATCTCTTTGATGTTGTGTTTCATTGCAATGAGCTAATATGACATTAAATAATGAGCGTGAATCTTGAAGCATAGTGGAAAGTATCTACTTTTTATTGAACTAATTACAAGACCTTAATAAACCACCAACATGGTGTTATTTATAATTAAGTGTTGCCATTAGAAATGGTTTACTTACATGCTTTTTCCTTAATTTCACCCCATTCTTCTTTGCTATTTAACTGCTCAGTCACTCTGCAACACAGGTGGACATTCCCTGCATAGTCAAGGAGCAGGTTGATCAGAGGAGCAGCCGTTTGACACACAGAGGCTGAGGCGATCCATTCACAAAACTGCAAATTGGAGACAAATATTTAGAAGTTATCATCATTTAGCATTGAACATGTAAAATTGCATTTTCAAACATACTGATAGTCATGTTTCAAATTCACTTCAAATGCAGACTGTCAGAAGTCATGAAGAACCCCAAAAAGGATAACTGGCATGAGAGGCATGTCAGCTCTCCAAAAATAGTTTTATTGTTTGCAAAAGAATATACAGGGGGTCTGTTATGTCAGGGTTTCGTTCTTACAATGTAAATCGGAACTTGTGCAATAAAAATGAATAATAATGTTTGTAATGATGCCGCAAAGGCTTTACTGAACAGCACTGTGCTTTATTAACGGCATGAACAAGTAACGTGTTGTGGAATGTGGCGGGGAAGCAATGCATTATAGACAGTGTAGTGTGAGGAGCGGAGAACGGGTGGGTAATGTGGGTGGAAATTGCTTTTTCGGAGTAGCGGGAAGACCATGGGGTAGTAGCTCGGCTGCTCTGTACTGAGTGGAAATAATAAACTGATGGGTCCCAAATGGCATCAAGCTCCATGAGTTATTTTAGCTGGATGGTTTAAAAGTGAGGTGCCATTCAGCACTGAAGCCAAATTAATGTTTTCCCCCGGCTTCTGACCACGGTCTTCAAGGGAACATGGGAAAGGTAACATATGCTTATAGCTAACATCAGTTTCTCGCCGTATTATCATAAAGCATTTAGTAGGTGTTCAATGGCATTCTACTACTATGCTCTTACCACTGCTCACAGAAAGCAATTCTCTTTTCACCTCTTTTCTGTCCGTATTACCCACCTACCCACACCAGACACTACATAGTCCACAATGCATTGCTCCCCAAGAAACACACGTTACTTGTTCATGCATGTTGATCCCATCAATCAAAGTTTATCTTTTCAACATGATAATGATCCTAAGCCCATTATTAAATCTACAAAGGAATGGCTCAAAATAAGAAGGTATATTCTTAAAATTTCTTAAAATATATGCCATTTATTTGTACATGTTATATTAAAAATTCTTAGAAATTCAGTCCATTGTTTTCTTTGACCATTGGAGTAATATCAAAATATTAACAAATGAACATGATGTTTTAAAATGCTGATGTATTATCAGCTTTGTGAACAGTGGGCCTCATTCAACAATTATTCTTAGGGAGAAATTGCCATTTTCATTACTACTGTTTTCATATTTGGCATTTGTTCTTGGGTAAGAACAGAATCACTCAATGTGCTCACTTGTGCAGAACAACTGATTATTACACCCTTTTCAGTTCTACAGTGGCCATCCGTCTAGTTATCGATTTTACAGCCTGCCTTATTCATTTCAAATCACAGGGAAGCTGGAACCAATCCCAGCTGACTACAGGCTAGGACCCTGGACAGGAGGCCAACATATCACATTATTACATTATTATTACAATAATTATTTTCATTTTTATTTTCTCAAAATATTGTAGTTTTTTAAATTACAGTTATGCTGCTTGGGGACCACACCATGCAATAATCAGTGACTTCTAGGTCTCCTGGACTAGTTGTGTAAATTCTGCATCTTTATGAAGTTGCAACTCATGCCCTGAAGAGGGTGCACATCCACTGGGCAGTTTTGAGCAGTTTTGAACACAAACTAAGCACTTAAGAAATTTTGTTCAAAATCTGCACACACTCAAGGGCTCGCATTTGAGTGCTGACCTGAAACATAACTGCTTATTACTTTATTATTATTATTATTTTAAGTTCTACAGTGGCATTATAACATATATGATATAAACTATAATAAAAAATGATATTTTATAATATTTTAAATAAAAAAAATACTTATATTACAAAGCATTATGGCATTAACAAAATCACACTACACTAACACATTCTGATCAATTGTGGTGCATGGGAACCACAATATTCAATAATCAATGACTAATAGACCCAGAGTCTATTGATGTAATCAATTCTTAAAATCTCTTTGAATGAATTTCAAGTATTCAAAATGTTGGCTTTATGTTCACATACACCAATCAACCATAACATTAACACCACCTGCTAAATATTATGTAGGTTTAATATTATGTGTGTCCTGACCCATTTCTTTTAGATCCCACATTAACTCTTTTACAACAGGAGCTCCTCTCTGGGATCAGACCAAATGGTCCCTGCATGCATCAGTAAACTTTGGGTGCTCATGACCCTGTCGATGATTCACCAGTCATGCTTCTGTTGACATCCTGTGTGAATGAAATTGGTGAGTGATTGTGTTATGTGCTGTTATGAATCCAGACCTGTAGACTTCTGGCGCCAGGTTCTGTGCAAGTTGTTTGTGGCGGAACTGTATGTGCCGTCACTGAGCGAGTCCTCGGGACAGTGTCTTCACTTGTGGGTTCATTAGTGGAGGAATGTAGTCTTTCATCTTTATGATAACAATTGAAACAATCCTGGGCATTACAGCCATTGTCAAGCAAGTATTGTACAATTCCCAAGTGATGTGTACACAGCAGGACTCCTGGAAAATCTGTGGGATGGGCCGGCACATGAGCATTAACATCAGCCCCATGTTCCACCAGTTTGGAAATAGTCCTAAAGCAGCCCTGACGTAATGCAACCATCAGTGGGCTAAGGGGGTCCAGGTTGGGGTTCGCACCAGCCTTGAGCAATGTTTCGGCGATCCCTGCATTGCCAGCTGCCACTGCGCAGTACAGAGGTGTGGTGCGGCGGTCATGGAACATAGATGAGCGTTTGTCGGAAAGCATGGCATTCACATCAGAACCAGAGTTGATCAAAAAAGACACAACATTGCCACGGTTGAACTCTGCTGCCAGATGCAGAGGTGTGATCCCGCTTTGTCGTATCTTAGCCCGGCTCGTGACGGGCAGCAACAAGGAGACAATCCTGGTGAAGAAAAGATAAGCAAGTCGAGATTAGCCACCAGATAAATGAGGAAATGGCCCAAAAAAATGGCCCAGACTATGGGCAGAAGGCAGAATACATCCATGGACAAGAGGCCAACCCATCACAGGGCAACACAAAGACAGACAACCATTCACACACACACTCACACACTTGGAGGAAACCCATACAAACACGAGGAGAGCTTGTCCACTCCACACAGAAAGGCACCTGTGGCCGACCCAGAGATCCCAGAACCCCAGGACTTCCTTGCGTTGAGGCAATAGTGCTAGTATAAAAAAAGCACATTAAAGGAATTGTTCAACAAAAAATATTTTTTTGGTTTTGTTTTTGGTATCCAAAATGTGCTCTCTTTAGCTCTGCAGCTATGAGGCTAATGTTCCTAATGTCAATAGTACACCCCACTGGGATGGAAAAATATGATGTCAACAATTCATTTTATTATTTATATTACTTCATATTTCTTTCTTTTTTGTTTTCTTTAATGTTAATAAGGATACAATGTTATGCACAGAAGTACTTATAATAACAGGTTCACAATGACAAATTGGCACAATCACTTCACATTGGAATAGAACATAAAAAATTAAATAACTTCTTGGGATAAAGATTTATATTTGCTACTAGAACAAACTAACAGCTGCTCCTTTGTGCAGCTGGCAAACAGGTTGACCACTGGCAGCTGCCATGTTGTGTCTGCAGCACCTGTCACGCAGCAGGACCTGTCAATATACTGTACTCTGCTGACCACTTGCACCCACACCCTCAGCTCTCTGTCTTCCCTTCTGACTGCAGGTCTTAACGTTTACCCACTGTTGGGTTATGTGACGCTGCTGACACCCAGCTGTCAGGGATGATAAGGGTGTGAAGGCCCCTGTAATCAGCCCTGGGAGTTGCACTATCACACTTACTCTTTATGTCCATGCTGGGCAGTGATGTGCAGCGGCAGGAGTCCAGTGTTGGAGGCCTTATTGGCATCTGCATGGTGTCTCAGAAGAAGCTTTGCTATACCCAGGTGGCCATGCTTACTGGCTTCACTCAGAGCTGTCGTTCCCTCACATGACTGGAGGTTCACATTCACACCTTCAGACACAGAAGAAACATCTGCATTGGTTCCACCAGGGGTTGACATTCATCTTTGTTTAAAGCAACCATGAACCAGCCATATTGAATATGCCCCCCTCATGCTGCTGTAGCAGTTCTAACCTTTCTATCAAAGCCAGTCAACCTTCCTCTTTGGGTTTGGACTGGGCAAGCCTTCACTCCCTACATACATCACTGAGGTGTAGATGCTCATGACCCTTTCCATCCAGCACATCAACTTCAACAACTGACTGTTCACTTGCTGCCTAATATACCCCTGTCAGGTGCCATTGGAATAAAATAACTATAGTTAATGTTATTCACTTCACCTCTCAGTGGTGTTCATGTTATGGCTGATTGATGTACATTTTACTGGTGTTTAAGACACAAATAGAAAACACTTGAAATGTTCTCTCGGATCGCTGGCTCATCGTTGGCCATGCTGTGTTATCAAGATCCTTGCTCCATTAGTTCTATCTTATCATCCTACAACAGATCACATTCCCACTCCCATGGTATATTTTTACATACAGCCAAAGAATAGACAGTTACCTCTGTGTAAGTATATATTTAGGTGTACATGTCAACCCTAAACCTCTCCAGACATTTCTCAGGGAGCTATATGCATGAACACCCCTCTGAATCAGTTGAACTGGACTTCACCTTTCCAGCCCCCTTGTTTTCTGAGAAGGGTCTATCTGCAGTCCCACAGACTACACAACACACCCACTTTACTGCATGACACACCCCAAGATTATTAATGTTTAAAATTATGTTTACCATTGATGGTAAAGCTCTGTAAAATATCAGCAATTTACTGACTGGAAATTCTACTTTTAAAGTAATTCTGATTTTCAACATGTTTTAACACAAAACCAGTTATATAACATTAGAAAAAGGTAATAGTAACAGCCAATGTGCTGTGTAACAATGCCGATTACCTGTTTTTGTGAAAATACAATCCATTATTGTACATTAATTAAGACTCCATGCAATTCAGCTTTTACCATTAACATTTATGATGTTATGACAGTGAAAGTAGAATTTTTTTGGAAGTCTTTGGGGAAAAATGTTACAGATTTTTTGTCATTTAAAATTACTGCAGTAAAAAGCTTGCCCAGTGTTCATGCTTTAAATAGCCCAACTTTTACTTAACGCTCCGCAAAACAAATGCATGAAAAGTGAATGGCAGGAAGTGAATGGGTGAAACTAACCTCTGAGAAAAACTTTCTTAATTACTAAACGAAACACAAAGCTTGAGCTCTGAATTTAACATAACATAAAGAGAAACATAAATAAATTGTGGCCTTTGCAAAGGTACAGCAGAGACAAAATAAAGCATTTAAATTGATCAGCCATAATATTACCACCACTTGCCTTTATTAAATAGTTTCCCTTCATGCTGCTGGAACTGCTCTGACTGAGGTGCACTGTGTTCTTATGAATCAAAGCAAAGGTCAAATTCCAGATTTGGATCCTGATTGCTACTGATCTGCTCTGACTTGTGTCCAATTTTATTGGCTGATGTAAGTGCTTATTGCTTATTGACAATGCTTGTAATCCTGCAGTGGAATATTACATTCACCCACATCAGCTGCTGAAGCTTTGAAGATAAGACCTGTCTGCTGTCTGGCTCACTGTACCAACACTATACACCACTGCTGTCACAGTCCACCCCCACCCCCGCTCAGATGCCTACTGGTAGTCACGTCATGGGATAGGGGGGTCTACCTTTTTGTATGAGGTAGTCAACAACCTCGGTCCTCCCGTACCGAGCGGCCTCCATGACTGGAGTGAAGCCGTAGGTGCTAGGGGGGTCGATGGCAGCGCCGGCTTGAAGCAGGATTTCGCACAGCTCTGTGTTGCCACGCCTCACTGCTTCATGGAGGGCTGTCCACCCCCGAAGACAACGCTGGTTCACTGCACCACCAAAGGCCAGGATCAGTCTCACTATGTCAATGCTCTCCTGTTCACAGGCTAGAGGAACACACACACACACACACACACATTCCATACAGTAAATATATTTTCATTTAGTAATTCCACATGTATGCCAATTAACCAAAACATTAAAACCATTTGCCTAATGTCATGTGGTTCCCCCTTGAACCCTCTCTGCAGCTCTGACCCATCAAGGCATGGACTCCACAAAATCTCTGAAAGGTGTGCTGTGGTGTCTGGACCCAAGACTTCAGCAGCAAGTCCTGTAACTTGTAAGGTGGAGCCTCCATGGATCAGAGTAATCCAACAGATCTCACAGTCCAGCACAGTCCAGTTCAACTGGATTGAAATTTAGGGATTTTGGAGTCAACATCTTGAACTAACAATGTTTGCAGTGAGGCAGGGACCATTATCCTGCTGAAAGAGGCCACTGCTATTAGGAAACACAGTCACCATGAAAACCTAGGCTTGGTCTTCATGTTTAGAAACATCCACATGAATGCAGGACCCAGCAGCACTGCAACATTACCCAGAGCATCACACTGCCTCTGCCACCTCATCTTCTACCTATAGTTCATGCTGGTGACATCTCTGGCTTGAGGAATCAGGCCAAACAGGCTACTCATGCACATTATAGAGCCTTCAGTGCCTATAACTCACGGTTCACCAGTTGCCCTTTTTTGAATAATTTCAGTCGGTAAAACTTCACACCTGGACCCCACAGGACCTGCCATGTTACAGATGTTCTGTCCAAATTGTCTAGCCACCACAGTTTGGCCTTCAGATCCTTACGCTCATGCTTCCAACACAGATCTGACTGTTCACTTGTTGCCTAATATCTTCCACCTCTTGACAGGAGTCACTGTAACCAGGTCAGCAATGTTCTCCCGTCGCCTGGCAGTGGCTTTTATGTTGTGGCTGATTGCATTTGAACTCACACACACAATAATGAAGCTGGTACCTTTATAAAGTGGTGTCTCTTTTTTTTTATTGCTGATGTCAGGGTCTGCTCCAGCCTCCAGAAGACACTTCACACACTCCAGGTGCTTTCCATCCGTCGCGATTAGAAGAGCGGTCTGCTCTTGAAGCGTACGCTTATCTACTAAAGTGGGTTTAGCTGGGTAAAGAAGCACACACAACACACACACACAACTATTCTTAGTTCACACTTGTCCACCTGGAGATAACACGTGGTAAATCACAGCACAGCTGGAACACAACAGCGGCTCAACTTGTATAGCAAGTTTATCCTCCCATCTAGAATTCCGCAGAAACGATTAGAGCAAAACATCCTGTGGATCCAAGTCCCCAGCTTCCCAGTCAACTGGGTCCAAGCACATGCAGGGAATGAAAGACTTTGACTTTCTATGTCTGCTTACCTTTTAGCAGGGCTTTAACACAGCCAGCTTGTCCACACCGAGCTGCTTCATGCAGGGCCGTCCAGTCACCCATTGCTCTCTGTGCATAGACATATGCTGTAGATGCGGCTAGTTCAGACACCGCCCGCACATCACCTTTCCTAACAGCCAGGATTATGGGATCTACATCCCTGCAAAACAGATAATGCATGAGCATTAACCTATAAACCTATAAACACCAGGAAATTACACACTTCTAAATTTACTGGAAACGTAGGTGCCCCTTACAGCAACATGATGCATTTGGTTGTGAAAAAATTAAACAAATTCTATAGAGGGCAAACAAAAATATGTGTAAAGGTGTAAATTTTAATGCATTTCTTTGTTTAACATCGTATGTGTGCCCTGACTTTTGTACCGACCATGCAGAAGTGTGTAGATTAGTGTGCTTATTTATTTGCAAAGCAAATTAACAAACCCCAAACGGTTGTGATAAATGCGATAAAAAATTGAATATGCTTGATTTGAATAATCTGACAGTTGCTCTGGCAAAAAAACATGTGTAGTATATCTGTCAATAGCACTTTTTTCTACCCCGGCCAAGTGTCAGTATCATTGGCTAGCTCAACAACTACAAACTGCTCTAGTTTCTGATTGGTTGATGGACATTTGAAAGCGTGACAGCTCTGCAGTCAATCCATTCATGTCTCTAGCACTACTAACAGGCCAAATGTTGAGGTATATGTTTGCTTTTGAACCATGGTTTTTTCGCCCAGAATGACTTTTATGTTTGTCTGTTTGGTGATACTTTGCCCCTTAATTGCTGCTTATATTTTTCATATTTATATGATTTTGAGTTGTGTTGGCTCCTCATCTGACCGGCCAATACCCATAGCTAGTTAGCCACTGTCTGAAGGCGCATTTTTTTATGTGTTATAAAAGTAAAATCATGTTGGTGCATGAAAGTCACCACCCCCAATGTATGAACTAGTACTAGAACAGGTGGTATCTATAATAAATTCTCTTAATTAACATTTTCCAACTTTGAATAATTGCAATGGTTTATGCAGATGTAAGAATTCATAGAAAGCAGTCTAGATTACATGCATGCACTCAGTAATTGACTAGATACACTAGTTGGCTGCAGGGCTGGTTTAAGGCTGCTTTACCCAAGTCAATAACATAACAAAGGCACACACTTACTCTGGGGGGATGGAGGTGATGTCGCCGGGGCGCCCTCGTTGCCCTCCACTGTCAAAACAATGGCTAAGCATAGCCTGCGCCGAGCTGCTCTTCATCCCACTTGAATGAAACAATGAAAAATATTCAGAATAACTAAAACGTGTCATTGTGGAGCAAAGCTGTGACTAAAAGGCTAGGGATAGAGAAGTAGAGGTGAAGAGAGAGAGAGAGAGAGAGAGAGAGAGAGAGAGAGAGAGAGAGAGAGAGAGAGAGAGAGAGAGAGAGAGAGAGAAAGAGGGGCAGAGAGTGAGCAATCATCAAGGGCTCAGCTGTTCTCAGTGATAATTTTAGGCCGTTGAGGATTACCATGTATGAGCAACCCTTCAACTGCTTGGAGGCTTTTTGTCTTGCTGCCTTTTAATGCTCAGCTGTCAGAATGACATCACACAGTGGGCGGGTTGTGTGCTTTTTGTTGCTGTTACACAGGAACATAATCACCCTGGCTAGAGGATTCAGATAGAGTGAATGGCATAAGTGGTATGTTTCCTACAAGCAGGCTTCCAAAGAAAGAGGTTCTAAAAAAACAAAAGAGCACATTAAGCCTGAAATACATGATCCCCACATAGAACTGGTTTCCTCCTATAGAAATGAAAATAAAATGTCTTTGTCTCTGCAATTAACCCCAAGGTCGAATCATTTTTCATTTGTTTTTGTTTCCTCCTCCTTCATTACTTTTCTTTTTCTTTTATAAGGTCATTTTTGGAAGTACGCTGGGCCAGCACAGATAGGACTGATAACAGATTCCCAGCTATCCTTAGCTTCCCATAATTAGCACAGTCTGCTGAGGATAGAATAAACTCCCATACTGCCTCTGTGTATGCAGCTCTGAATCTCTGAAGCTGAATCTGAGCTTAAACACAATTTAGTTTACTTTTATTTTGTGCAAAATAAACGTGTTCATCCTCTTCAGAACAAAAAGCCATGACAGGAGAAATAAAAACACTCACTACCTATTTTGTATTGATTCCCCTCATCCCATCAAAACAGCTTGGACCTGATGAGGCACCTTCAAAAGTGTGCTGTTGTATCTGGCACCAAGCAGCAGAACCTGTAAGTTCTTTGAGACTAGTCCAGCATACTGCATCCTGGAAATCACACGCCCCTGGAGAACTTTGCAGCTCTATACAGGTAATGACATTATACCGTAGTTAAGCATAAACAATTAAATTGACAAAATTTGGAACTTACCGATATCATATCACAATGCAAAACCTACGCTGCAGAATTTAAGCTCCTTGCAACATCTGCAATATCTGAGTTGAATGTGTCCAACATTATTGACAGCAAAGCAGCACAGGTCGCAATTGATGTTTTGAGATCCAATTTGAAGAAATGTATGCCTAATCATTTTTGCATTTATAATGCAATTATAATACTGAATATATAATATAAAATACTGAAGAATTTACATGTAGCGGGATGATTGATTGACATTGCTGTGTGATGGAACCAATATGAAAGAAAGTTTTTTTTCCTTCTCACCAGAATATGACAACCAGATTGTGATGTTATACTTAGTAAAGCTAATAATATGCTGCATTTAGCTGCTTTTATTTTACACAGAGAGTTTGTGTATTTTGGTGCATCGTGGTCTCCTATGATGGCTAGGCTAACTGATATTAGTTCTGGCAGTTAGTTTCTGGTTTCCAGTAGAGTGTTGAGACGTGAGGAGTCATGAGGAAGAACACATTATGGACCATGTAGTGTGTGTGGGGAGTGAAAAACGGGTGGAAAGAGCATTGTTTTCAGTGTGTGTGAGTTTCCTCTCCAATACGTTTACTGCTGTGGTGTATGTTGAAGTATTAAAAAGAGCATTTCTATCTGGAGCAATGCTTCCTAAACTCTTTACTGTAATATGAAACTGTTCATGGATGTTGTCGAAATCGCAGTGCTGTTCAATAAATCCTCTGCAGCATCATTACATA
>JBBIGC010000001.1:29144096-29176815 GCA_037576955.1 Lepidarchus adonis
ATGGAGTATTGTACCGCATGAGCCTGAGGCAAGGGAGAGTTCTGGAAAACCTCCTATGTGGTACCAGTGCCAAAGGCCGCACATCCCAAGGACCTCAACAGTTACAGGCCGGTGGCTCTGACATCCCACCTGATGAAGTGCCTGGAGTGGTTGGTCCTTGCTCAGCTTCGGCCCCTGGTAAGCTCATCACTGGACCCACTCCAGTTTTGCACTGTCTGCAGTACAGGGTCCCTGCAAGGAACTGTTTTAGCACCATTTCTGGTCACGATTTATACTGCAGACTTTTCATATAACTCCACCAGCTGCTTCCTGCAGAAGTTCTCTGACGACTCTGCAATAGTTGGCCTTATCACTGATGGGGATGTCAGGGAGTACAGGGAACTGAGCAGGGACTTTGTGAACTGTTGCAAGCGGAACTACCTGCAGATAAACGGTGTAAAAACCAAGAAGCTCGTGGTAGACTTCCGCAGGCACAAACATCCCCCAGCACAAACATCCAGGGTCTGGCCATCGAGGCTGTGGCGAGCTACAGGTACCTTGGTGTTCATCTGAACAACAAACTGGACTGGACTCATAACTCACAGGATCTGTATAAAAAGGGGCAGAGCAGCTGTATCTGCTGTGGAGACTCAGGTCTTTTGGAGTGCAGGGTCCACTCCTGAAGACCTTCTACGACTCTGTGGTGGCATCAGCCATCTTTTACAGTGTGGTCTGCTGGGGCAGCAGCATCACTGCTAAGAACAGAAAGAGACTGAACAGGCTGATCTGCAGGGCCAGCTCGGTTATAGGAGGAACTCTGGACCCAGTGGAGGTGGTGACTGACAGGAGAATGGTGGCTAAGCTCTCATACCTGTTGGATAACACCTCTCACCCCATGCTGGAGTCTGACAGCACTAAACAGGTCCTTCAGCGAGCGGCTGCTGCACCCAAGTTGAGGGAAGGAGAGATTCAGGTCTTTCCTTCCAGCTGCTGTCAGACTGTACAATCAACACTTGCAGCTGACCACACACAATTTCTGTGCAATATTTCTTGTCTTTCCTACACTGTTTACATTTGAACATACGCCTTATTCGTGGTATCTTTTGTGCACTACTTACTTGTGTAGGCACTTTTTAAATGTTTATATTATATTATCTTATTTGATTTTATTTTGTCTTATTTGATCTTACCTGTAACTTTCTGAAAGTAACTTCTTATTTATTGTATTTCTAAGGACTCTGTTTGCTGTTTTTTCTGCCGTAACACTGTGAAATTTCCCACTTGTGGGACAAGAAAGGATTATCTTATCTTAAATGTATTAATTAATGCGCATTTGCTGAACAATCAAACCAAAACAACTATAATAATAATGTTACAATAATAAACATAAACAATAAATAATTCATTAAAAGAATATGAATAATTAATGAGTAATCTGATATAGATTAAAATAAAATGTAGATAAATAACAATGTTAAAAGTCAATTAGTCTCTGAGAACTAAATTGGTTTAATCTCCTGTGGCAGCACATTTCACAGCTTTGGAGTCACACAGCTTTTGGAAACGCAAAGGCATGGTCATCCCTACTCTTGTACCTAGTACTCCTATTAAACGCAGTTAGTTGGCCGACATTCATGCTCAAGCTGAAGCATGAAAACAGAGGCGCTCTAACATGTAAAGGAGTTCAGATAGACCTCTAGTGTATCGTATGTACATAGAACACACTCCATGCTGGCACAGTTATGTGTGTTAGAGCATAGTGCATGCAATGCAAAGCAGATCATTTTTGCTTTGGAACAGAAAGAGAACATGCAAGACTCACCGTGTGCATGTGCATGAATGTGAATACGAAACCCGTTTTACTCCCCTGCTGATCTCACAAGGCCCCGTTGCCCTAAGTGAGCTGCAAAATGCCTTTTAAGGACATGTTTAATGTTGTTTAGCTTCATCGGCCTGAGCACCACCAGGCGTGGACCAAGTGTCAGTGGAAACTAGTGAGACTTGTGTGTCCTTGAAGAAATAAAATTTTACTGTTATCTACATGCAATGCAGTTTTATTGTTCACCTACAAAGATCAGCCATAACATTAAGACCACCTGCCTAATATTGAGTGGGTCCCCTTCATGCTGCTGAAACAGCTCTGACTGTGGTGAACTGTGTGTTCTGACCCCCTTCTATCAAAGCCAGCATTAGAGGGGTTCTGTTTGCAATCAGACCAGCTTAGCCTTTACTCCCCGCATGTATCAGTGAGCCCTGGGTGCCCGTGAATTTGTTGGTAGGTACAAACTTGCCGTATGATGGGTTAAATGCATAACAGCATAAATGCAGAGGTCATATTTTGTTGGGATGCTGTGATCACAATGACAAATAGTCACTTGGGAATGACTGTACACTTTCTTCCTAATATATCCCAACCCCCGCAACTGCTGCCACCATAATTAATTAATTAGATAATTAGTGTTATTTGCACGATAAAGTCTGTACTGGGCTGAACTGGTTCAGGAAACTTTCAAACTGTCACTGTGGTTTTTATTTTAATTTTATTTTTACTGAAAAAACATCCAGATAGGGTCAACCTATACCTGCTTTTTTGTTTAAAATAGAATACATTTTATTTTATTGTGTGTGTGTGTGTGTGTGTGTATGTGTGTGTGTGTGTGTGTGTGTGTGTGTGTGTGTGTGTGCGCGCGCGCTTGTTAATAATCACAAAAACACTTAATGGTGAAGCAAATTCATTCAGATTTAGCAATTTGATGATGCATCCACCAATACAAAAAGTATTGGTATCTGTATCGACAAAACTGGTTGTATATTTTTTTGGTATCGGATCGACACCAAATTTTGCAGTATTGCACATCACTAGTATTAACCTAACATGTGTTTGTAACTGTAATCCAGCCACGTGATCTGTTTGCTATCTCTCATTATTGGGTCTTCATCTTGTCTGTCAAAACATGGCCCGAATTAGTTATTATATTCACCATGTCTTATTTTTATATCAAGGAAAAGTTTGCAATAATTATTGTTATTGTTTCACAGCCCAGCTCTACTTTCTGTAGTATAACATGGTAATAATAGATAGCAAAGGCAATTCTGAAGAAATTAGCAGATTTTTTCTTTTCATTGACAAAGCATTTATTTCATTCATTGGTATCGGAATGTAGATAGTTTGCAAATAATTGCTTCTGAAAAATCGCCTACACTCGCTTTAAACGCTAATGATCTGTTTTACGAATGCTGAACTGAACGTGCATGAGTCTGTATTGTTGTAAAATCTGCATGATGTTTTATCGTGTCAATTCACACAAAATTCACACAAAGCAGCAATTAAACGTCAGTGACGTGCTGGTGCAGAGCAGGTGACGGGTAACAGACTCATCGGCGGCCCCTGCAGGATAGGCGTCAACTTGAAAGAAAGGCAGGGGCGGGCGGTTGCCATGACAACACAGCGCGTGCCCCTGTGTGTCGGTGTTTCAGTGTCCCGGTAACAAGCCAAACACAGCCCGGACAGAGCTGAACCGGTGAGCTCTTGTTTCGAGTGCACCGGACAAACGAACGGGATGTAAGTGGATTTAAAAGACGTGAAGCTCCGCTGATTCACACTACACACAGCCCCAGCCTCTCCGAACATGGCTGCTCCATCTACACTCTCTCTCACCCCCGGTCTGAGTCAGGAGGACCCCCGCCTGCAGCTGAGGGTGGAAAACAGATTGAAAAATGTCTTCGTGACACAAACACAGGATGTCAGGTATGCTGTAATACACATACACTTCAAATAAACATAGAAATACACCACGATATGAGGAGATTAACCACAACACGAGATTCTATTCGATGAGTCGATTCAATAGATTCACTTCCTGTTTCGACGTCGCAAACACAATAGATACACAGACTAACAGAGATGAATGGATGGATAGATACATATACAGATAGATAGATGGATGGTTAGGTACAGACAGGTGGATGATGGATGGATAGATACACAGATGGATGGATAGATAGACATAGATAGATATATGGACGATGGATAGATACACAGATAGATAAATGAATGGATAGATAGATACACAGACAGATAGATAGATGGATGGATAGATACACAGATATATGGTTGGATAGATAGATACACAGACAGATAGATGGAAGATTAGATACAGACAGGTAGATGGATGGATAGATTAGGGCTGCAACTAACAATTATTTTAATAATCGATTAAGCTGTCGATTATTTTTTCGATGAATCAATGAATGAAAAAAAAAGAAAAGCATTAATTTCTAACCCTTTATTCAAAAACAGAACTAAAATCTTTGGAAAGTGCATAAACATGTTGCTCCTTGAGCTTTTATAATAATTTAGTTCAATTATACTCCACATTTAAACACAGCTTAAGATGAACTTTAAAATTAAAATTAAAAAGTGCAACACACACACAAATATATTTGTCAATAATATCCTATATGGGACAAAGCACAGAATATACACTGCAAAAAAAATGCTTTTCTAACATAGTAGTTTTGTCCTGTTTTCAGTCCAAATATATAAAAAAACAAAACTTCAATCAAGATACATTTACTAGACATGTGAAATAGCATAAGACATTATGTGTTGTTTTCTGAAGAACAAAAAACACGTAAAAAATTATGTGTTGTTTTCATGGTTTAAAACAAGCAAAATTATCTGCCAATGGGGTAAGAATGTTTTTTTTGCATGAGCAGAACTCAAAGATCAGAAACATTTTCTACACAAAAGAGCCTTTACTCTCAAATAACTGTTCACAAATCGTCTAAATCTGTGTTAGTGAGCACTTCTCCTTTGCTGAGATAATTCATCCCACATGACAGGTGTGGCATATCAAGATGCTGATTAGAGCATGAATATTTCACAGATGTGCCTTAGACTGCCCACAATAAAAGGCCAGTCTGAAATGTGCACAGTTGTCCTTACTGGGGGGTCATAAAACCAGCCAGTATCTGGTGTGGCACCATTTGCCTCATGCAGTGCAACACATCTCTGTCACATATAGGTGGTTGTTTATTGTGGCCTGTGGAATGTTGGTCCAATCCTCTTCAATATCTGTGAGAAGTTGCTGAATATTGGCAGGAACTGGAATACGCTGTCGTATACGCTGATCCAAAGCATCCAAACCTGCTCAATGGGTGACATGTCCGGTAAATCTGCTGGCCGTGCAAGAAATGTGATGTTTTCAGCTTCCAAGAATTGTGCACAGATCCAATGCAATATGGGGCCGTGCATTATCATGCTGCAACATGAGGTAATGGTTATGGATGAATGGCACAACAGTGGGCCTCAGGATCTCATCACGGTATCTCTGTGTATCAAAACACTATCAATAAAATGCACCTGTTTTCGTTGTCTATAACACACACCTGCCAAAACCATTACCCCACCTCCACCATGGTCCACCATCCACAACGCTGACGTCAACAAACCAATTACCCACACAATGCCACACATGCTGTCTGCCATCTGCCCTGAACAGTGAAAACCGGGACTCATCAGTGAATAGGACACTTCTCCAACATGCCAGACGCCATCGAACAGTTTGTGCAGAAATTCTTTGGTTCTGCAAACTGATTATGGCTGCAGCTGTCTGGGTGGCTGGTCTCAGACGATCATGGAGGTGAACATGCTGGAGGTGGAGGTCCTGGGCTGGTGTGGTTACACGTGGTCTGCAATTGATAGGCCGGTTGGATGTACTGCCAAATTCTCTGAAACACCTTTGGTGATGTCTTATAGTTCTGGTAGACATTCCTGCAGTCAGTAGCCAATCACACGCTCCCTCAAATGTTGCGACATCTGTGGCATTGGGCTGTGATCAAACTGCACATTTCAGAGTGGCGTTTTATTGTGGGCAGTCTCAGGCACATCTGTGCAGTATTCGTGCGTCTAATCAGCACTTTGATATGCCACACCTGTGAGGTGGGATGGATTATTTCTGCAAAGGAGAAGTGCGCACTAACACAGATTTAGATTTGTGAACAATACTTGAGAGTAATGGGTCTTTTGTGCATGTAGAAAATGTTTCAGATCTTTGAGTTCAGCTCATGCAAAATGGGAGCAAAACCGAATATTTTGCGTTTATATTTTTGTTCAGTGTACATACACACAAAAACAAATGCCATATCTATTTAATATCCTATATTAATTTGGAAACATGCATATACTTTAGTTTTATTTTAGTTAAACTATATTATATATTTTTTATTAAAGTAGCTTTATTGTCTCTGTTTACCTATATGTAAGCTACTGGAACACAGAGGACAAGTCTTATCTTAACTGCAAAGACTTTCACCTACTGTGAACTAAGCCAAATACCATGTCTACTGATGCAAAAAAAGTCATTTGGTTAAATTGCAGGCTGTGTCACACAGAATAACCAGCTGCATGGCAGAGCTGTCTATCAGCAGTCACGGGAATTTGTGCAGATCATTTGCATAACTGCTTCTTTCTTTTGTTTTATAACAGAGTAGCTGCAGAAAATGTCAACCACATTCCAGTCATAACAGAGGTATGTGTATTTGCTTAAACAGAACTGCTCCTCATTCTGCTAGACGATTTGATCGCAGATAGGTTTCTGTTGAAGTTAAGCACAAAAAATGTGATGTCATCTGTTGCCTGCAGTAACAGACCCCTTATTCCATCATACTCTTGCTGTTTGTGCAGACTTAAGGTTATTAGATGAAACTCTTTCTAGTTTTGAGAAAACTGACTTTTTTTTAACTTTGTGCATGTTTTTCTTGTAATAAGAATCTGGATGGCTATTTTAAAAGGGAGTGGCATATGCATCAATCAGCCATAATATTAGGACCACCGAGAGGTGAAGTAAATAACATTCACTATCTAGTTATTTCCTTACAGTGGTACCTGTTAGGCGGGTGGGATATATTAAAAGTGAACGGCCAGTTCTTGAGGTTGATGTACTGTAGGCAGGAGCATAAGGATCTGAGCCACTTTGGCAAAGACCTTATTGTGATGGCTAGAGCATTTCCATTAAGTGTTCCAGGTCTGCAGTAGTTTGTACCTACCAAGAGGGTCAGGGGCACCCAAGGCTCACTGATGCAGGTTGGGAGTGAAGGCTAAGCTATCTGGTCTGATTGCAAACAGAAGCCTCTCTAATGCTGGCTCTGGTAGAAAGGGGTCAGAACACAGTTCACCACAGTCAATAGCTGTTTCAGCAGAAGGGGACCCACTCAATATTAGTCAGGTGGTGTTAATGTTATGGCTGATAAGAGTAAAGGCAATCAATGTTAAGATGTGCTTTGTCAAAATGCAGCTTTTAATTGTCTGTTAGAGCCACAAGTCTGGACCAAACAGGTAGGCCAACGGGGCTCTCACACCTGCCGAGGTTTATTTGTGGTTTAAGCAACATGGCCACCAGGTTTTCTTCTCAAGTTCAGACCAAATTTGACATAATTCCACAAAATACTCAACAACTCAACTTAATATTTTGTTGCACACCCTTGGGAAAAAATTACTGAAACCAATTGCTTCTTATAACCATCAACAAGCTTATTATACCTCTCAAGTGGAATTTTGAAAAACTCTACTTTTGCAAACTGCACAAGGTCTCAGATTTGAAGAGTGCCTTCTTCCAACAGCAATTTTGAGATCTGTCTATAAGTGTTAAATCAGATTTTGATCCAGACTCATTGCTGGCCACTTTAGATCTCTCCAGCGCTTTGTATCCAACAATTTTTGGGGGCTTTTAGAGGTATGTTTGGGATCGTTGTCCTGCTAGACACCCATGACCTTGGTGACATTGCACCCCAAAATCATTGCACACAGTCAAGGCACCAGTGCCAGATGCAGCAAAACATCACCTAAATATAACTGAACCTCCACCATGTTTGACTGTAGGAACGGTGTTCTTTTCTTTATAGGCCTCATTCCGTTTTCTGTAAACAGTAGAATGATGTGCTTTTCCAAAAACCTCTACCTTGGTCTAATCTGTCCACAAGACGTTCTCCCAGGAGGATTTTGGCTTCTTCAAGTACATTTTGGCAAACTCCAGTCTGGATTTTTTATTTTGTTTTTGTGTCAGCAGTGGGGTCCTCCTGGGTCTTCTACCATAGCATTCCATTTTGTTCAGATGTTGATGGATAGTTCAAGCTGACATTGTTGCGCTCAGTCTGCAGAACAGATTTAATTTGTTTAGAAGTTGATTGGGACTGTTTATCCACTATTCAGACTATCCTTAATTGTAGTCTTTTATCAGTTTTTCTCTTTCGTCAATGTCCAGGGAGATTAGCTACAGTGCCATGTGTTGTAAACGTCTTGATTATGTTGCACATAGTGGACAAAAGAACATGAAGATCTCTGGAGATGGATTTGTAGCCTTTAGATTGTTGATATTTTTTCAGAATTTGTTTTCTCAACTCCTCAGAGAAAATTTGCCAACATCACCTGATGTAGTCTTAGTTCAATCCTTTTGTGATTAGTTTGAAGAACACAATGTTTAAACAGAACTAACGACACCACAGTAATATAAAGCTCCCGATTTATTGCTCTACAACATCACAAAACAGATACAATAAGACAAATTAAAACAGCAATAAGTGAGCAAACACACACAGACGCAGCACCCAGGGAGCAACTATGGGGGTTAGGTGCCTTCCTCAAGGGCACTTGCCTGGGTATAGAGGGAGGGGGGTTGCATTTCAGATGTGGGTATGGAGGGAGGGGAAGGTGCTGTTCATTCATTCTCCCCTCCCCTAACCTTTAGACCATGGTAGCTCCAAATCAAACATAGTACAGCAGGATTCATCTGCCAAATTAATTTGCCATTTTCACACGTTGGGTGTTAAATCTCAGTGTGAACGCTAAACAAATCGGAACTAAACTGATTTTGGTCTGGACCAACAAAAAACAAACTACAAGTAGGAACACACAATGTGTGAATATGTTTTCTTTATATACACTGACTAACTAACTTCACATGCTGCATCACATGCCTCTGCAGTCGTCTAGCAGAATACTGGACACGGGGGTCAACACTCTTCAGAGAACTCTGGTGTTAAAGAAGCAGGTGCAGGTGGAGGAGATCAACTGGCAGTTAATGGAGAAGCGACTGGACTTCAAAGCTCACATGCAGGCCTTGGAACAGAGAAGGGCAGAATTTCTCCAAAAGCAGCAAGAAGTAGGTAGATCTATCAGGAGCTTTGATGCTCCTAAGTACATCGGAGAGTAGTGCAATGAAAATGAACATTTAAAATAGGAATTGTTGCTTCATGTACCCTAAGAACATGACTCTTCCTCAGATGAAAGACAGAGTGACCAAATTTGAGAAGTTTGTGGAGGAAAATGAGGTGAAGCGACGCCGCGCGTTGAAGAAGTACCAGGTTGAGAGAAAACAAAATGAGCTGAAGCAGAATGAGAAGTTAGAACTATCTGCACAGCTTGAGGAGCTTCAGACCAGGTATTCATCCATGCCTTTATCTATTTAGATTCTTCTTTAGAAAGCTCATGAAGACTCACCTCTTCAGAGATCCCCTCCTTTCCTAATATTTTCCTGAATAGTGTACGCTGATACACCATTCAGACATAACATTGAGAATACCTGCCTAATATTGAGTAGGCCCCCCTCATGCAACTGAAACAGCTCTGACTGTGGTGCACTGTGTGTACTGACCCCTTTCTGTCAGAGCCAACACATTTAAAAAGCTCCTCTTTGGGTTCTGACCAGACAGGCTAGCATGAGTGAGCCTTGGGTGCCCATGACACTGTGGCTGATTCACCAATTGTCTTTCCTTGAATCACTTCTGGTAGATACTAACTACTGCGTACTTGGAACACTCCACAAGACCTGCTGTTTCGGAGATGCTTTAGCCACCACAATAAAGCCCGTGTCAAAGTGGCTCAGATCCTTATGGTTCTGCTTCCTGCACATCAACTTCAAGAACTGACTATTGACATGCTGCCTATTATACCCCCACCCCCCCACAGATGTCATTGTAATTATTTGGCTAGATAGACCATGCTATTCGCTTCTCCTGGCAGTGGTGTTAATGTTATGGCTGGTCAGTGTATAGTTTAGTAGTTGGGTGTGTCAGATTTTTTCTTAAATATAAGATAAATTGCTTTTTTTCACAGGTATCAACTGTTAAAAGAAAGGGTAGAGAAATACAAGATCTATGAAGTCTACCTAATGAAGATTCTCGACTTGCTACCAGAAAGTAAGAGAAAATGTTTTTCTACATTGTACATTTCTCTGGATGATGAATCCATACACTTGTTTTTTTACATTAGAGACTCAGATGCTAGTTATTTGTCCCTTTCTGTGATTTGTGTGCTACCTGCTATAGCTTCATCAGTTTTTAATCACTTGTTGCTTTGTGCAGATTATTTGGAGTATGGAGCTGACTCTTTGGTGATGCCCATTATCAGACGCCATGAAACTCTGTCCATCACACAGCAGGATCTGCTGCAGCGCCTTACCAGCCTGGCAGAGGAACTGGACCAGGGCCAACGCAACCTGGACTCACTAAAACAAGAGCACAACACAAACAAATTGGTACGAGAACCATATACATAACAAAGATTCTAACAGATAATGCATTGATATTTGATCACACATTCAGTCAGTTACTAGAGAAATTAAGATCAAGAGTTGATATCACCCCTGCTGTGAAAGAACTTCACTGCTTATCTCAGATTTCAGAGCAGCTTTCTTGTTTCACAGCTCTAAATGACACTAAAGCACCTTCACACAAGTCTGTCTATGTTCCAGTACATCTCTGTACAGAAAAAATAGAGACCTATTTCTGGTATTATGCCTCTGAACTGTGGAGCTCCTTTAACTAGACCAGGGGTGTTCAAAGTCAGTCCTGGAGGGCCAGTGTCCTGCACAGTTTGGCAGTTCCCCTCCTTAAACACTCTCACTAAACCTGGCAATTAACAGGTGAGTTGGTGAAGGTGTACTTGATCAGGGAAGTGACCAAATTATGCTGGACACTGGCCCTCCAGAAATGGAACTAGACACCCCTGATCTAGACAGTCCAGCTCAGTACATAATTTTAAGATTTTATGATTATCTATATTATTTGCAGAAAAGTTGTGCAAAAGGTAAGTAAAAATGAGAAGCAACAAATATGTTAAACACTAAGGTTTTATTTATTTATTTAGAATCTGATCACAAAAATGATTTGTTTACCCCTGCGTTTCATAAGGTTTGGGAACTGAGGAGACCAACTCCTGGAGTTCATGGTGCATCAAATCTTTACAGTGAACGACCAGTCTGGACTTAATGCAAGACAGACATCGCTACTATAGACTCTGTTCATCTTTACTGTGTCCATCTTAGATGTTTATATATGGTTTCTTCTTTGCATGGTAGAGTTTTAAACTATATACATGTGTAGAATCTATGATGAATGGTTTTTGGAGGTGTTGCTGAACCCATGCAGTTATTTCTGCTACAGAATCAAGTCTGTTTTCAAAGCAGTTATGAGGATTTGAGGGTCACCATGATCCAGTATTGGTTTTGGGCCATGTCTACAGTCATTTTGACAGATTATCTGAATGATATGTACTGTAGTGGTGAACTTTTCTTCTAAAAGACTCCACTACTCCAAGATGCTCTTTTTATGTATACTCTGTCATCTTACTGACCTGTTGCAAATTAACCCAATTAGTTGTGCTGCAAAATGTTTTTGTACATGTTGTTTTTTTGGAGACAGATGGCAAATAAGGAGCTGTCAGATCTGCAGACTCGCTGGGATCGAATCAAAGAAAAGAATAAACAGCTGGAAATGGTCCTCTACATTCACCAGGGCCAGTCCAGAGACCAGGTCTGATTTCTTGTGCTACTGATTATTTCTGAACAAACTCTTTTTTTCACTACATCAGTGCTGTTCTTTCTTTCTTCATGTCTCTGGTTAGGTTGAGGAGATTGGGACTCTAATGATAGCAGTGAAAAATCTTGGGCAGCAGTGCCACCTGCAACACTATGGGTCGTTAGAAGACATGGACACGCTGACTATGATGGATATGATAAAGGTAATAATTATGACCTTCACTGCAGTAATCAGCCATAACATTAACACCACTGACAGGTGAAATAAATCATATTGCCTATCTAGTTATGTCATTACAATGCCGCTTGTCAGGGGTGGAATATACCGTATTAGGCAGAAAGAGTAAGTAAACAGTCAGTTTTTGAAGCTGATGTGCTGGAAGCAGGAGTGTAAGGATCTAAGCCTCTTTGACAGTGGACCTTATTGTGATGGGTAGAGCATCTTCAAACCAGCAGGTCTGGTGGACTGTTTCAGATATGCATTAATTAGTATCTACCAAAAATTGTCCACGGAAGGACATTGGTGATTCTGCCCCAGGGTCATGGCCACCAAAGGCCTACTGATGCATGTGGGAATTTGGCCTGGGAACACCTAAGGGTCCTCCCCTATAATGGCGAGAGAGAGAGAGACATCTGGAACACCCTGCTTAGCGTGCTGCCACCACTACCTTGGCCAAGTAGAAAGAAGATCAATGAATGAATTCCCACACACCTCTATAGCAGCCATTGCTCTACGAATAGTAAACATTTGTTTCTCATTTTCCTCATCGTTGCTCCATATGGCTGAAACAGAATATAAGCTTTGTGTTTTCACATTTTTACAGCAAGTTGACCTCTAGGAGGCACATGACCATAGCTTATTACAGCCCAGTTGTACAGCAGTGCCACCTAGTGAAGGTCGATGCAAACATCTACCTCTTCACAAAATTCCACAATTCCACCCAGCAGCTGACAGATTAAATATATTTTTAAAAACAGCTTAAGCTAAAATATTTGTAAACACATTATCATTTGCAACATTTTCCACAGGAGTTCGTCCTAGAGAAGGCAGACATAGAGAGGAGAGCACTCAGGCTGACAGACTCAGACTCAGATCTGACGAAGGGGAGTGCAGACAAAGGAAGAAAAGGATCAGCCATGACCAGAACCACCTCCAGTAAAGTCCAACTGAAGAGCATCAGCAAAAGCAGTGGAGGGAGTGAACTGCTCAGCTCAACCAGGACGATTCATTGAGACTTGTGTGAATGATTGCAGTCGTTTTGCTGATGGGAGTTAAAAGTAGATTGAACATGTTGGCACATGGATCTATGTAAATTCCAACATACAATATGTATATGAATCATGAATTTTTCATTAAAGACAGAATTGTATTTGGTTTACATTAAAACATTGCTTTATGGTAGATTGGAATTCCACTGATTTTCATGGGAGTGGTTTTGATATGAAGGGGTTCATCACTTCAAAAAAAACAGGTCTAAGCTCCTCCAACCTCTCCATGAAGCCTGTGTCTTTTGAGCGTTTCTGTTGAATGTTGATGGTAAAAATAGCTAATCTGAACCAAATCACTTTGGGGAACAATCCCCTGCATGTGCCCCTCTACCATGAATAGGTTTAGTTTTAGGCCCAAACGCTTCTCTGGTAGAACAATGTCTCTGGCATCAGGTAGAACTTTCCTCACCATTTCATGTGTGAAGGAGCTTTGGAGGAACCAGGCGTCTGGTTCCATTGACCACCACTGTGAGCTGTTCTGACCAGACCGAATTTTGGAGATAAAAACACTTTCCATTTGTTTACATCAGGAAAACACGATGAGAAAATGTTTCCCCTTTTGGAAGAGCTCTAATGTTTACATTGCGTTGAATAACAGACTGCCCGATACCGTTTATTAGGTATATTGGGTTACAGGATTTACAGCAGACATGTTCATTTCAAACTGAACTTATTTGTTTACTTATTTATGTACTTATTGCACGAGTACCAATAGTTAAAAATGTTTCAGATGATGAGTGCTGCGACCGAGCGTGTTCTACTTTCGCTTTAGCCTCCCCTGTGCCTTTAAAGGGAAAACACGTGGTCGTTCTGTACGTCCGGTAACCGTGACAACAGTTGTGGGGCCCATTTAAAGTAGGTTTCTAGAACGTTGAGTTTGGTGCACGTGGCTTTAGAGAAGCGTCGCGAGGCGCTCGAGACCTCTTCTGGCGTAAACCGGCTCTCGCCCTGCGAGACACGGGTACTAATGCTGCAAACAGCGGTCACTACGAGTCTGGATCACTTCGAAAACCATCGGGGGGATGAGACTCGTCAATTCGAGGTTCTGAAACGGGAGAAACACTGACAAACGTGCCAGCGTGTGCTTTCCCCTCGTGCCTGTTCAGATGGATGAATCCGGATTAATCTCCGTTAAAGAAGCCACTTCCGCTCACGCGCTACACGAGCCGGAAGCAGCGCGCTACCAGGCATGTTTTTCCTGCATTAAACCCACCGTTTTGCAGCTCAGACTGTTGTTAATTTCTGAGGGTTTTTTTTGTTTTGTTTTTTAACAACAAAAATAGAAACTACGTTGTGCATAAGTTGGGTGAATGAGGGTTTAATGATGTATTATGTTTTTTTTCAGTGTGCACTTCCAAATAATTTAAGTAGTGATGGTTTAGTTTAGTTTCGAGTTTACATCGCTCGAATTGGCGAGTGAAGATGTCGACCAAAGGAGGATGTGTTCCCCTTGATCTTTGTTGCTTCTGAGGTTTCTTCCTCCAGCTCTAATATTGGCAATAGTAATAACAATAACCTTGACTTGACTTTTGCATTGGCTTTACTCACTAGAAGGTCGCACTCCAAACGTCCAAACAGGCTGAGTTAAGGCAGGGGTCACCAACATGGTGCCCCCAAAGACCACATGAGGTGCCCACTGACCTGTTCCAAAAACTCACCCATAAGAAGCATCTAAAATTTAATTTTATCCAATTCTTCATTGAATTCTTCAGTGATTCATGGTTACGTCACTGGCAGTTTGTGTGGGAACTAGTTGGTGAGCTGCATGGACAAATACATACTGTTGTACCATTCACTCGCTTTAATTTGTGTTACTTGTTTGAAATTGTTCATTAAGGATGTCAAGCATAAAGCAGACTCTACAGTAAAGGTCAGGAACTGTTTCAATTCATTACTGCTAACAAACTACAACTCCCAGAAAGCAACTCTCTCTCTTTCCACCTGTATTACCCACCTGCTTTCCTGCACCAGACACTACATAGGCCACAATGCACTGCTCCCCATGAAACACCACAACAAACACCTGCGAGAGAGAGACTCGCGTTAGCTATACACGTGCTACTCGTTTATGTTTAATAAATATATGCCATCATTACATGCATGAGTTTTGACATTTGCTTAAACCCACAAAAACATTTCCACTGCATTTCAGCCCTGCCACAAAAAGTTCTCTGCACTCTGCTTTTTTCTCCATTTTATGTCACCATATCAGGAGGATATTTAACATAAGGACATCAAGGGTCTGCACTAATAAACACAACTGATCCATATTTTAGCACTGCAGTGACTGATGAACCTCAATCCGGGCAGGTTACAGAAGCAATCTGGACTGACTCATTACTGCCCCCACAGTTAAACACTCAGCATTACAATCTGGACTGACTCATTATTGCCCCCACAGATAAACACAACCTTACAGTCTGGACTGACTCATTACTGCCCCCACAGTTAAACACACAGCATTACAATCTGGACTGACTCATTACAGCCCCCACAGTTAAACACACAGCATTACAGTCTGGACTGACTCATTACTGCCCCCACAGATAAACACAACATTACAGTCTGGACTGACTCATTACTGCCCCCACAGATAAACACAACATTACAGTCTGGACTGACTCATTACTGCCCCCACAGATAAACACACAACATTTCAATCTGGACTGACTCATTACTGCCCCCACAGTTAAACGCACAACATTACAGTCTGGACTGACTCATTACCGCCCCCACAGTTAAACACACAACATTACAGTCTGGACTGACTCACTACTGCCACCGCAGGTCAATGCACAACATTACAGTCTGGACTGACTTATTACTGCCCCTACATTTAAACACACAACATTACAGTCTGGACTGAACCATTACTGCCCCTACAGGTAAACACATTACATTACTGTTTGGACTGACTCATTACTGCTCCTACAGGTAAACGCATTACATTACTCTTTGGACTGACTTATTACTGCTCCTACAGGTAAACACACAACACTACAGTCTGGACCAAACCATTACTGCCCCCACAGGTAAACACTCAATAGTATAACTCAGGCTGCCTTGTTACTGCCTCCACAGGTAAATAACATTACAGTCTGTACTGCCTCGTTACTGCTTCCACAGGTAAACAAACAACATTACAGTCTGGACTGCTTTGTTACTGCCTCCACAGGTAAACACACGTTATAGTCTGGGCTGCAGGTCTGCATTCAACAAAGGCAAACAAACATATGTAGTGTCATATTAAACTCAATCAAATGCTGATACAAAACACCCAAAACAGAGCACATTTATGTATCCAAGATGTGAAAGTGCATGAACAAGGCTGAACGGTTTACTTTTTAGTAAAAAAAAACAACAACTTTTTACTGTGATTGATGGTGTGATTGCTGTTTTTTTTGTAGTTTGATGCTAGTAGGGAATATAGTTCTACACATGAAGATCAGAATATCCTGTTCTCATTAAAAACTTCGTGCACAAACACAAAAGGGTTAAAATAATCTCACAGACATGTGTAAGGTTGAAGCCCATAGTCTGACGGGAGGGCACTGACCGTGAAGAGGATGACACTTGTTCAATGTCAACCATGTTTTCCTTTCTGCAGGACATTTGCCATCAGTTTGGATTCATCCGCAGAGTTAAAGGAGACGGCAACTGTTTTTACAGAGCCTTGTGCTTCGGCCTGGTAGAGTCACTGATACACAATGACGGTGCTTTGAGAAGGTGCAATTAAGTCATGTCCTCTGCAGTTTACTCTAGCATGTCTGTTTAACCAGTGCACTCAGGTCACTGCTTTGTCTCTGCATGTTTTCAGCCTGGGTGACAAGTTGCTGAACAGCCAAGAAGAGCTGCTGAGAGCAGGGTTTGATCAAAGTGAATTTAAGGGTCTCCTCAACACTGTAAGTATATTGAGGCAGGTAATACTCTTGGTTACACATAATGGGTAATTGCACAATTTTTCTTCATAATAAAGTTACACCGATCTGCCATAGCATTAACACCATATTATTTTCTAATATTGATGAATATTAATATTAACCCCTCTAATAGTGCTGAAACAGCTCTGACTGTGGTGCACTGAGCCAGCATTAACATTTTGTACAACAGTGCACCTTGGGTGGCCATGACCCGTAACTGATTCACCAGTTTTGCTACCTTGGATCACTTTTGGTAGGCATCAACTACTGCACACCTGGAACACTGCAAAAGACCTGCTGTTTTTGAAATGCTCATATGAAAGTGGCCCAGATCCTTACACTTCTGCTTCCAGTACATTGACTTCAAGAAGTGACTGTTCACTTGTCTAATATGCCCCACCCACTGACAGGTGCTATTGTAATTATATAATTAGTGTAATTAATTTCAAATGTCAGTGGTCTTAATGTTGCTGCCGATCAGTGTATTCCGGCATGAAACACACATTTTTAGAGACACCTTAATTGTTCCGTGGTGGTGAATGGAACCAGAGGTCCAATCTCCATCATGAACTTATTACATGAAATGATAAATAAACTGATAATTATGCAACAAGATTTTGCCTTAAATTTATATATTTGCACATTATATTTTTATGATGTGCAAAAGTACATGCAAAGTGTTTTTGCAGATTATGCAGCAACATTACACAAAGTGTAAGTTCACTGGTGGTTTTTGTCAGCAAATGCAATGGCTTTGGACTGTGGACATCATAACTCCCATGTGGTTCCCATCACCACCACTCTTTCATGAGTCCATTTCAACTGAATGCATATTCTTTGAATCACAAACTACATGTATGAATATTGTGCTGTTGTTTCAGTTTCTCTGTGTACTGGATCGGCTCAAAGCAGACGACAGTGAAGAAAATCTTTTGAGAGCCTTTAACGAACACACCACCTCAGACAGCATGGTGAAGTACCTGAGGCTCCTTACGTCAGCACACATGCAGAACCGTGCAGAGTTCTTCCAGGACTTTGTGGAGGCGCCCAACTTAAAAGTTTACTGCACTCAGGTCTGCTTGGTTACTGTTCGTCCTAGAGACTGAAGATGTATTAACTGCATTTTTAAAGTGGTTTTCTTTTGGTTTAGGAAGTGGAAGCCATGGCGATGGAGTGCGATCACGTGGAGATCCTGGCTTTGTCCAAGGTGTTGGACGTTGGTCTGTGCATTATATCTATGGACAGCAGTGATGGCCACCTCGCCTACCATAGCATTCCAGAAGGATCAGAGACTTCCTTGTACCTTCTCTACAAGACGTCACATTACGACATTCTCTATAAGTGTAGAGAGCACTGAAAACTGGGCTCAGACCAAACCTTCAGGAGAAACTTTTTGGAAGACTTAACCCTTTTTATATTCACGCACATGGCTCCAGGGGTCCTGGAAAGTCAGTTTTTATATGATTTCCCTAAACCTGGAAATGAGCTGGAACAGGAAACACTTTACAATACAGGTGCATAATTAAGGACAAGTTAATACTTCACTAATAATTACATCCTGCTTAATTATAGACACTAATATTTAATGCATAAGGAAAAATATACATGGAAAAACAAACCGTTGTACATTGTCAAGTGTTGATCATTTTTATAACTCACTGTTAATAGCATATTTAATGTATTATTTAACATCCTTTGCATAATATAGAACCTGTTTAGAGATGGCAAGTTATGTGGCAAAAAGACATAACTTGTAGTCTATACACAGATCCTGCATTATGCTAAAGACATTGATATTAATTCGTGCATTAATGAATGATATGAGTCAACAAGATGTAGTAATTACCCATTTATAATGGTAACAATTAAGTATCATCTTGTTAACCCATTCTGTTAATACCAGTTACATTAAGATCCTTTTCATAATGTAGGATTTATGTAGAGACGATTATGGTGTTTTTTGCAGGACATAACTTGATCTCTAAATGGATTGTACATTATACAATTATACAGGATGTTCTTTCATTCATTTTCCATTTATCCATTTCGGGTCACTGGGAAGCTGGAGCCGATCCCAGCTGACTACAGGCCAAGGCGAGGTTCACCTTGAACAGGAAGCCAACACATAACAAAAGGATGTTAATTCCAGACTTAGTTAAGAATGAGTGAAGACATTGATACTGGTTTACTATTATAGCTATTAATGTACAGCTCTGTCATTAATGTATATTTTGATTTCAATAGGCATTATTACTTAAATATTAATATCTGCTATATTGTGGACCTGCATTGTAGCGTTAGCAAATGGGTGTGTTTGAGGAAGGAAATCACCAAGTTGTGGATGAAAGTGACTGTCATTTTGAAAACACCATCACACACCATGCAGTACTACGAAACGTGACCTCTGCGTTTAACCCAGTGAGCCGTGGGGAGCGGTGTAGTGGGATGGTACCTTGCTCAAGGGTCTCCTTCAGATTGCAAGGGCAAGGTCCTAACCACTAGGCACTGTGATGGACACTGACCCTATTGAGATGGGAACCCCTGGCCTATAAGGAGCTTTATGGAACTTTAATATCTTTCTGATACAACATGGACAGTATTCTCAGAGCACTGATTTTAATGTAGTTGTACTGCAAAAAGTAAGCATACAGGATTGTTTAAAGACAGATCACATTTGTATATAAACTGAACAAAAGACTGATTTTTCTTGAAATATTTCTCTCAAACATTTCGGTGCAAGTATAATTGCAACTTTTAATGTTTTCCTTTACACTTCTTCTGCTGTTCATGTTTAAGTGTCTGATTGGTCACACTGATTAGTGCCGTTTCATTGGCTAACCCAAGTTCGGGCAGCTGTAGCTTGCCCATCTGAGTTGGGTACTTTGTCTTCATGTAGGATTTGAAGACTGGCTGGCTGACCAGGTGCTTCAGATGTTTCTTCAAGCCTTTCACAAGCTTCTTTTGCTTCTGTTCTTCATGCTCATCCTTGCCACCTCCTGCAACGCCATAAATCAACTTGTTTTTTAGTAGCACTAACAAACGAACCTGCATTCACACATTTACAACTGAACAATACTAACCCAAAAGCAAATCCTCATCTAGATCTATGTCCATTTCCTCCGACGCTTGTCTTAACCAAGAGTTGTGCTGCTTCTCACGGCTGTGGTAGAATTCAAATTTTTCTATTTGCCTCGCCACATCAACACGTTCCTGTAGAATGTCACAAGTCACACCAATTAAATTAGCTGACCTAGGGTATATGGCATATATAAATAAATAAATCGCAATTTAATGCTATACACAATATACCAATGAGCCATAACATTAAGACCACCTGCCTAATATTGCTGCTGAAACAGCTCTGACTGTGATGCAATGTGTTCTGACTCCTTTCTATCAGAGCCAGCAGTAAAATTGTATGCAACAAGAGGTCCTCTTTGGGATCACAACAGACAGGCTAGCCTTCACTCCTCACATCCATTAGTGAGTCTTGGGAGCCCATGACCTTGTTTCTGGTTGTCCTCCCTTGGATCACTTTTGGTAGGTAATAACTATGGCATATCTGGAACATTCCACAAGACCTGGCATTTTAGAGATGCTTTTTACTTTCTGCCAAATATAGCTCACCTCTTAAAGGTGGCATTGTAATGAGATCTCTAGACAATGTTTTTCACCCATCTTGATATTGTGAAATCTCTTCTAAAGCACTCTGTAAATGCTGGATATAACTTTTTAATGCACACCATCATACCAAGTGTAAGGAGTTTTAAACTTTTAGGCAAAAAGAGGGAAATCACAATAAAAGTTTAGAAATATAATTTTGAATTTCAATTTCAAATTACTCAATTAAAAATAAATTATTTAATGGAAATATTAAATGTAATTAACAATCCAAATCAGGTAACTGCACCAGCAGATTAAAAAAGTTACATGACCGTACTCAAAATTTGTGTAATATATACAGTAAATAACATTAAAGATACAACAACCCATGATACGGAGTACATTTGATAAATCATCCAGCTCTTATCAGAAGTATACCGCAACATAAAAACTAATGTTTTAAAATGTAACGTTATTTAGAATATTTATTACTTTATTTACTTTTACTTTATTTACTTTAGAACATGCATTATTTTAACCACTCTGTTTTCCCCCATTTGATTTTCCAGTACCTTGATTGCAGTCATGCACTTGTTCTGAACAGGAAACATGGGCAGATCCTCATCTTTCCCTAGTGTCTTGTAGATCTTCTTGAAGTTCATCATATCATCTGGCCCAATCAGGAGCAAACTAAGACCCTCTTTTGTAGCACGCGCTGTTCGTCCACTGCGATGGACATATGTCTCAGATGTTCGTGGAACCTTTTCCAAAACAAAACGGAAAGAAAGTAAATATATAAATAAGAATAAAAATGTATTTTAAAATAAAATATAAAAAGATACTGAACATGTATTTGATGTTTCTGGATTACCTGATAGTGAATGACATGCTGAACATCTGGAATGTCAAGCCCTCGAGCAGCAACATCTGTGCTGAGGAGGACACAACTGGGAAAGGGGCAAAAAAGGCACTGGTGAAAAGAAACTCAATAACGAATATTAAGCATCACTGTTTATACACAGCAATCAGCCAGAACATTAACAACACTGCTGGATGAAGTGAACAACAAATAACTTCTACAGTGGCACCTAAAAGGGGGTGATGGGACTTGTGGAGTGTTCCAGGTGTGCAGTAGTTAGTACCCACTGCAGGTTGGGGGGGGGGGGGGATGTCTAATATGGCTGCTGCAAGGTCTAGGGGGGTCTGTTACTGCACATCACATGACCACGCGTACTGCAGTGTATAGAACTGAAATCATCGCTGAAACCTCCCATTCTTTTTTTTTTTGGTGAAGGTGGTGAAAACTTGCAGTTTTAAGTAGAACAGAAGTGTAAAGTTGACAATGCACAGTTGCAGATTGTAATAGAGTGAGGGTATGTAATTAAAGCTGGGTGTCAACAAGTTCGTTATTCTTGCAACAACAGAAAGGCAACCCACCCCACCTATTCCTGGCCATGCCTTATTAGGGGTTTCTGTCTGCAGTGATTTTGAACAGATCTTACGATCTGCTCAGCATGTGGGTAGTGCAGTAGGACCCCACATGGCACATGCCATACCCTGCCCAAGTCAGCCAGAGCAGATAAACTGCAAAGAAACTTAATGTTATGTGAATAAAAGCAAAAAAGTAAAAGATCATGTGAGATCATTCAAATTGTATATGAATCAGCTTAATGGAAACCTGCCTAGAGTGCGCAGCTTGTTCTTCTCTTACCTCTCTCTCTCTGCAAATCTCTCCAGATTTTTTAGCCTCTGTTTCTGGTGCATATTTGCATGAAGTGGCAGTGGGTTACAGTCCAGAATAGTCAACAGGGAGGTGAGTCTCTTTATGCAGTCGATGCTGTTGGCAAACACCATTGTGCGCCCAGGGTACTGCAGCAGAAAGTAGTAGAGATAGAAGTCTTTCTCCTCCTTGTCACAGTGGATCCTGGTCTCTGTAAGTGTCTCCACTGTGGCCTCCTTGCGCGTGAGGTCGATGATTTTGGGCTTGCCTTTGATTCCCACTTTCTCCATGAGGAGCTCCAGCTTGCTGCGCTGCTCTAGCTTTTGCCCCTTTTTCTGCAGCAGACGGACTGGCAGGCTGTGGACCAAGGTGAGTGTGGCGGAGAACACGAAGGTCTGTCTCTTCGGGTTGAACTGGGATGTGCTGAGCATTTCTAGCAGTTGCTCAAGTTCAGCAAAATGGCCTTTCTCCACCATGCGGTCAGCTTCATCAATGACCAGGCACCTGAGGAATGGAGATGCTTACTTTTACATGCATTTATGAAAATACCCACACCTCACAGAACAAAACACGAATAGCAAAGGGGGTGGGTTGTCGGCAGAGGTTTGGAGTTGTGGGAAAGAGAGGGGATAAATCTCCCTCCTGATATTTCACCCTGCATTTCTACATCCTATTTCTCCAGCATGTAAATAATACTATTATTACTACATTTTCATTACTAAAATATTACTTTATTAATACTACTGCTATTATTTCTATATTAATACTATTTTACACATCATGAGCATTTTGAGATATATAAAGAGCTAGAGAGAGAGAGCGAAATAAGTATTGAAACAGGTTTCATGTACATCAACACTAAACAAAACTATTTATATCTACATGATATGTAAATTCATCAGCACATCCTAATTCTGGATCCAAAAAGTACTGGGGCAAGAGATGGCCCAAAAACAAAGAGTTGTAGCTAGTGTGATAATGCTGTACAAATGCTATTAACACCAGCTGGCTAGATGATCATATCAGGCTCTGAAAAGTAAGGACGAGCCCCAGCTTTAGTGCCTTTGAGAAGCAGTGAGACTTTAAAATCAGTTCTGCACTGGGAGCCATTGAAGAGGGGACAGTACCAGACTCATATGTTCACACTTTCTCCTTCCTGCGAGAAGACTGGGGGCACTAACTGCAGGTGTCAGATTGATGATTTTTCCAAGCTCACATACAGTGAATTAAAAGTTTAATTAAATTCTTAAAAAAGCATTAAGCATTTAATATATGAACACAGAGCAATGAAAATTGAATTTAATTGACTAATGCGGTTACCTGAGTTGCCTCAAATTCCGCAAATGTGGGTGCTTCTGCTGAATCATCTCCCATAGGCGGCCTGGTGTCGCTATGACTATCTCTGGCCTGCGCTTTAACATCCTGTCTTGCTTCTGTAGCGCCATCCCACCCACCACAATAGCCGTTCTGATTCCTGTTGGAAAACATCACTGAGTGCAACTCTGATGCGTCAATCAAACCACTCTGAAAAGCACAAACTTAAATCACACCCACCTGTGAACTGTGCTACAGCATCGATGTGATGCTTGACTTGAACCGCTAGTTCTCTCGTAGGGGTGAGAACCAGTCCAAGTAAAACCTTCTTTTCATTGGCTTCCTTGCCTTCCCCTGCCTTTTCACTGTCCAAGTCTAGATTTTGTTCTTCATCTGGGACATCACCATCATTATCTTGACTTGACTGCACATCACCAGAATCACTATCTTCCTCTTTAGTTTGACCATTTCCATCTGCTACTACGTCCAGTATGATCCCCTTATCTTCTTCATCCTCCTGTGCAATCTCACTGTTGTCTGTAGTCTCAACCATTTTCTCACCTGCATTGTTGATTCCAGGCTCAGTTTCTGCCTCAGACCCATCTACATCTGCATCTTCACAGTGGAGGGTTTTCTTCCACTCTATTATTGTGTGGATCATGGGAATTCCAAAAGATAAAGTCTTCCCACTTCCTGGAGAACAATGTTAGAGGAGGTTTAGTTACTCACATTGCACCTTTCAAAAACCTAGGGCTACACCAATCAGCCATAATATTAAAAGCAGCTGCCAAATATTGAATAGCCACCCCTCATGCTGCTGAAACAGCTCTGACTCTGGTGGACTGTGTGTATCTATCAGAATCCTCATTAATATTTTGTGCAACAGAAGTTCTCTTTAGGATCAGACCAGACGGGATAGACTTCACTCCTCACATTCATCAACTTAAAGAACTGGCTGTTCACTTGCTGTCTAATACAGGTACATCTTTTAAAAAATGAATATTTTGAGATCAATAAGTTAGATAGTGGATAATAGATTTATTATACATAGAGTGAAATATATAAAGCCTTTATTTCTTGGAATTTTTATGTTTATGGCCCTAAATGTTATATCATCACATATGATCAATAAAAAAAGGCTTCTGAAAAGTATGTTCTTTTCTATGCACTCAATACTTGGTTGTTCCTCCTTTTGAAACAATTACTGCATCAATGCGGCGTGGCATGGAGACGATCAGCATGTGGCTCTGCTGAGGTGTAATGGAAGCCCAGGTTGCTTTGATAGCAACCCTCAGGTCGTCTGCATTGTTGGGTCTAGTGTCTCTCATCTTCCTCTTAACAATAACCCATAGATAGTAGGTGAGTTTGCTGGCCAATCAAGCACAGTAACACCCTGGTCGTTGAACCAGCTTTAGGTACCTTTGGCAGTGTGGGCAGGTGCCAAGTCCTGCTGGAAAATGAAATCAGTATCTGCATAAAGCTTGTCAGCAGAAGGAAGCATGAAGTGCTTTAAGATTTCCTGGAAAATGCTGCATTGACTGTGAACTTCAGAAAACACAGTGACCAACAGCAGCAGATGACATGACCCCCAAATCATCACTAAAACTTCACACTGGACTTCAAGCAACATGGATTCTGTGCCTCTTAATTCTTCCTTCAGACTCTGGGACCTTGATTTCAAAATTATATGCAAAATCCCAGACTGAGACCATGTAAAGTCTCAGGAAACCTTTGCAGGCAATTTGAGTTAATTAGGTTGTGACTCCATGACTTTTTTACAGTGTTCTAATTTTCTGAAAGAATGAATTTTGTGTTTTATTTTCTGTAAGCCATAATCATTGAAATTCCAAGAAATAGAGGCTATGTGTGTAATGAATCTATATAATTTATGGATTTACTTATATTAAAAAATAAGGAAGTTTTTTATGATATTAAAAAAAAATTTATGTATCCGTATACCTGAAAAGGTATCACTGTAATGAAATAAATACAGCCTATCATCTTCACTTCACCTGGCAATGGTCTTAATGTAATGGCTAAACAGCATATATATTACAAGAGCGTTACTGCAAAAGGTGGTGACAAAAGGTAGAAGAGGTGCAGAATATGAAAGATTTAAGAAAAGTTCAGAATTTGAATATGAGGCCATAGAACCTGATCTATCTCCTGTCGTGAAAGCCTAGTAGGGAGGACTGCAAGGAGATTAGTGCCAGATGACCTGAGAGTGCAAGAAGGGAAGTTACACTAATTTCTGTGATCCTTTTGTCCATATTTGTTCTACATTTCTGCAAGTTTATAGACACAGCCGAAATGGAGCAGTTGAAGTTATTGTGGGGCCAATAGCTGAGTGACTGTGTTAGTGCTCAGCCTGAATGCCCTGAAAATACTCAGAACTCATCAAAACTGGGAAAGAGCCGTGTGATCGACTGTGCAAACAAATTCAACAAGAAATAGGAGGAATCCTTTTACAGACCACCCAAAACCCTAACCCTAGACAAACAAATGGATCAGAAACCACTGCCTTGAATCCAGCAGTACAATAAACGATTATCAATTATAAGGCAGTTGGGCTCAACTGTGATCCTAACAACTTACCAAAGAACCAGTGGAACATGGACACTGACATGTAGGCATAAAATAGCTCCACACATTTATATGGAGCTGATTTGAAGCCCAAAGTAAATTATATAATATTTATATTATTGTGTGTATATATTTATATATATAAGCGACCTTGGGTTTATGAAAGGCGCTATATAAATATAATTTATTATTATTATTATTATAGAAATATTATATACATTTCTTGTGTCCACACATGAACAGGTGATTTACCTGTCTCTGCTGCACCCAAAATATCCAGATGATCTCGAATAGCAGAAGGAAGAGCAAGAGCTTGAATGGGTGTAGGTGCAGAAAATCCCAGTTTGCTAAGTGCCTTCAAAACAGGAGCAGGAACAAAGAGGTTTCTCCATGCAGACACGTCTGTATCCTGACCTTCTGAGTTCGAGAGGGCTGCATCTGTCCAGTTCTTGGCTTTCTTTTTAGCCTTGCCAGTCTCTACTGGAGCATCAGTCTTAATCACTTGTGCAGCTGATTTCTGTTTCTTCTTTTTCTTTGGCTTTAACATTGCCTTGGTCATAATCCTACTGCTGCTTGCTTCAGAGCCTTCTTGTGCCTGATCTTCTCCAGCCAAACCCAGACCTTCTACATTACATTCATTGTCATTCACCTTAACTGTTGCAGCTCCACTCTTAGCTTTCTTCTTTTTCTTCTTCTTCCTTGCTGGTGTCTCTCTAAAATCCTCCTGCTGATCATCATCAGAAAACACCTCTGCAACTTCATTCAATTCCTCAAAGGTTTCTTCTTCATCCTCAATTTCACAGGACTTCCGCTTATTATTTTTTCTCCTCTTTTTTTTCTTTTCCCCAACGGAGTCCTGTAGCAGGTGGGACACAGTTGCCGTCTTTTCGGACTCAATCAGGGAATAATCCGTCAGCTCTTCAAGGCAAACGATGTCTCCAAAGGCATCATCAGCGAAAATGCTAGGATCTATATTGACAGACTTCCATTCGCCCTTCACCAGGATCCCCCTTTTCTTAGTGAATTTGGAGCGTTTCTTTGACTGCAACCTTTGGGTCTTCATTGTTTGTTTGTCTTTTCTTCCTGAAAATGACAAATGAAATATGAAAATGAAATAAACAACCAAAATTAAACTAGATTGGCGCAACGTAGAATGCTTAAAACTAAAATGTGTCAATATTCATAGTTATAAATAATAAAAGATAATGATGTTATAAATATAGGGCCTTTTAGAATCCAAATATCACTTAAGAAAATGTTAGCACATACAGATTTACTAACTTACAAATACTAAACTCAACTCTTGGAAATACTGAAAAGACTGAATTTGAAATACACCCATAATTATGCTGATGTGGTGCTAAATCCTGGTTCTGGGGAATCACAGAACTGCATCCAGGCTTGAAAAGCTGCAGTTCATTAACTGAAGTTGAATAAGGTGTGTATATAAGATACACACACACACACACAGTGGAATTAATGAACAACTAAATAAACAGTCTTAAAATTTAATGGTAGGTTTATTTTAACACAAATAGAAATTCCAACTCATCACCCACATTAAAGACACCGGTCTCAACTAGTCACCTGTTTAAAAGACACTTGTCCACAGACTCAATCAATCAATCCAACTCTAACCTCGCCACCAAAGTGCCATAAGGATGTCAGGGACAAGACTGTACCTCTGCACAAGGCTGAAACGTGTTACAAAACCATAAGCAAGAAGCTGGGTGAGAACGAGACAACTGTTGGTGCAATTGTTTGAAAATGATAGAAACACAAAATGACAATTTCATCGTCTGGGGTTCCACACAAGATCTCACCTCATGGGGTGAGGATGACAATTAGAAAGGTAAGAGATCAGCCTAGAACTACACGGAGGAGCTTGTAAATATTGAAACACCACTGCGCCTAATAATATCTATAGGAAGATAATAATGATTTTAGCTTCTTATGGACATTACTCACCCCCGTCTTCCAGAACCACCCCGTCCACACTCTCTAACAAGTAAAAAAAAAGGTTCTCCACTACAAAGTAGACCAAAAAATACCTTAAAACACATCTGTCTGTTAGTGGTCAGTGTGGAGCTACTTCGGTCTCTCCGGCCTGGTCAGTTCACGCCAAACACTAGCGCTAGCTACTGTGCTAACCCCGATTAAATTCCCAATATCTCACCGCGACCCGCGTTAACAGTTTAAAACCCATCATTTTTCAACTGTTTATACACACAAGCTCGTCCTTACCTATAGGACAAAAAAACTCAACACCTACACCTCTCCAGCAGGTTGTTCGCGTCGGATTAAAGCTCTGTTCCTCAGACACATGGACAACCCCAGCGCGCCGCCATTGCTGTGGTGACGACACAGGGATGCCAGATGCGTAAAAGAAACTCCGCTTGATTTACTAAAAGAGGTTTTAGATTTTAGCTCTTGGTTTTGAAGATTCACTCTGAGCAAGTTAAAATGCAATACAATGAATACTAGTTGTAACATGCTGAAAGTTTAATTATAACATGCTTCTTACACGTAAAAATGTAATTGTTTTGTATATTTAATTAGATGTAATTATTTTTGCAAATTATATTACCCAAATTAACATACGTAAAATTGTTCAACATGGAAAAAACTATTTAATGTTGAATTAAGTAAGAATGTTACAAGGTGACAATGAATGCACAGGTGGGCTAGATCCTTCATCGGGACGCTGATACAGATGATGGGCACAATGTGAGAGAAACTGTTGTCACACATTGGAGTCATAGTCACATTACAGTAATCAAGCTTTGTGTAACTAATTATTTTTATGCAGTAATCTGGCATTTAAGAAGTAACAAGCAACTCTAACTAATTACTAATTTTCAGTTACATCTAAAATAAGTTACATGGCTCCAAATAATGAGCAGTGAGCTTTTAAGAACAGCTCAAGCCACAAACCATAGATATTATACAAAGCAATTGAAAATCAATTGTCAAATTTCTTCAAAATTAAGTGACAGACAGTAATACTTTGGCAGAAGCCAAATTAAATATAAGTCTACTTATATAAAAAAAGAACTTTCTTTCACTTTCTGTGCACTTGGTTGTTCCTTAGTAGAAACTCCATGACAGTGCTAGGGGATAAATGACTGTCACCTCAATTTAATGCTCTTTTGTCAAAACTGTTTATTTCATTAAACATGTTATTTTGTGATTCCTGTATAAGCCCAGTGCATTTGGCCCAATGCAAAGACAACCACCATAACACATGCATAAATATTAATATGTTAATAAATCAATGCTTAAATATTTATAAACAGATAATGATATGCTAATGTGTTAATTAATGCTTATGCCTCCTGTTGTAGGGAAGTCTCTTTGTCCCCTGACATCCCCATATAAAGAAGCAGGTGTGTGTCTTTCAAAAGATGCCTTCTGGATTGGAACCGAGGGTTTGAAGAAGAGTGAGGTCTGATGGAAGCACTTGTGGTCAATCTGAGGAGCACTTCACCAAAGAAAGTGGACGGTGTCTCTTCACCAGTCATTTCCTTTTGTTCACCCTCCCATTTGTACTTCATTGGCTTGGGCTGTCCAGGAATTCAACCAGTGCTTGCTGAGATGAGCAGCTAGATGAGATGAGTGGACCACATTCTAGGCTGTTTGCTTGGTATCAGTGTAACTGGTGGTGCATGAATGTCCTATGTAGGCCGTTTAAATAATCTGAGCAAATCATCTCTGGAAAACCCAAGTCTTTTACAGATATCTACTAAACTACACTTGCTACAGTCCAAAGTTAATGCAAAACCTGTTTTTCTTTGTAGGAACCTTTCATCTTTCACTTTAGCTACCAAACACACAATTGTTAAAATGGCCGTGCTTCTATTATTTGATTACAGTCACACAGTGGTTTGTACAGGAACACATCACAAGATAAATAGAATCTATCAGTCTATTATTTCTTTAGTTTTAAACACCCCTTTTAGGGCACATTGCCATATTCCTTGGTTAAATGGCCTCCACTGGATGTTACGTAACAGCTGAGTGAGCAGGTCTGAATCAGCTCAAACACCTCCCTTCATAATAGGTCTGACTGATCCACAAAATGGTCTGTATAACTACTGACCTCACACAACACAGTCTGCACTTTATCACCATATACAGTAGACTTATAATTAAATATTGCCATTTTTGTACATCTGAGCTATTTGCCCTATTATTACTACTTAATAGCTTATATTATACTTCACAGCTTATTGTCATTCATCTACTGCTGTCAAATTTTACTGATCACTGATACTGACACTTCAATAAACACTTCAAGACTCAACTGTTCTGTGACTACCTCAGCATCTAAGCCCAACAATAAAGTTTACTTTAACCTTGACCTAGATTAAACACATATCAATCTATGTTCACTTGTGTTCATACTACTTGCAACACTACAATTAAATATGGTACTTGCATCTTGCCTTATCATAGGAGAAGAAGCACTTACAGTAAAGAACTTAACACCAGCTGAAGCTGAAGCACTTGTTACAAAGAATGTCCTGGACTCTTTTAGCACTTCTACATATAAATAAACCAGGTTGTTTATGCTGTACCACCTACCGTCTGTTTAGACTCATACTGTAAGCACTTAAAGATGGCATACGCGTTTCTCTTTCAGATAGTAATGTTGTAGCACTTATCATCTGCCCTGTTGTAGTACCTACACTGTTATATGACTAAAAAGAATGTGTTGAACTCATTGTAACTCTCACATCAGTGTTATGTCAGAATTTACGCTCGACTGTTCCTGTACCTGGAAGTCACTTTGGACAAATGCGTCAGCCAAATGAATAAACGTGAATGTAAATGTCATTGTCTGGCTATTTTCTATTATGATTTTTTTCCTTCACCCCCACCCTCCCCTCAAGTATTTTTTTGTACTTGCTAGGCTGAAATAAGTGAGTTAGTATTTGTTTTTATTGCACTCCTTGATAAATTTAATATGGTTAAATTATAAATGGTAAGGTTAAATATATAATAAAACACTTCACTGACCACTAGCAAAGCTGAGAGTGAGATGTTAATGGTGTAATAGTGTCTTTCGTGTGTCTGTGAAAATGTTATATAAGGATTTAAAGACCAGACCATGTCAGAGGAACAAGAGAACATGTAGTGACTGTATCTTGGCTGATATAGCTGAAACCGGCTAATGAGCGTCTGTCTACCATTATGAGCTGCTGTATATTTCATTAAGATCAGCCATTCACACAGGAATGCAATGACTACTGCAGCTCATCTTGCACATGTCTATCTTGTCTTGTCAAACCGAAACAATGTTTTTGCACTAACCATTTTGCACAATATCACTTTAAAATGTCTTCTGTCCTTCTGTGTCAGTGTGTATATATAAGACAGAATGCATGAGAGTGAATTAAATAGAAGACAGCGTAGTGATTAGTATGCAGGGAGTAGAAGACGCAAAGGTAGACGGGTTAGAAACTCTAACAGTCCAGAGTAACAGGCAATGTGGAAGACCAGATATGTTATAAGGGTTGGAGATAGAGTTAAAGATGCTGAGATTTGCCCTGAAAGTGATGAGATGGACAGGATTAAAATGAGTCTATTAGAGGGATCGCTCAGGTTGGACAGTTTGGAGACAAAGTCAGAGAAGAGCGATTGTGTTGGATTGGACATGTGTGGAGGAGAGAGGATGAGTATATTTGGAATAGAACGGTGAGGCTGGAGCTGCCAGGCAAGAGGAGAAGAGAAAGGCAAAAGAAGAGGTTGATGGATATGGTGAGAGAGGACATGAGGGTGAATGGTATAAGAGAAGAATGCAGAGGACAGGAGGAAATGTAACTAGAGGATTTGCTGTGGAGATCCCTAATGGGAGCAGTTGAAAGAAGAAGAAGAATTAGAAGAAGCTGTTGAGCTTTAGCCCAAAAAGTTCTTAATGCCTCACCCAATTCAGGGGGCACCTAGAGACACAAAGCTCCTATTTCATATCAGCCATGTTGAGGTACAAGCACACCAAATCTACTGTGGGTTGGTGAAGTCTAATATACTATAGTGTCTACCAAACACTGCTGAGAGTGGACAAAATGGCCAGTAAAAAACATTGCAGGCTGATTCACTGCGTGGGGTCAATCATTCTGCCCATGAACAGCAGGCTGTTGGTGGCTTCATGGTATATAAAGAAGAAAAAAGGCCTGTTCACAAGAAAGGTGGTGGGCATAGAGTAAGCTGTGATGCCCACATTTGTTGCTGCAGCGGCTACAGTGCCTTTCTCATCTACTTCAATCACAGCCTTGTGCAGAACCTGAACACACATCAGGAGTAAACAAGTAAACCACGTTCAAATTCATATTCAGCTTTCATATGATTCCAAACAGACATTAGACAAAGTGTAGAGTAACACTGCAAATTAAAATCATATCAAAATATAATAATGCAGGTATTGACAGATATGTGCTGGATATAATAATGTGGGTATGGGACAGATATGTACTGATATAATAATGTGGGTATGGGACAGATATGTACTGATATAA